>BSBK01008882.1:3922500-4292500 GCA_027943335.1 Chamaecyparis obtusa | reverse complement strand
CAACATGTTGTAAAGACAACCACTGGTAGTCGCGACCCCACTTGCATATATGAAATAATGGGGCAAGTACAAAGGACTATTATTTGTGCTTGGGGCATGAAAAGGCTTAATGGAGGCATCAATCACCTCAAATACCATCTTGTAGGCATCCTTGTCATGATGCCAAGCCATATGAAGGAGCCCTTGAAGAGCTGAAATGAGAGATGGTATCCTTTCTTACAGCACTAGATGAAAATAAATTAGAGTGGGCAAAGACACAAGCAGCCATACAAGAAGCCATTGCTCCTAATCTGTCAAGAGGATCTGATGTCGATAGGCAAAGCATTATGCACTCTGCAATACACATATACATGTCCCATCCTCCTCATCCACTTTGAGCAAAGTTAAGTTGCAAAGGATTTTTGTGCCTAGAAATGTGTCAAGATCACAAGCTTAATTGGAAGGTAACTGGTGGAATAGGGAGTTACACAAAGAAGCAGATAAGTCTTGTGCAAATTTTTGGTACTCTAACAACCTTCCCTTCAGCATGGAAAGGAGTCCATGATGAGAGTGTTCAGTGACAACATTGAGAGTTGTGGGGAAAGGGTATAAGACCCCCACTCCAAAAGATTTAAGTGGTAAGCTGTTCGTGGATGTTATTGTAGATGCAAAACGAATTCTGAACGTTCAGAAGAAGCAATAAAGAATGTTTGGATGCACAATTCTTTCAAAGGGAAGAACAAATGGAAGGACCTGTACACTCCTCGATTTTTCAGTGGCCCTTCAAATGGTGATTTGGTTTTTCTAAAGTCAATTGATGCCACCAACATAATAAAGAATGCAAAAAATTCGAGCTTGATGTTGAAGGAGGCTGTTTTAGAGGTGAGCATAGAAAAAAGTTGTCGAAGTTCATACTGACAATGCAGAAATATCAAACACCTCTTTGGACCCCTTGTGCAACTCATTGCCTTGACCTTTTGGAGGAGATAGGAAAAATCGATTGGGTGAGAAAAAATGATGCAATCATGACAGGAGGGTATTATCATATTACCCCATCATGCAACCAACACAACTACTTAAAAACAACTCAATTAAATATCCATGATCACAAAAGCTTCAATTTATTCATTTACTTCAACAGGCTTATGTAAATTACATTCACAATAGACAATACATGCCTGCAAGAAAAATAGGCTTCTGCCCTCACAGGAATATGGACATTACAATTTTCACAACAACTCTCTCCCTCGATGCATTGTAAGAACCAATTACCTTCTATGGTCCTTCCACAATTCTCAAAACCCTTCAAGAATATGAATTTTCATATATATAGTATTGTTTATGTTGGAAGTTGGCTATCACCCAGAATGGACAATTAAGGAAATTGATTCAGTTCTTTTTCTTGTGAACCACCTGTTAAGAAACTGAATCCTCCACTACAAATAATTCATAATCTTAACACAAAAACTTTTTCAATGTTTTGATGAGTTGAGACTTTCATGAACCTTCAAATCTTTCTCCAATACAAACTTTCAAACAAATGAATCATTTACCCTGTTCATGTTTGTAGCATCCGTCAAATAAATAATACTGACTATATGATTATTATGAGAAATGATTTATTATATATATACATATATATCAAATATATAATAATTGATATTACTATATACATTGATATATATATAAAGCTAGATTATAATTATTCTCATAATAACTAAATAGTTAAATTGATAAAATAAATTAATGAATAGACATGTCCCATGAAGGGACATGTCTCTTCTTGTCCTTGTCATGTATAAATACAAAGAGATCGATGCATTTGGAAAACACATACAATCATAACAATGTGATTACATTTGCAATTAATCTCTGGAATTTAACATGGTATCAGAGCCAAGTTGCAAATGTAAGAGAGTAGTTTGTTGATGGTGAATGTGTGACTGTCTCAGAAAATACAGTCTTAGTACGAGGACCATATCTCACAAATGCACCGTTGGATTTTGCTGAATTTTGGATATGTTGGTGATAAACAAATTTAGAAGAATCTCACTGGAGCGATTGGAGAGAAAATGTCAGGTTCAAAAGTTATGACAGACTGTGTACGGCTCTATGCAAAATTTGTAAAAGAGCAAGGTTCCTTCTTTAAAAGCCTAACCGCTTGAAGGGAGATCTGATCATATTGAAGGTTATCATAGTGTATAGAACCTTTGGATATTCAAGACATGTCATGTGAAGAATTATGGTAATGTTCAAGAACGACGACATCATTTTGTGAATCTGCATGATATTTTCTGTATGGGCTCACCTTACAGAATGAAATACTTGAAATTTATAAAAGATAAGTATTTCATGTTTTATTAATGCACATAATTTTTGAGTTTGTAATCCATGCTATACTATTGGTTGGTAAAATCTTGTATGCTTCTATCATTGGTATTTCCAGTCGAGATAGTTTAGTGAGCTATTTGTAATCTCTCTCTGACATACCTTCAAGACAGAAGCACAACATAATTGCATTCAAGGGAGAAAGAACTTGATGCTTGCAAACGAATTGATGATTGAGACTAGATGCAAAAGGAGTCTAACATTTCAAAAGAGATCAAGAAGTTGATAAACTTGAGCTTTAGAGGGAGCAAATGGTTCAGTCAACTTGTGACAATCTTGATCATATTGATTGAGAGGGAGTTCACTATTGAAGGTGAAACACTTCTGAGGTAAACTTGATATAATTGATTATTATACTAATGAATCATGAATGCTTTTAATGGGCCTACCCCCTGCATAAATCGTGAGGAAGTGACGACTTCCAAATGATTATCACTTGTATTTGCAAAAGTTATTGGAAGGTGACGATCTTACAATAACTTGATCTTCTATTGTGATAGACATCTTGTGATGGCTTAAACAGATCATGATAGATGGCATCTTCTATTGTGATAGACATCTTGTGATGGCTAAAATAGATCATAGATGGCATCTTCTATTGTGATAGACATCTTGTGATGGCTGAAACAGATCATCGTAAAAATATTTAAGTTGTCATTGGTTAAGTTAGAGGCAAACATCAATCCCACCGGAGCACTGGTAGACTAATCAAGCACCGGTACTCTTTAGTATGTACCGGTAGACCAAACAAAGTGTTTTCAACTAGTCTTATGAGACATACAGGGAAAGTATGACCAACTGGGTATAAGTTTAATACTGGTTGAGTGCATGATAATCTGAACCGGATTATATGGAGCATTCACAGTTGAAACAGAAGTTAGCTTTTTAACTAGAGTTAACTTTATTTCATCTACGAGTGTTTCAAGGTAAACTCAAGATCATTTTACAAGCTTTTTTGCATGCATGATTTATGGGTGAGTTTAGAGCTTGGCAGAACTATGAGCAGTGTTTTTAATAAGAATAATGTCTTATAAATACAGGTCGTAGTATACACAAAAAGTGTTGTTAAATATTCAGAGCAAGAGAGAGATATCTTCTGATAGGAGCTACAGTCACGAGAAGTGAAAGACAAAGAAGGGTTCAACAGCCAAGTAGAGCAAAAGGGTAACAGATATGATCTGATCAGACAAAAGGTGTCATAATAGATCATTGCTTTGAATTGGAAGAGCATATTCAAATCCCTCAATCAAGGTAAACCCTAACAGGTTCTTGTATAAATCCCTTCACCGGGTAACATCTTTATTGGTGTTGAAAGTCCTTTAACAAGGCTACTCCTAACAGGGTCAACCTTACAAGTGCTTTGTAAGCATTTAACAGGGCACCTTTATTACTGCAATAGTAAAGTTGTGGGTTATGTCCCACTGTGGTTTTCTCCTTCTAACCGAGGGTTTCCACGTATATATGCTATGTTGACATGTGTATTTCTATTTCTGTTTATGAGTGTTGATTATATTCTTTTAATTCTGCAAGAATATATATATAAGGTTAAATTGAAGTAGAAATTGTATTTACCGATTCACCCCCCTCTCTCAATAACCGGTTAGGATTAACAATCATAATAGATGATGTGAATGTTCTTATGGTAAGTGCACATTACCTATGAAAATTTGTTGAGTACTTGGTGGATATCATGAGACTTAATATTCTGCAGGCCATTACTCTGAGCACTTGGTGAATATCATGAGACTTGATATTCTGCAGGCCAATGCTCTCGATATCATGAGATGATATCTTTATGAAATCTTGAGTACTTGGTGGACATCATGAGAATTGATATTGGTAGGCCATTACTCTAAGCACTTGGTGAATATCTTGACAGTTGACATTTTGTAGGCCAATGCTCTCGATATCTTGAGATGATATCTTTATGAACTCTTGAGTACTTAGGTGAATGTCATGTGTTCACATTCTGATAGGCCAATACTCAAGATATCAAATGGATAGAATCATGGATGGAGGCAATCCACCTGAGGACTTGTGGATAGAATCATCGATGGAGGCAATCCACACATTGAGACTATGTTTCTATTGATTACATCATGAGAGGATGATGCCTTTATTGCTTACATCATATAATTGATGTTGTCAAGTGTCTTAACTGTTGACATTGGATTGATTTATCCTCCCTAGCTAAGAGGGACTGTTGATGTTTGTAGCATCGGTCAGATAAATAATACTGACTATATAATTATTATGAGAAATGATTTATTATATATATCAATATATATAATAATTGATATTACTATATACATTCATAAATATATAAAGTTAGATTATAATTATTCTCATAATAGCTAAATAGTTAAATTGATAAAATAAATTAATGAATAGACATGTCCCATGAAGGGACATGTCTCTTCTTGTCCTTGTCATGTATAAATACAAAGAGATCGATGCATTTGGAAAACACATAGAATCATAATAGTGTGATTACATTTGCAATTGGTCGCTGGAATTTAACATACCCTTATTCTCTTTCGATGTCTTCATGTATAGGCGAATCAAAGAGTTCATAAACCAAGATTTTCGACAAACTTGAAATCTTTTGAACCTTTCCTTCGGAAGTCTTTTTGGCATTTCAACAATTTTGTAAACTTTCGAACTTGCTAACAATCTTCTTCCTTAAGCTTTCAACAAACCGTACAATTTGTGAAACAATTGGTTCACTGAATGAAAAAAACTTGGTATTTTCAATGATTCCATATTTTGGGAGTCCCTTCAACCTTTGAACTTCTTCGAACTCTGTATCAACAACTTTGGCATTCAACGAACAAGTGTTCCCACAAACATGAGCTTCAACAAACTCACTTTTCGATAAATTGAGAAGTTTGCAAACTTGAGAGTTCGCCAAAAGATGGCAAACTAAGCTCTTCTTTCAACGGAAACTATTCTCGCCAATCTACATCTTCAACGAACCAAGGAGTTTGCAAACTTAAGAATTGGGCAATCTAAATGTACTTTGGTGACTTAGCCTTTTGGCAAACCAAGCAATTCGTGAACTACTGCTTTGGCCAAAAACACCAAACTTGCAAGCTCTTCCTTTTGTTCAACAAACTAACATTTTGACAAGCTTACAGTGAACTGAACCGTTGGCAAATCGAATAGTTCGCAAACCTTTGAAACTTTTTAAACTCCATAATATGGCCAATACTTAGCCAATTTTCTCAAAATTTCAACCTCCAATACCCATTAACTCATTTACCTAGTAGACATCTTCACTTTGGCAAAAATTATATGCAAAATGCCCCCTGAAGCAAATACTAAAATAACTGAAACACACCAAAACCAAATTGGAAAAGAAAATTGAATTTGAGATTTCTTCGGTTTATGTCAGTTGCTTGTGCACTTAGATGCTCCTACATCACCAATTGTAGACAAAGCAAGAGGTATAACAAAATATATAGTCATGGTTCTTCAATTGATGAGTGATGACACCAAGAGGAAAGAGATTGTGCAACTACTTGCTAGAAGGTTTACAACTAGTTTTCTAATGTTGCAAAGTATTACTAGTTTATTGACTCCCTTGAAGCAAATGTTTGTGAGTCAACCATGGGGGGACTCAACTTATCCAAGGAAGGCTAATGGAGAAAGAATTGTTTATGGTGATTTTGCAAATAGAGCTATGGAGATTGTCAATGTAACTCCAATATAATTCAATTTTCAATTGAATCCTTTATTTTTAAACTATGAAACTATTTTGTTTCATTGTTAGTTGTAATTTAAAGTTGTGCTTCTACTTTGTACTTCCAGGTAACCAAGACATTGGCGATAATTTTGCACTTGGTGGATGGCAACAAAAACACAATGCGATACATTTATGAGGCCATCAAAAATGGTTACATGGGGGATGCAAATAGATTTGCCCCTATTAAGATCATTGATAGGAGGTGAAACAATCAACTCCATCAACCCATTCATGATGCGGGGTACCATCTCAACCCCAAGTTCTTCTCTAATAGCTTCACAGATGCTAATGGGCAGGTTATAGAGGGTCTATCTACATTATTGAGAGGATGATACTTATACATGCAGCAAGAAAACTCATCATTTTTGAGTTGTTTTCTTCACAGTTAGCTACCAAGAAGAGACACCCAAATGCCAAGTATGAAAAAGTGAAGCCTTATATCTTGCAAGTTATAAATTAAGGTTAACCATTGTTTAGTTACAAAAACTTGAATATCTTATTTACTAGTTCTTGGTGGGAAGATTGGGGTGGAAATACCACAAATTTGGAAAGACTGTCCCTCCAAATTTTGTCACAACCTTGTAGTGCTTTTGGTTGTGTCTGTAACTAGAGTTTGTTTGATGTCATTCCAATGAAGAAGATAATACGTTGACTCAACAACACCTCAATGATCTTTTTGTGGAATCAACCTTCAGCTTTGCACAAGAAAGGTGTAGAACCTACCAAAGGAACTTATTGATTTGGATGAGATTGATCCCTATAGTGATTGGACGACGCAGGATGATGAGGCCTCCCTATTTATAGGGGATGAGATTGCTTATTTGGAGAGGCAAGCTATGGAGGATGTGGCTGTTGCGTAAGCAGTGAGATTGGATTGGATGATATTCATATAGTGGAGAAGTCACTACCAAGGTGGAGCTATGGGGGCAATCTTCTATAGCAAGCAGTCAAGCACTAAGTCAAAACTATATCTTAGTGTTGAAGAAGTAGGATCACTACAAATGTATATGAAGTGATAATTCAATATTGATAAATACTGAATATTGATTTGTAATTCTGAATCTGATAATTGTAGTCACTGAACTCCAAAGGGCAGAACATATATTGATTTCGATGTCTTTCCTTGGGATCAAATATGCATTATAAAGGATATGAATAGACATATCCATGAGCAGACATGTCTCCACAAGTTGCCTCTTCACGCCCGATCTCTAATCGGGTTTCAAACCTTAACAACTACAAATGATTTCCCTAATAATAGTATTTTAGATATATATATTATATTATATCTCACATAATATTAAATATAATATATATATCCTCAATATAGAATTTATCCAACTAAAGCTACAAAACATCAACACTCCCTCTTAGCTAGGGAGGATAAACACAAGATATGATATTACCTCAGCGTAATATCAAGAAAGGCATGTTTAAGAATATCCTTGATCAGAAGATATTCACCATTAGATATCATCTCATGATATCAAGAGTAATGGCCTCAGAATATCATGTCGCATGATATTCACCAAGTAGTTCGAGTAATTTGGCCTCAGAATATCAAGTCTCGTGATATTCACCAAATACTCAAAATGTTCATAAGGTATGTGCACACGTATCCTCAACGATACTTACCATAGGAACATTCATGGTCTATTTAAGGAACTTAATCCACCATGCAACTTATCATCTATCATGATCCGCTTAGACATCATAAGATGTCCATCACAATAGAAGGCCATGGTCTGTTTAAGGAACTTAATCAACCATGCAAGTTATCATCTATCATGATCTGCTTAAACATCATAGGATGTCCATCATAATAGAAGATTAAGTTATTGTAAGATCGTCACCTTTCAATAACTTCTGCAAATACAAGTGATAATCATTTGGAAGTCGTCACTTCCTCATGATGTACACAGGGGGTAGGCCCATTAAAAACATGGAGTCACACACATGACATCCACCATGCCTCAGTGCAAAGGGTGGAAACAAGGGATTTCACCTCGAACTTCTCTCACAGAGAAGAACTCATTAAGCAAATATCAGTCTGTTGATCTTTTCGTTCAAGATTGCTTAGGATAAACTGTTAGACTCCCTTTGAATTTGATATCAATCTTTTGAGTTCCTTGTCTAATATTACCTCTGAAGACTCAAACTCCCTCTGAATCTGATATCAATCTTCTTTTACCTGCAAGAACATCCCCAAAAAAGATCAAGGCAAATAGTTCTTATAGTATGTATAGAAATACAAATAAGAGAGGGACTACAGTCAGTAGATAAATGTAATACTCAAAGATAATGAATACTTATCTGTGCATCCTTTAATAGTTGCTTCGATGAAGGTCCATATACATTAAATCAAAAATGCCTTTTTAGATTGTTATATTCAACTCTTGGAAATTCTTCAATGGCCCTGGAGGATCCACGTACAATTTCAGATAAGGATTGAAGTTAGGACAACTTACTTTCTCCTTGTAATAAAACCAAATAGATTTTCCTTCATAACCCCGTGTTCATTAGCATGAACATTTCTTCCCTTGTACCAAGAATTTTCTCTGGCCCTGTCTCTCACGCATTAAAAACCCACTATTTGGCCTCTTCTCCCGAAATTTGTTGTCGTTCGCATCTTTAATAGAATCACGGTGGCATACACCTCAGCACAAAAAATAGTAGTTGTCAACCCTTGTTAAGCTGATGGACGGTAGAGTCATTCACAACAAAAAGAAATTTACAGAATCAATCTTAAACTATTCGGACCAGTCAACAAGCACATAAAGACATAGCGCACACTATTTGATAGAGGAATAACGTCAGAGATAAATGATTAAACGTAGGACTCAACAAATTATTGTCAACTCAGTGTTTCATCACCCAATCACAATTGGAGGAATAGAGAGAGACATATCGACGATAAATATAAAGTAGAGATTCTCAACTACTAATTGCTATCCATCTCCACATGGTCAAAGTCCTGCCTCATATTATGTTGCACACCATTATAGTGATTTGGATTAAGGAGGATCTCTTTAATAGTGCTCGACGTACTCCTCTATGGTATCGTGTGACCAGATCTGAAATATTTAGAATCCTCAAAGTGATCCCCTTATCAAAGCTTAAACACTCCCAATGATATGTATGTAATCGGATGCCATTATAAGTTAACCTTGTCGCTCTCCAACCAGACTATATATGTCTGCAATACCAACAATGAGTGTCTGGGCCATCTGTTTGTCCTATTGGGGGTCGTTGTTATGAGCTGTCTCAAAGATTTGGTCGCAGTGGAAATATATACTCTAGTTGTATTTATCTGAGGTATTACACTTTGAGGATTGTTGGTTTGACAGACATGATAAGAATTCTTCAAACATCAATTCTCCTGTGTCCAATCTGCCATATCAAGCCTTCACCAGTCGTTCCATATTAAAACAACACATCCAACTATCACTACACAAATTTCTAATATAGTTGTTGCTGCTCTTTATAAAATGTATTTGAACACTTTATTACACTTGCAACCTCGCTCTGATACCGTGTTGAAGAAGTAGGATCACTGCAAAAGTATATGAAGTGATAATTCAATATTGATAAATACTGAATATTGACTTGTAAATCTGAATCTGATAATTGTATGATAGTCCCAACCAGTGTTGAGAGGGGAGGGGTGAATCAGCACCTCTAAAACTTCTTTCCTCTAATTCTGGTAAAGTAAACTTATAGCTGAAAGACAATCAAATTTGAGCATATAATAATAGTAACCAAACAATCACACAGTGGCACCAGATTTATCACGTGGAAACCCGGTTAGGGTAAAAACCACGGTGTGAGGAGACCTCACTAATTTTGTACTCTACTAGAGTACGCCCTATAAGGGGCTTTCCCGGTTAAAGGATAATAACACACTGCTAGGTGCGACCCGGTTAAGGGATTTGTTACAATAAGGACGATTAGTGCCTACCTGGTTAAAGGACTTTGAACACCTTACACAATGCCACCCGGTTAAGGGATTTGATACAAGGGACATGTTAGAGTCCACCCAAATATTGGCATTTAACTATTGTAGTTGCTGGAAAACAATAGAAGAATGACCTTTTACAATTGGCTTTTCATAGCCTGACAAGATCTCTGTTTGTGCTTAGCTGAGAATCATCACCAGTCGCTATAAGTGTGTTCTCCTCTATTGTTGTGCTTTTCTACACACACTTCTTTCTCTTCTTCTCTTTTTGATTTACCGTAGCTTCTTTCGAGCTTTTCATGTTCACTCTTTTCTTTGGCAGAATGAAGGCAACTTCTATTCTCCGTAGGCAGAAGAATATATAGAGTCTTAGCCCTAACTGTGCTCGCTATGTGTGACCTAATTACAGATCCTTATCAGATTCATTACTCAGTGGAGTACCAGTTCACAGGAGATAACGCTTTGTTTTAAAGCCACTAATTCCGGCTTTAAATCCTCTAGACGTGCCTCAAACCAATCGCTAGTTTAACTCAAAGACTTCCGGATTTAGTGCAGAAAATCCTGGTCAAAGAGTCGGTCAGAACAAGGAGTTTGACTATGACTTCCTCGGTTCATACCGGAGTCATTTAATAGATCAGTTGAGATCCTCATGTTGTGAACAGGTAAGAGTCATTAACCTATTACTGTCCCTTTCCTTGGCTCACCTCATCAGTTGCACCGTCCTCGGTTGTATTGTTGACACCGGTTTGCTGTTGCTTTCTCTGTGTTTGACTACACCGGTTGTAGCCAAGTCCTTGGTTGAAGGTGGTGTCCTCCGTTACTTGACTGTTTACTTTACCTGGTTTCAGATGCTTTGACAAGTGACTGGTTCTTATATGTTGGCACCATCTGCCAAACCATCCTTCCTTCATACAGATCTCCTTGGATCTTTAGACAGTATAGAGATGACAAGTCTCTATACTCTTTTGCCAATCAAAGACAACACCAGTACCGGTAGTAGGATTACCGGTTATCATCACTTAATACCAACAATCTCCCCCTTTGGCATTGATGGCAAAACTTTGATGGGCAATCACAATATCACTGGGTTACCTACAGCTACAGTCTTCCGATTATTGCCAAACTCTCCCCCTTTTTGACAATAATGCCAAAGGCTAGTCAGAGAGACTACCTTTTCCTAATCTGCTCCCCCTAGGAGCAACATTCCTTTTTCATCAGTCCAGAAAAGATGAGGTGTAGCCTTCTGTTGAAGCATAATGAACTGATGATCACCTTTGCAGATTTACTGAAGATCATGAAGGGGTATCACCCCTAGTTTACCTCTGAGATACTCAAAAGTACTCTTTGGTAATGGCTTTGTGAAGATATCAGCAATTTGTTCATTTGTGGGAACATACTCCAATCTCACCTCCTTGTCTTGTACCAGCTCTCTCAAGTAATCATACTTGATGGCAATGTGCTTTGTCTTGGAGTGCATAACAGGGTTCTTGGATATGTTAATTGCACTGGTGTTATCACAATAGATAGCTATCGGTTCAAGTATCTGTTCTTCGATTCCTTCCAACAGTTGTTTGATCTAGATCACCTGTGTGCAATTGATTGTTGCAGCAACATATTCGGCCTTTGCAGTAGATTGGGAAATACAATTATGTTTCTTGCTTGTCCAAGAAACAATTCTTCCACCAAAAAAGAACGCACCACCACTAGTGCTCTTTCTGTCATCAATGTTGCCAGCCCAGTCTACATCAGTGTACACTTTTACTTCGAATCCCCCTTTGTGTGGGAACCATAATCGATATTCCTCAGTGCCCCTTAGATATCTGAAGATTCTCTTTACTGCTATCACATGTGTCTCTTTGGGATTTGTAGAGAATCTAGCCACTATGCCAACCGCATGTGCAATGTCCGGTCTACTGTGAACAGCATACTGTAGTTTACCTATCATGGACCGATACATTGTTTCATTCACTTCTTTTGCATCATCTTCCTTTGATAACTTGAGGTTAGTTATCATTGGGGTTCCAACCGATTTAGAATCTTAAAGTCCAAAAGTCTTAAGAATTTCTTTTATATACTTGGACTGAGATATAAAGATACCTTCTTTTAGCTGATGAACCTATAGTCCAATGAAGAATTTTATAGGGCCTATCATAGACATCTCAAATTCTTTCTTCATCTCTTTAGCGAAGGCTTTGATCATCTTGTCATCTCCTCCAAAGATGATGTCGTCCACAAATATCTCAGCAATCAGATTTCCATCAATTCCGGTCTTGAGATACATATTGTTGTTGTCCCCGGTCCTTGTGAATCCTATGGTCAGAAGGTATGAATGCAATCTCTCATACCACACCCTCGGAGCTTTCTTAAGCTCATAAAGAGCTTTCTTCAATTTACAGACCATTCCATCCTCATGTGCAGATGTGAAGCCTTCCAGTTGTTCAATGTAGACTTCTTCCTCCAGTATTCCATTTAGGAATGCAGACTTAACATCCATCTGGTATACTTTGAATTTCTTGTGAGCAGCATAGGCAAGGAGAATTCTCACTCGATTTTATCTTGCTACCGATGCAAAGGTTTCTCCATAGTCCAGTCCAGCTTCTTGGGCATATTCTTTGTAGACCAATCTTGCCTTATTTCTTATTACTTTCCCATCCTAATTCAACTTGTTCATGTAGACCCACTTGGTCCGTATGACATTTTTCTCCTTTGGTCTTGGCACAAGCTCCCATGTATCATTCTTTTTAATTTGCTCAATCTCTTCTTTCATGGCCTTGACCCAATTGTCATCTTCTAGAGCTTCCTTGGTGGATTTGGGCTCTATACAGGAAAGTAAGCAGATATTCTCTCTAGCCTTTTTCCTAGTTAAGATATTTGCATGTTTGTCACCAATTATATTGTCAGTGGAATGATATGTGACATACCTTGGAAGAACCGGTCTCTGTTTCCGATCTGGTTCTTCCGGTTGAACATTTTCTTCATCATGGTTCTGGGCATCAACTTGTTCACCATCCTGCGTTAACCTGTTCAGTTCAAGTACAATCTCCGGCTCTAGATGTTTGTCCATGTGTATTTCTCCTTCATCTTCAGTCATTGCTTCGTTGAACTCAAAGGCACTTCCTTCATTTAGGCCTTCAAGACTGTCATGATTATCATGACCGGTCTTCTTATCTGGTTCTGAAGATTCATCAACTTTTACATTGATGCTTTCAATTATCTTGCCTGTTCTCTTGTTCAGACACCGATAGGCCTTACTTTTGGTAGAGTAACCCAAAAATGATCCTTCATCAATCTTAGGATCAAGCTTTCCAGAATACATATCTCTTTTAATGTAACATTTACTACCAAAGATTTTGAAGTAGCCTACACTGGGAGTATGCTTAAACCATAGTTCGTAAGGAGTCTTATCGGTTCCCTTTTTGACTTCAGCTTGGTTGAGTGTGTAGACAGCAGTACTGACAACTTCTCTCCAGAAGTGATGAGGCGGATCCTTCTGAATCAGCAAGGTTCTAACGCAATCAATCAACGTCCTATTTCTTCTTTCTGCTACTCCATTTTCCTAAGGAGTCCTTGGTGCAAATAACTGTCTTTTTATTCCATGTTCCTCACAATAGTGAGTGAACTCTTGAGAGGTATATTCACCTCCTCTGTCTGATCTCAGACACTTCAAGCTTTTACCGGTCTCTTTTTCAACTCTAGCTTTGTAGATTTTGAACATGTGCAAAGCTTCTGATTTCTCCTTAAGAGTGTCCACATCATCTTGGAGAAGTCGTCTACAAAGAGCATAAAGTATCGGTCTCCATGGTAGCTCTTTGTTCTCATTGGTCCACACAGGTCAGTGTGCACTAGGTCTAGAACATTCTCAGCAGAGAAGGACTTACTGTTGAAAGATGTTCCGGTCAGCTTTCCTAACTAACAATCTTTACAAACACCCTTGATGGGCTTTGTAATCTCAGGAAGTCCTCTTACCGTTTTCTTTTTGCTCACTTTGACAATACTGTCAAAGTTTATGTGGCAGAGCCTCTTGTGCCATAGCCAACTATTGTCTTCTTTGGACATAAGACAGATTTTGCTTGATTCTCCTTTAACCAAGGCTATGAGACAAGCTCCTTCCATTGAGTCTAGGTAGAACAGATTACCTTTGCTCTATCTACCGATTGCAACATGGGTTCCGGATTGATTCTTCACTATACAAGAACCTTGTCTGAAATCCAGCAGGAATCCTTTGTTGTTCAGTTGTGCAACACTCAATAAGTTCTACTTGATTCCTTCAACCCAGTACACATCTTCACAGACAATATCGTTGCAGAGTTCAATAGAACCTTTGCCTTTAATGGCACAAGGAGCATTATTTCCAAAGGTAACTAATCCGTTGTCATTGAGCTCCAAGCTGATGAACTTGTTCTTGTCACCAGTCACGTGGTGAGTGCATCCACTATCAATGATCCAATCATCGTATTGATGTGATCGTGAGATAAGCACAATTTCACTTATCACAGGGTTTTCCTCCTTTATTGCCACAAATGCAATTTCTAGATCATCTGAGTCTTCAAACTCATTGTCTGTGACTCCTTCCTCTGCAAGGTAGCATTCCTTCTTTGCTTTGCTCTTGAACCGGTCTCTTTTATCTTTATGCTCATTATCAGGACACCTTGCAGCAATATGTCCTATCTTGTTGCAAGAGAAGCATTTCAAAACGAGCTTTCCCTTGTACTTCCCTTTCCCTCTAGGGAATCTCCTAGTGATGAGTGCTTCAAACTCATCTTGCTCCATCTCCTCTGAGAGCAGATTCTCAACAAGGTTACCAGTCTTACCAGTAGAGCAATTACCGGTTTCTCTTCCCTTTTTGGTGGAAGAGATATTGGCAGAGGACTTAAAAGCTACTTCCTGGATGGGTAAGTGTCATGTCCCCATTTTGGCTGACATCGTTGGCATGACGGATTTGCCTATCATCGACTCTCGTACGCAAATGGTTTGGAGAGAGGGTCATTATGTTGATCATTTGATTGCATATTGCTGACAGAGCCTACATTCGGTAGAGCCTACATCCAATTTGGGCCTACATGCCGTTGTAATGGAGCCTACATCCAAAGTGAGCCTACGTTCAGTCTTGAGCCTACATTCGGTTGTAGTTGGGGCTACATTCAGTTATGAGCCTACATTGTTATAATTTTGAGTTGAGAAATGTACATTATAATTGGATGTTTCTAGAAGTTCTAGCAACTTCTCAAGGAAAAGAATAAATAGAGGGCTTGGACTATCATTTCTACATGCTTGGATTTGGGATTTCTTCTACTTCTTCATTGTGAAGCAATTTGTAGCCTTGTGGTCTGCAAATACTATTCGATCTTTGGGAACGAATCACTCCCCTAGATTGGCATAACTGAGGTAGTGAAAAATCTACTAAAGAGTTGCAAATTTGGAGTTGGTACTCAGCCATCTCATTGGTACTTCATTGAAAATTTGATGTAAGGGTTTGTTTGTGATTGAAACAGCATTTCAGGAGGCATTTTTAGTAGGGCCGAAATTATAGGCGGCCGTTTTTAGCAGGTCCGAAAAAGCAGATTCGAAAAAGCAGTCCGAAAAAGCAATCTGAAAAAGCAGATCCGAAAAAGCAGTCCGAAAAATTATGGCAACCATCTACAATCAGTTTCCTCATTTCTCATTTGGCATTTGGCATATTTTCTGAGAAATGTATGTTTTCAGCTGAGTACAAAATATAGCTTCAGCACTTTACTATTTTACATTGTACTTGTCTTTGTTTGCCATTTGGCATTATTGGTAACAAAGGAAGACTAGGATTTTGCAAGTAAAAGGGCATTGTAATTTTCAGTCTATCTATATTGCAAACCTAGGGTTTGATGATCATATTATTGACTGAAAAATGTATGGCATTGTTGCAAATTGTTGATATATGAATGGCATATGGTTTTGAGCAATTTCCTACATCATTGATAGTGTTTTAGATGGTATTTGGTTGCTATCTATTATTCTGAAGTTTTGGGACAGCGAACTCATATATTGCAAAATAATTTCCTATATTCAGTATTTTTCTTTCAGCAGTGTATTCAGTACATGCCAACTGTTTGACGAATTTTCTCAGTTTAGTATTAGTGGTTTTTAGTGGCCTTTATAGTAAGGGTCATTACAGTAAGCTATTATCAAAATTACTTAATTCAAAATCGGGCAGCTTACCGATTAGGTTGTCTAGGGTGACTTGATCCTTGGTCACCGATTTGAGCTCTTTGATGGCCGAGATCTTTATGGTATACTGAGGTCTGAGAGTTCTCAGTATTTTGCTAACCACCTCCTCTTCACTGAGCGTTCCTCCAGCGCTTCTAATGGAGTTGATCACTTCTTTGATCCGGTTGCTATATTGCTCGATGTCTTCTCCTTCATTCATTCTCATGTCATCATACTTTCCTCTGAGGCTTTCACCCTTGGCTCTTTGAACATTTGGATCCCCTCCATAGACCGTTTGCAACTTGCCCCACATCTTGAAAGTAGAATCAAGATGTTCTATCTCTGCATAAACATGATCAGGTAGCGTGCTTGCTATCATGTCCTAAGCAGCCGTGTGCTCGGTTTTGATCTTATGTTGATGGGGTGTCAACGTGCCAGTGGGTTCAATGTAATCAGTCGTGACAGGGTTCCAGTAATGATCGTCGGTGGTCTTCATGTACAGCTTCATCCTGCTACACCACAGAGTAAAGTTTTCTTTTGAAAACATTGCTCCTTCCTTTCTCATCATCTTGCCTTTTTCTTTGTGCGGTTAAGCGGCAAAGAAAACGAGACTTGGCTCTAATACCAATTGACAGTCCCAACCTATGCTAAGAGGGGAGGGGTGAATCAGCACCTCTAAAACTTCTTTCCTCTAATTCTGGTGAAGTAAACTTACAACTGAAAGGCAATCAAATTTGAGCATATAATAACAGTAAGCAAACAATCAAACAGTGACACCAGATTTATCACGTGGAAACCCGGCTAGAGTAAAAACCACGGTGTGAGGAGACCTCACAAATTTTGTACTCTACTAGAGTACGCCCTGTAAGGGGCTTTCCCGGTTAAAGGATAATAACACACTGCTAGGTGCGACCCGGTTAAGGGATTTGTTACAATAAAGACGGTTAGTGCCTGCCTAGTTAAAGGACTTTGAACACCTTACAAGATGCCACCCAGATAAGGGATTTGATACAAGGGACCTGTTAGAGTCCACCCAAATACTGAGATTTAACTATTGTAGTTGCTAAAAAACAATAGAAGAATGACCTTTTACAATTGGCTTTTCATAGCCTGATAAGATCTCTGTTTGTGCTCAGCTGAGAATCATCACCGGTTGCCGCAGGTGTGTTCTCCTCTATTGTTGTGCTTTTCTGCACACACTTCTTTCTCTTCTTCTCTTTCTGATTTACCCTAGCTTCTTTCGAGCTTTTTAGGTTCACTCTTTTCTTTGGCAGAATGAAGGCAACTTCTATTCTCCGTAGGCAGAAGAATATATAGAGTCTTAGCCCTAATTGCACTCGCTATGTGTGACGTAATTACAGATCCTTATTGGATTCATTACTCAGTGGAGTACAAGTTCACTGAGGAAACATCTGATGCATGCCCTTGCTTTATTTGCCTTATGAAGAAAGCAATAGTTGCATGTCAAGCAACTTTCTTTCATAAGAGATAACGCTTTGTTTTAAAACCACTGATTTCGGCTTTAAATCCTTCAGACGCACCTCAAACCGATCGCCAGTTTAACTCAAAGACTTCCGGATTTAGTGCAGAAAATCCCGATCAAAGAGTCGGTCAGATTAGGGAGTTTGATTATGACTTCCTCGGTTCATACCGGAGTCATTTAATAGATCGGTTGAGATCCTCAAGCTGTGAACAGGTAAGAGTCGTTAACCTGTTACTGTCCCTTTCCTTGGCTCACCTCACCGGTTGCACCGTCCTCGGTTGTATTGTTGACACCAGTTTGCTGTTGCTTTCTATTTGTTTGACTACACCAGTTGCAGCTAGGTCCTTGCTTGAAGGTGGCTCTGTTACATGACTATTTACTTTACCCGGTTTCAGATGCGTTGACAAGTGACCGGTTCTTATATGTTGGCACCATCTACCAAACCATCCTTCCTTCATACAGACCTCCTTGGATCTTTAGACAGTAAAGAGATGACAAGTCTCCATACTCTTTTGCCAATCAATGACAACACCAATACCGGTAGCAGGCTTACCAGTTATCATCACTTAATGCCAACATTGTAGTCACCGAACTCCAAAGGGCAGAACATATATTGATTTTGATGTCTTTCCTTGGGATCAGATCTGCATTATAAAGGATATGAATAGACATATCCATGAGCAGAGATGTCTCCACAAGGTGGAGACATGCCCGTTAATAGGTATGTCTCATGAAAAGGTGCCTCTTCATGCCCGATCTCTAATCAGGTTTCAAACCTTAACAACTACAAATGATTTCCTTAATAATAGTATTTTAGAAAATATATATTATATTATATCTCACATAATATTAAATATAATATATATATATATCTTCAATATAGAATTTATCCAACTGAAGCTAAAAACCATCAACACTTAGGACCATACCCTCTACCTCCTAATTTTTCATTATGTTGGGAAAGAGGAAATTGTAAAAAATTGCAATTTTTTAATTATCTAGAAGTTAAATTTATGATGACTATTTTCAAAGAGAATCATCATAAATTGATAATATTTATTAGTTAGTAACTTGGCAGCTAGCTATTGTATCCAATTCCACTATCAGGTTTCGGATGATGAGGCCATTATGTAATCCATATGTATTCAGGAATCAAATATAATAGAAAATACTTATGGCTTTTTAGCCTCATTTGAAACATTTTGTAATTGAGATTTGCAAAAAATAAGTGCTCGTTTAGGAAATTTTAGTACTTTTTAAGTTGTGATACAAAAATTTTGGGTTACTATGTACGCTCCAAGTCTGAGTCTACAAACTATGTGTGTATACATGTATGTATATATGTACATATATAGAAATAAGTACATATAAGTATATAAATACATGCATAGACATACATACATTCATACATATAAACATAAACATATATACATACACATATGTATATGTATATCTATATATGTACGTGCGTACATGAAAAATAAAGAAATAGACACTAGCAAAAAATATTACCATTTAGGTACATGATTGAAAGAATCATGTATATAACTATTTTAGAACAAAGATGAATAGTTTAGAAATGAGATTCTTTTAAAAATGAGGACAATACTACTAAATTGCGCATACTTGTCTGCAGATTTCTCCATTATGGTCTCAAAATATACTTCCCAAAACCTGCAAAAGTAAAAAAGACTTGTTAGAGAGATGGATATCTACATCCATAGAAGATCATAAAAGTCATAAAAAAAAGCTCGATGGTAAATAAATGCATACATCTGATGAGTATTGTATATGGAATAAAATATGCAAATTTTAAAAGAGCAGCACCAGCAGCATAAAATCATTGAGAAAACCATTTTACTAGAATGGTTGTTTACAACAGATAAAATTTTAATGAAAACAAAAAACATGTTCAAAGACAAAAGCGTGCTTAGAGACTTGAATAAAAATTAATAATTTATAACCAACTTATATAAGGAGGGAGAAAATGTGGCTAAACAGAGCATTTGGTATTGACCACTAGAATATAATCTTGTGAAGTAGTGTGCTGTTATACTTGTTCCATTCATTGTTGGACAGATATGAACATGGCAATTGGTAGACAAATTATGGCAGAAGAATTTTAAAGGTACTTCAAAAAGAGTGATAAGCAAGGTAATGCATCTCTAAATTTGTACTTCAAAAAGAGTGATAAGCAAGGTAATGCATCTCTAAATTTGTCATGTACTGCTTAGGGTTATCCTTCGTAGAGTTAGCTTTGAAGTGTGTAACTCTATACCATCTCTCTCTACAAGGGGGCTTGTCGGGAACATATATTTTAAGAAGCCATGATAGATACTTTGAATCTTATAACAGCCCAATCATTTTAGGAATAAATAATTTCCTCTCTCTGTTTGCTTCCATGCCACAAGCTCTGCAAATTCATTAGCACCTTGGAATGTGACAATCTCAACTGACACTAGGCAAAGAAAATATCTATATGTATTTATCTTGAGGTATGATCCGAATTCAGATTTTGTTATTACAAATTCAGTTGTTTTGGTGACAACATTTCACATGGCTCAATTAAAATATACGATAGATGTCAGGTTGCATACAGACATTTCACTTCAACCCAAACTATGATAAAATGTCAGATATCCCTATTTCTAGATATTGAACAAATGCTAAACCAAAAGCTTGGGCATAATGATTGTAACTTGAAACTTGGATTGCAACCTCATATGAACATAAACAATAAGGCCTAGTAAAAATGAATGCTCATATGAAATCTGACAAAAGTCAGAATAAGAATAATAAACAACATAATAATCAATGTTTTGAGGCATTGATAAATCCCGCTGGATTTAGAAACTTTGATCATCTTAAAGTATGTCATGTCCCATTTTTAGACCAAAGATAGTCAAGCGCTCCTAAGCCTATTATTTTATTATTCATATCCTTGGGTGAGGAAACTACTATTTAAATAATTATTTTATTTTATTCCAAGTCACTATATGTTATAACATTTTAAAAGGAGGACATCACCATTCATGGGTTTGGATCTGGACATCACCATTCAGCAAGAAACAAGAGAAGTTAACAAGAATGATGTTCAGGTGGAAGGGGGTGACTCGTGCCCTCGCACTATCTTAGTTTCCTTAGTCCCGGACTCCATAGCTCCCCCTGTTGCCGATGAGAACACACACAAACCTTGCTTTCAGATGCAGGAGTCAGGGAAGTACCAACAGATTGAAGATCTGATGGTCACAGCCTCACCAAATCAATTCAATAAAATGGTAGAGCTCTTCACCAAGCATAAGGAAGAAAAGGAGGGCTGGATCTCAGTACACAAGAAGAAGAAACCAAGCAGCAGAGACCCTTCTCCTGTCTCCCCAGCAGCCACCAGAAGTAGGAAAAAAGCAGAAGTAAGGGGTAGTGCTAACACACCAGACAGAAAAAGGACTGCCCAAAGTAGGCACGAAGAAGCTAGCTTGACCAAAGCGGATGGAACTGGGAATTCCATCCAAGCTTCCAGCACCTCCATCAAGAAATAAAAGTCATCTCTTGGAACATTCGTGGGCTGAACAGCTCACACAAGCAGGATGTCATTAGAAATATGATTAGGGATCACAGACAGGACATTTTCTTAATCCAGAAGGACAAGTTAGAGAGAATCAAACTCAGCAAAGTAATGGAAAGCAGAGTTACTAGCTCTGATGGGGCTTCCGGTGGCCTTATCACCATGTGGAATTCGCATCATCTCAGAGCCGAAGTTATCTATGATGGAGGTAACCTTCTACTCTTGCATTTTACTAGAATAAAAGACAATGAAAGTTGGTTCATTTTTAATATTTATGCTCCTAACTCTAAAAAAGAAAGAAAGACCTACTGGAACAAGATCAATTCCATCTTAGCCCCTCTTAACTGGTCTAAGGGCATCATTATGGGAGACTTCAATACCCCCCTAAAAGAAGGGGAAAAACAGGGAGGAATAGCCCCCGATTTGGAAAGCGGACAAGATTTAACGGACTTCATCAATGACCTGGCCATGCTGGATATGGATCTTCAAGGTGCTGATTTCACCTGGTCCAACAGGCGGATCGGAAAGGATTGCATCCAAGTCCGCTTGGACAGGGCCCTGTTTTCATCGGACTGGTTGAACCACTACAGTCTCAACCTCTCTACTCTGGTCAAAGCTGGTTCTGACCACTCTCCTATCTCTCTCTCCCTGGACCAGCTAGCCAAGAAAAGGAACTTTCCCTTCAAATTTGAAAAAATGTGGGTCTCCCACCCAAATCTGCTCAATAAGGTCAAAGAATGGTGGAACATAGATGTTGAGGGCACTGCCATGTTCAAAGAGGCGAAAAAACTAAGGAACATCAAATACAATATCAAGAATTGGAACAGAGATGAATTTGGCCATATCTTCACGTCTAAAGACAAGACTCTCAATGATCTAAACCATATTCAAGCTGAAATCCAAAAGCAGGGCTATGATGAAGACAGACTACAAAAAGAAAAGGCTATCCTCTCGGATTACCATAACATAATCGGGCAGGAGGAAACTTTCTAGAAGCAGAGATCGAGGTCCATCTGGCTAAGGGAAGGGGACCAAAACACCCGCTTCTTCCACCTCTCTACTATGAGACACAGAGCAGCAAACAAGATTAGTAGAATCAAGAAGGGAGACCAAGCCCTGAAGGAGGACAAGGATATTGCAGACGAAGCCACCTCTTTTCTCATCTCCTCTCTAAAGATCAGGGGATTTCCGAGCTTGATCAGGCCAACCTCCTAAAAAACATCCCGAGAATCATTACAGATAGCCAAAACAAATCTTTATGTTCTATTCCGAACATGAAAGAAGTGAAGAGAGCCTTGGATTCTCTTCCAGGGGACAAAGCCCTTGGCCCGGACGGCTTCCCTATGTTCTTTTTTCATCTTTATTGGGATGTGGTGAAAGATGATGTGGTTAAAGCGGTGCAAGAATTTTGCTCAAAGAACCTCCTCAAAGAGCTCAATGCTACTTTCTTGGTGTTGATCCCCAAGATTACCGGCACGGATTCTTTTGAGCAATTCAGACCCATAAGCCTTTGCAATTCCTTCCTCAAGATCATTTCCAAGCTTATAACCTCCAAGATTCTCAAGGTCCTCCCTTCCTTGATCTCGCAGCAGCAATCTGGCTTTGTGCCAAGCAAACAAATCCTGGACTCCATAATGATGGTGCATGAAGTGATTCATTCCTTAGATGAAGGAAAAAGGGAAGGGTTTCTTCTTAAGCTCGACCTTTCCAAGGCCTACGACCAGGTTGACTGGCAGTTTCTTCTCAGAGTTCTCAAAGCCTTCAGTTTCAACTCCCACTCTTGCAAGCTCCTCCATCAAATTATCTCGACCCCCTCCTTGGCGATAATGATAAACGGCTCCCCGTCCACCTTTTTCAAACCTTCCAGGGGCCTAAGGCAAGGAGACCCCCTCTCTCCTATTTTGTTTATCATTCTTGTTGAGTGCTTGGGGAGACTCATTTCGGCTTTAAAAATGACCGGGGTCCCGAAAGGCATCAAACCCTCGTCAGGTAACAATGTCTTCACCCACCAGCAATTCGTGGATGATACCATTCTTGGTGGAGAGGCCTCGATGGGAGAAGCTAGAGTGGTTAAGGATCTTCTTAATAATTATATCAAAGCTACTGGCCAATCTATCAAGTGGAATAAAAGCTCCATTTTCTTTGTTAACACCCCTAAAGATAGACAGAGGAAAATAGCAAATATTCTGGGATGCAGCATTGATACCTTCCCCTCTTTCTACTTGGGTCTGCCCTTAGGTGTCAAACCCCAGGAAGCCTTCTGGATTAAACTGATAGACAAATTCAACAGGAAGCTTGCTGGCTGGAAAGGGGTCATTCTCAGTCAAGCTGGAAAGACCCAACTGGTCAAATCAACTTTACAGAATCTCCCTACCTATGCCCTCAGCCTTTTCCCCATCCCGGCTAAAGTTGCGGAGGCCATGGAAAGAATCCAAAGAAGATTCCTCTGGTCAGGAGCTGAGGAACACAAGCGCATTCCCCTTATTGCTTGGGAGAAAGTCTGCCGCCCTAAAATAGTTGGTGGCTTTGGAATAAGGAAATTAAGACCTTTCAACAAAGCCCTTCAAGCGAAATTATCTGGAGAATCTTCAACAGCAAAGGCAAGTGGCGAGATACCATTGAAGAGAAATACCTCACGCATAGCTCTTTAAACAGATTTTTTGAAGAGACTGACTCCCCTAAAGGTTCTGTCATATGGAATGGTCTCCTCAATGCCAAGGAACTGGCTAAATCCAGAGCTAGGTGGAAAATTAGAAACAGACATTCTGTCAACTTCTGGAATGACAACTGGCTTCAGATGGGCAGTTTGAGAGATTTCGCGTCTCTCTATGCTTGGAGACATGTATGCAACCAAACCTTTGGGTCCCATGTTAGGAATTATAGAAGGGATGACAACTGGGTGGATCTCACACAGATATCACAGGACCTGTCTACTTTGATGATTGCTCTCAATGTGGTTTCTCTCTCACCCAATCAGGACATGATTATCTCGGAGGACTCTTCGGATGGATCCTACACAGTGGCTTCAGCCTATTCTTCGCAGACCTCTCAACCCCATGATACGAAGTTGTTGTGGGCCAAAGCTTGGATCCCTGGCCTCACGCACAAAATCAACGTTTTCTTCTGGCTCCTGCTTCAGAACCGTATCCTCACAGTGGACAATCTCATCAAGCGGGGGTTCCTGATTCCAAACAGGTGCATTCTTTGTAAATGTCAAGATCGGTGGACTACCTTTTTATTCACTACTCCTATGCTAGTAAAATCTGGCAATACCTTTTCTCGGTCCTCAATTTATCTTGGTGCTTTCCCCTGTCCTTCACTGATTTCTTCTCCCAATGGGCCTTCAAAAGATTTACACAGGACTTCCAGTTATTCTGCACCTGGTTCCTTCCTCATCTCTGCTAAGAAGTCTAGGAGCGTAACAATTGCATTTTTCGTGATTGCTCCTCTCCCCCCAAAATTATATTTGAAAAAATCCAACATGTTAAGAACTTTTTCTATTGTGGTACATCTAATCATCTTGCAGGAAAGTTCCAGACTGCTACCCAGGACAAAAGACAAAACAGTGCGTGGAGCAGCCCCCCAGCTGGCTGGACCAAAGCCAACTTCGATGGTGCTGCCAAAGGAAACCCAGGACAAGCAGGAAGTGGAGGAATCATCAGGAACTGCTTTGACCTTGGCATTGCGGTTGTTAGTTTCCCTTTGGGTGCTCAAACCAATCAATTTGTCGAAGCTTGTGCGGCTCTACAGGTCACCAAACTTGCTCATGATTTGGGGGTCAAGTGGCTCTGGCTGGAAGGAGACTCGATGAACATCATCAACTGCTTAAACCTTACTCACCCTCCCTCTTGGACTATAGCCAACATCATTGCCGATACTCAAGCCATTCTTAACTCTTTTGAAAAGGTGTTTATCTCCCATGTGTACAAGGAAGCCAAGGGAGTGGCTGATTGGTTCGCCAATTTGGCCGTCATGAAGGACGCTAAGCTGACATGGCAAAAAGGAGAAGATTTTCCAACTAAAGTGAAGAGTATCCTAGAAAAGGAAAGACTCCAATGCAAAGAGGGCATCATCTTACAACCGCAATGATTCGCTATGTGGACAGTGGCTGTCTCCCTTTTTTGATCAATCACACTTTGATCAGAATGGTCTCCAGCACGACCCCCAGGCAGTTTGCTCCTTCTTTTGCCTCAGTGGATGGGGGTATTTACGGCTTTCTCTAGCCTTATCTGCTCTATTCTTCTGAGGACTTTCAGCCCTGGCCTTTATGTGGCCTGTTTCTTCTTTGTTATGTTCTAGATTCAAACTTCTTTCTTAGAGATGTGGGTTTCACGCACCCTGTAAAACCTGTTTTACTTAATCAAAAACGTTTTAAAAGGAGAACTTATATGTTGTTTTTACAGAAGGGCCAATTTTATGTCATTAGGGAAGTGAACCTGGGGATTACCATATATTTTAGGTCTCATACATAAATCCAGTGCTGCGTGATTTAATTTTTCTCAATCATTTTAACACTCAGGCATGAAACTCCCTCAAACTCCTGCAATCAGCCTTATATGTATATGACTAGTTACAAAGCACATGTACGAAGTTTCATGCTACATGTTAACTTCAAATTATCTAAACCAAATGTGCATATTTTATTACACAATGCAGTTGTTCTTTATCACTTCTCAGCTACAGAAAAGTACAAAATATTTTTCTTTAGAATAATAAATCACTTTAATCAAAGTCCCCCTGCTAACTATTGAGAATTAAGTGCAAAATCACATGATCGACATAAACAAAATTCCACACAAGCAAAGTTCAGCAAAATAAATGCCAGGATAAGCATCTTTTAGGGCATCCAAAGCTCAAGAGTTAAAATAGTTAAAATACATAAAGAATAGAATAATAATGCCATGTATTGTTTAGGCTGGCAAAGCCTTTGTATTTCTAAATCTAGAAACCTACATCCCATGACAAATTACCTAGAGGTATACAACAAGATTGGCCACTTAAGTGGACCTTATAAGTTAGTTTTCATTACTTGGAATAATATGCCAAAACACACATTGGGCGGCCCAAAAGAAGGTAGCATTTACTCTCCATCTCCCCTACTAATGATAACTTCAGCAAGCCCAACAAGATCTCTAAACTTGACAATTTTAACCTTAACAAGCAGCTACCAAAAACTGCCATCTAGTCATCACTCCTACAATATCAAACTTCAAGCATCCTATCCAACATGTACCATCAAATACTCTACTGATGAATCTCAATATGCCTGGTCATGGCATTTAAAACCTGATCAAAACTAATTGGAATACCACCCTTCCTGTCACATAATAGTATCACTAACTACTTGGAGGTCCAAGTGTATTGAATAAACAACAAACCCTAACCGCCCCATGCACTACTTCAATGTCCCTATATACTCCAACTAGGCAGTGGACAAAACAATCACCTATTGTTTCTGCTAGCATCAAATGATAGTAACCGGTAAGCTCTCTACCGGTCCTAGTATTGTCATTGATTGGCAAAACAGGATAGAGATTTGTCATCTCCTTACAAGCTAAAGCTCTAAGAAAATATACATCAAGAGAGGCTGGTTTGGCAAGAAAAATAAATTGTAATCCATTGTAACCAGTCTCCACACTAAGCATCAATAACCGGGCAATGCACTCAATTAGGGAAGAGAGTATTCCAGTATCAACCAAGAACCGAACTACAAACCGGTATAGACAAGTATAGCCAACAGCAATATCCAACTAGTGTCTATAACACAACCGGGACAATGCAACTGATAAGACAAGAAAGAGACTACAACAGATCTAAGGTCTCAATCGGATATGTTATAAGACTCTGGTATGAACCGAGGAAGTCATAGTCAACTGTCAACTATCTGTTCCAACCAGCTCTTTCTACCGGGATTTATTGCAGTAAATCCGGGTGGCCTTGAGTTGTCTTGGTGATCGGTTTGAGGCGCAGGTAAAGGATTTAAAGCTAGAATCAATGGTCTCATGAGGCGCGACTGAAGGATTTAAAGCCGGAGTCAGTGGGTTTAAATCAAGGTATTATCTCCTATGAAGAAAGGTTGCCTGACACGCAACTGTTGTTTTCTCCATGTAGTGGATGAAGCCAGAGCTTGCATCGAATGCTTGCTCAGTGAACCAACACTTCAATGAGTGATGTATTTGTAAGATCTCAGGATTACGTCATGCATTTGAGGCGCAGTCAGGGAAACAAAATTGTATATATTCTTATGCCTATCAAGAAGAAGAGTTGCCTTCATTCTGCCGAGAAAAAGAGAGAACCTATATGCTACAGAAGCAGGGGTAAAAGAAAACTGAGAAAGAGAGATAGAAGTTTGTGCAAAGTAGCACAACAGCAGATGAGAATACACCTGCGGTGACCAGTGATGATTCTCAGTTGAGCACAAATAGAGATCTTATCAGGCTAAGCAAAGCCATCTGCAAAGATCACACTTCTATTATTTTCTAGCAAACTACAATAGACAAATTCCAGTATTTGGGTGGACTCTAACAGGTCCCTTATATCAAAATCCCTTAACCGGGTGACATCTTTCAAGGTGTTTAAAGTCCTTTAACCAGGCGGGTCCTAACAGACCTTTTGTAACAAATCCCTTGACCGGGCTGCATCTAGCAAGTGCATTTTTATCCTTTAACCAGGAAGGCTCTTAACAAGGCATACTCCAGGAGAGTACAAAATTTGTGAGGTCTCCTCACACCATGGTTTTTACCGTAACCGGGTTTCCACATGATAAATCTGGTGTCACTTTGTGATTGTTTACTTACTGTTATTATTTGCTTAAATCTTCTTGCCTTTAGTGCTATAAGTTTACTTTACTGGATTTAGTGAGAAAAAGTTTTTAGAAGTGCTGGTTCACCCCTCTCCTCTCAGCACCGGTTGGGACTGTCAGTTTCTTTCGCATGACCAGTAAACTTGACTGAATCCAAGAGGAAACACCAAAAATCTGCAAGCCAGCTGATGAGGCAATACGAATAAAGTAATGACTTTTATTCATATAATTGAAAGATAGATTCCATCCTGTAAACTAGAGCATAAATATCCAAATAACCAATGCCCTCCATTGTTAGAAAATGAAACAGTGCAAAATTAAATCCAACCACAGAAATAACAATGAATTCGCACAGTACAAAGAATTTACTAGGAAAATCTCATTATATACCCCAAAAAAACATGGGAAAAGGTATCTCAAATCCTTATTTCTTGCAAAATTATCCACTATTACTGGAAACTGTGATAATGCATTAAGAAAACACTAACTCACAAAAAAAAAAAGCCCTCAGTCTTTGACTCCAATTTGACGAAGACTTTCCAGAATAGAAAGTGGTGAACTTTCACATGTCATCCACATTTTACATGCCCAAAATAATTCCATCTCAACCCAACAGCCTCATCGAAAACACCTTCGACATGGCAAGGCGGGCACAACAAGCCCCCTGCGACCCCCGTCACTTCAACCGTTGGTTCAATTTCAAGGTCCTCAACCTCATCCAACAAGTACATAACGTAGACTCACTGCTAGAATGACAACAACTAACTTTGTATTCCAACATCCATTTCAAATTAGCACTTGACCACCAAATAAGATTTATATCCCTATATATGTTCATTGAATGTGAACATAATCTTAAAGGTCCACTTCCATTTCACAATATTCTTCCTCTTAAGATTCAGTAGTAACCCTCTAGTCCAAGTTTCTCCCACTTTTATTTGTCCTTGGCCGACTACATAGGATTAAGAATCACAAAATTTGTGAGGTCTCCTCACACCATGGTTTTTACCGTAACCGGGTTTCCACGTGATAAATCTGGTGTCACTTTGAGATTGTTTACATACTGTTATTATTTGCTTAAATCTGCTTGCCTTTAGTGCTATAAGTTTACTTCACTGGATTTAGTGAGAAAAAGTTTTTAGAGATGCTGGTTCACCCCTCTCCTCTCAGCACCGGTTGGGACTGTCAGTTTCTTTCGCATGACCAGTAAACTTGACTGAATCCAAGAGGAAACACCAAAAATCTGCAAGCCAGTTGATGAGGCAATACGAATAAAGTAATGACTTTTATTCATATAATTGAAAGATAGACTCTATCCTGTAAACTAGAGCATAAATATCCAAATAACCAATGCCCTCCATTGTTAGAAAATGAAACAGTGCAAAATTAAATCCAACCACAGAAATAACAATGAATTCGCACAGTACAGAGAATTTACTAGGAAAATCTCATTATATACCCCAAAAAAAAATGGGAAAAGGTATCTCAAATCCTTATTTCTTGCAAAATTATCCACTATTACTGGAAACTGTGATAATGCATTAAGAAAACACTAACTCACAAAAAAAAAAAGCCCTCAGTCTTCGACTCCAATTTGACGAAGACTTTCCAAAATAGAAAGTGGTGAACTTTCACATGTCATCCACATTTTACATGCCCAAAATAATTCCATCTCAACCTGACAGCCTCATCGAAAACACCTTCGACGTGGCAAGGGGGGCACAACAGCCCCCCTGCGACCCCCGTCACTTCAACCGCTGGTTCAATTTCAAGGTCTTCAACCTCATCCAACAAGTACATAATGTAGACTCACTGCTAGAATGACAACAACTAACTTTGTATTCCAACATCCATTTCAAATTAGCACTTGACCACTAGATGAGATTTATACCCCTATATATGTTCATTGAATGTGAACATAATCTTAAAGGTCCACTTCCATTTCACAATATTCTCCCTCTTAAGATTCAGTAGTAACCCTCTAGTCCAAGTTTCTCCCACTTTTATTTGTCCTTGGCCGACTACATAGGATTAAGAGTCACACAAGTATTCAATTCCTTGGTCATGAGAACAAAATTGATCATCTTACATTGCAGGTCCTCTATGTGGTCTACTCATGCCCCATGCTCTCCGTAGCCTGGATGAGAACAAAATTGGTCGTTATACAGTACAAATCCTCTATGCAGTAGGCTCATGCACCCTACTCTCTGTAGCCTACTTGGGAACAAAATTGGTCATTATACAGTACAAGTCCTTTATGTCATAGTCATACCCCCTACCCTCCTTATAACCTCCTTTTGTTTCTATAGGTCACATAGGTTGATCAACAACCACCTAAAACTAGAATAACATTTGTCAAAAACAACACCTATTGTAGGAATCTCATCCCTTGAACTTGCCTCAATAGCTAGAGTTACTATACCAACTAAAGCATCATCTAATGTGACAACAAAATAACATTGCATTATCCAAAGAAATATCATCTACATCAGTCCATAACAAACTACTAAAATCATCCCATCAAGTGAACTTTGTTAATACCAACCGGTTACTGAGAAGGGGCGGGTGAATCAGTAAGAACTATTTCTTACTCTAATTCCAATCTTGTTTAGTACTTCTTGAAATCTAAGCAAAGTAAAAACAAACTCATAACTGTAAAAGAAGTACACAGATCAACACAAGATATATACGTGGAAACCCTCGGTTAGAAGGAAAAAACCACAGTGAGACAGAGCTCACAACTTCACTACTGCGGAATGAAGGTGCCCTGTTAAGAACTTACAAAGCACTGGTTAAGGTGCTACTTAGTTAAGGGATTTTACAAAAGATCGTTTAAGATCTTAACCCTGTTAAGAGTCGTCTAGTTAGAGGTCTTTTAACACCAATAAAGTTGTTACCCTATTAGGGGATTTTACAACGAACCGATTAGGTCCACCCTGATATAGGGATTTTAACTTGCTTTCACACTTTACAAAAGCAATGATCTTCTATGACACTGATTGTCTGATCAGATCATACCTTTTGATCTTCCCCAGTTTGCCTAGCTGTTGATCTCTATTGCCTTTCACCTCTCTGACGGTAGCACTTCTCTCAAAAGGTATCTCTCCTCTGCTCTGTGCATTCACCAATTATCAACAACTTTATCTTGCATCCTATGACCTATATTTATACAAGAGTTCACCGTAATGAAACCCTTAACTCATAGAACCGCCAGGCTCTAAACTCACCAAAAAAATCATGCATCTAGCAAAAAGCTATGCGTTCTGATCTGGAGTTTACCTTGCAAAACATCCGTAGAAATAAAGCTAACTCCACTTCGGAATGGTGGATATCCCATATAATCCGGATTTAACTCAAACTATACCGCAAAATCTAGTGCGGATCTTTAGACAGTTAGACCAGTATATCTTATACTCGGTTTATCCCTTTACACACTGAGAGACCGGTACAGTGTTCTTAGATCGGTCTATCGGTGTATCTCCTTTGCTTCAACTACCAGTGCATACACTGTCTTTTCTCTACCGGTGTCATCTAAGTAATGTGAGTGACCGGTGAGTGTTTAACGGTGTATGGTGTTTGTGAATTTACACTAATGACAACTTAAATTGCAAACAATCTTCCCCTTTGTCATTGGTGGCAAAACCATACACAAACCATACTTACTTTCTTTCCTGTAGAACACTTCCCCTGTCTGAGTGCTCCAGTGTAGTCTTTTGGTCTTCTGTTTGCTCTTCTTCTTTCCTCTATCAACCCTTCTTCTCTCCTGCTTTCCCTGTTCTACTCTTCTTCTGCTTTCCTCTGTCTACACTTCTTCCCCTTTTTGCCTCCAGAGGACAAAGGGTGAAGCGGCGCTTTGGAAGTTCACATTTGGAGCTTGTTGAAGATATCCTTATAGATAGTCTTAGCAGATTGTAAGAATGGTGCCCATTGACCGATTACATATTCAATATTCTTTTGGGCTGCTTTGAGAGAAACAATTATGTTCTCCATGTCTTCCACGGTTTTATAGTCTGGTTCATTTATCAGAATCTCCACAGAAGTTGATGTTTGTTGCATGATGTCAAATGTTGGTCCCAGAAACATTTGAAATCCAATTATATCTTGGATTCTCTTATTCTCTTCTTCAACAATTTTCCTCAATGTTAGAGTTAAACTTGTCATTTCTCTGCTATAAGTAGTTGCAATTTTGTTCTTAATATCAAACTGAGAGGACAAGGCTCTAATCTCCTCTGAGGCCTTTGCTGATTTCTCTGACAGATCTTGCAAGAATGTATCGAAATTTGATGTCCTTGTCATCAGACTACTTGCCACTTGCAGTTGCTGCTACAACACTCTTAGGTTGGTTGTCACATTAACCTTGATTTCTTCAACCTATTTGTGGAGAATCTCCACTCTTTTCTTTTCATAGTAGTCAATGGCCACTGTTTCTGGATCGGTTAGATCCTCACCGATTACTTGTGCCAGAACTTCGAGTTGATCGATAACCGGTTCATCTTCATCAACGTTCGTATCTGGTACAAAGTTGCACAGGATGTTCTTTACTGTGGTCAGGACTATGTCCTGTTTCCTTTTGGTCAGCTCTTTTAGCTGTCGTGTTGACATCTTGCTGATGTCCACCGCTGTATCAGTGACTTTACTCTTTTTAGCTTCCTTCTCTTCAGCAAATGACAACTTCCTCTTAGATGAGGAGCTTGGTATGTCTGCTTGTTTCTGTTGCCTTTGCTCTTGCTCCTGTTGAGCTTGCTCAGTGTGGACTGGGATTTCTGCCTCTTGTCCCTTGTTTTCTTCAGCTCCTTGTTGAGCTGTATTTTCTAGTTGAACCTCTTCTTCCGGTAGGTCTACTTTGGTAGGTGGTTCTTCCTCTGCCTGAGCATCATCTTCCGGCAGCTTTTCAACCTCTTTATTCTGTTCCTGTTGATGTAGTGCATCTGGTTGCTCTGGAGTTGTATGAAGTTCACCTATTGGTACTTCAATTTCTACCTCTTGTTTAACATTTATTTGTTCACTTGTTATGAACTCCTATGTTTGAACTTCTTTTCTGGTGGCAAATTCTTCACCATGTGTGAATCTGACCAATGGTGCTTGCATTTGTTCAGTTGGATCCTGAGGACCTAAATTGTCCAGAGTACTGAAGTCATAATGTTTCTAGAAATCTAGGGTCTCTTCATAGACCTCTTTATCAAGTCCATTTATTATTTTGGCAACTCTGAGTCCGGGTTGCAAATTCATTGATGCCTCTTCTAATAGAAGCTTCATGCGGTCTTCACTTAGGCCTGGTCTAACTTGTGTCAAGGTTTCTCTACTTATTCTTGTATTTATTTCTAGACCGGCTCTCCATTTGGCTTGAAGCCTAGAATACAATTCCGATGGAAACTTTGACCTGTAGTCCCTTCGAGTTCTATGATAGTCTAGAAATGTTTCCACTATTGCTATAATGACTGCTTCTTTATCCTCTTCTTCTAACACACTATACCACTTGGCAGTATTGTCAACCATTCCAAAGTCCATTACTTCATCAACTATATCATTGACTATCATAGGTTTAGTGTTACATTTACTTGGAGAGATGAGGACGGCTGGTTCTATGCTCTTGTCATCGGTGATGTCGATAACCGGTACTGTGGAGCTCTTTCCTTTGACATGTTCTTTCGCTCCAAGCACTCCTTTTCCTTTACCGGTGTCAGGGACCGGTGGAACTGTTGCTCTTTGAGCTGCTTCTTCCGCTTGATGTTGGGTTTGAAGAAGTTTAGTCCATATCTCAACTCCTTTATGCACTGTCTCAGCTTGACCAACAAGCATGAGACCGATCCTCCTTTTTGTTAAGAAGGATTGTTGATGTAGTTCAGCCTGTTCCATGGCTTCTTCTAGAGTGAGATGGTCTTGAACCTCTAGAAGAGCTCGAATCCTCAGCTCCTTCTCTCTTTCCATTGAAGCTTTCCATCTGGCTTCAATTATATCTAGGAGATCATTCAGTACAACTCTGGTAAGTTCGATAGGATGCAAATTAAATTTGTGAAGGCAGTGCACGACCCCTTCAATCTTTCTCATGTCTTCTTCATTAGCAAACTTGTATTTTGACACTACTGAACTCATTCCCCCGGTTTCTTTCAGTAAAGTCACATATTCATCAGTTGAGAGCTTGGCCTTTCTCGATGGATCCTCCTTTACCGGTTTGCTTGATCCCCTCTTCCTCTTGATTAGAGGAACTATATCTTCTGGGCCTGTGCTTGGGCACTGGATACCGGTTCTGCTTTCTTCTTACGAGCCTTGGGTTGCTCAGTGTTCGGTTTCTTCTTCAGTGTGGGGGTCCTCTTGTAGACATTCTTGATTGGTGCCCTCTTTGACAGATTCTGTAGAATCTCAGCATATGTGCCAAACCGATTTGCACCGAGATCCAGATTTGCATTATTTAGGGCATCAGCATATGCCTTAGCAATTCTGGTAGTGATCTTCTATTCGAGCTCAAGAGCATATACGTCTCTTGGTTCCACTGCTTGAATGATGCAGTTATCCGTGGTAACCAGAAAGCATACATTGTCCTTGTATAGGTCAACAATACTTGACAGCACCCTCTCTCTTTCGTGCATTTTTAATTGAAATGCCTCAAAGTGTTCAGTCATCGCATTACTTAGCTGGTCTCCTAGTCAATTGGCCATTTTGGCAATTTGATGCATGACCGATGCATGACCAGTTTATCGGTTCTCCAAGTCACTTTACCGATACCTAGGAAGAAATCTAAGTAGTAAGAGTATAGGCAAAACAGAAGGGTTCCATACTTCATGGATTTCTTTTTCACAACTCTGAGCTTCTTCATGTATTCAAATATTTGGCTTTGAAGCATTGCACAGATGTCGTATTGGGCATTGTCATGCATTATCCCGTATGCGGTGTGAATAGCTCCACCCGATATGTTATTCAAATTGCTTGACTGATAAACCTTGTACCCAATAACAGCATATGCAAAACATACTCCATCATCCTCAATGTCGTTCACAGTAATAAGTTGACCATCAGATCTTGACTTAGTCAGTTTGTTGACGACGGCATTGGCAATGGTCCGCAGGGTTAGTGCTTCCCCTTTGTCACTATATCCAGTTACTCTGTGGAGATCTTCTTTGGTGATCTCGTGACATGCACCTCTGGTGAGCCAGAAACTTGGTTCGTGAAGACGGCTCAGCACCAGTCTGATTTGGTCTTCCCGGAAGATTGTCGGGTAGCATACTCCATTTATCAATCCGGACGATACGAGCTTGGCGTACTTGTCAAGAAGTTTCCCTTTTTCGCACAGTGACAAGCACTCGCCTTGAATATATGTTTAACCCAATTCTTCCTCTTTGGCGTAAATAAACATCGTGACATCTTCGGTTAAGAAGACTCCTGGTACAGATGAGAGCGCACCAGCCATGTCGTTCTCTCTGTTCTGAACCGGCAAAATGTTGTATGTTGGCCTGTTCGCCTGATCTCCTTTGATCAACTTTGCAATAGAGGATGATGATGCCATTGCAAACAGTTGATTTAACAGAAAGAAACTTTGATCGGTCTAACAAATAATCGCTCACGATGATCAAAGCGCAAGAAATTTACTCATAGAAATTCGTTAATCACAATGAAAGCAAAGTAAAACTTATGAGTAATTCTTCTTTCTTTTATAGGGTTAGATCATAACGGTAATTACCAAACGGTAACTATTTGTTAAACGACTACAGTAATAAATGCCTTACCTAACTTTACTTTCCGTTTTTGCCAACCGGTGATCCGGCTTTTTCGGTTTTGCAAACCTCGGTTGACTACTTCTTACCTGTCCGGTTATCCTTGTAGACTGAGTGAGTCCAGTTCTCACTAGTACTACCCAGAACGATGAAAGGTCTACCGGTTCCCTTTAAGCCTTTACGGCTCAGTTTGCTGAAGAGATATCACCATCTGCGAATGATGATCTTTCCTCTGTCTTCTCCTTAGCGGAGCTCTTTGATTCCTTTTTGAACCAAATCTGTCTTACTGTTTTCTCAGTCTTCTCTCCCTTGTTGATCTTCTCTACCGATTTGACCAGTTCTTTTTGTTGGATGACCGGTTCCTGCAATTTTTGGCTAAGTGTCCAACTTTGTTGCAGTGATAGCAGACTATCCCGGTTGACTTCCATGGATTCACCCTTCTTGTGTTGGGTGATTGGCACCATGAGTCATTGTGGTTGTGTGTTCCACAATTTGCACAATTAGTTGTGCTCCGATTCTTGTTTCTCTTGGTGAATACCGGTCTTGGAGATCTGAATGTCATGGTCTTTGATCTGCATTCCTCAACCTTGTGTCCAAACTTATTGCAAGCATAGCAATAGCCCTTGAAGCTTCCCATGCTTCCACTAGACACAGAAGTGGGGTTGGACCAGCATTCATTGGTCTTGTGACCATTTTTGCAACAGTTCTTGCAATAGCTGTTGTTTGGCTTTACCAGTGCATTCCTCATTGATTTGTTCTGTGACCCGGTTTCCCACAATGATTGCAAGAAGTGTTAAAGGTCTTCTTACCTTTTTGCGCCAGCGGCTTCTTCTTTTCTTTCTTGCCTGTCTTGGCTCCAAAAGATTCTCCAGTTTCTTTGATAACTTCACCAGTGAATCCAAGACCGGTTTGATCTTTATGCTTTCTTTAAGCTTTAAGTTGCTCATCAAGCTTGACCGAGCTCTCATTGTATCTTCTCAGGGTTTCGTTTCTTTCTTCGAGTTCTTTCATTTGCTCCTTCAATTGATACAACTCTAGTGCCAGTCTTTTGCATGCTTCATCCCTGTCACACCAACCCTTTTGCATGTTGGCATTTTCTTGGGTGACAATCTGCATGTCTTCTTGAAGTTGCAGAATGATAAGCTCATTTGCTCCTACAGCTTCCTCTGCCCGGTTTCTTGCCTTTTCAGAGGCTGTCAAAGACTTGACTGCAGTGTTCCTTTCATCTTCAGCTTTTCTCTTTTTCTCAATCAGTTCAGTCATCCTCAAGGCATTATCCTCTTGTTCCCTCTTGAGGTTAGTGATCTGATTGTTCAGGATCTGATTCTTTTCCATCAGTTCAGATATTGCCTCCTCAGCTTCATCAGATCCACTCTGCCCGGAGAGTTCATCAATGGTCTCATTGCTCTCATTTAATTACAGAGCCAGCTCCTTCCTCTTTGCAAGTGATTTTCTCAGTCTGTTCTCCAGAGAGGCAATAATGTCGTTGGCTTCCTCTAGCTGCTTCTGATATTTGTAACCCTCCATGATCTTCTTCTCAAGCGGTTAAGCTTTATATAGGAGAACTAGGCTCTGATACCAATTGTTAATACCAACCGGTTACTGAGGGGGGGGGTGAATCAGTAAGAACTATTTCTTACTCTAATTCCAATCTTGTTTATTACTTCTTGAAATCTAAGCAAAGTAAAAACAAGCATTCATAACTGTAAAAGAAGTACATAGATCAACACAAGATATATACGTGGAAACCTCGGTTAGAAGGAAAAAACCACGGTGATACAGAGCTCACAACTTCACTACTGCAGAATGAAGGCGCCCTGTTAGGAGCTTACAAAGCACTGGTTAAGGTGCTACCCGGTTAAGGGATTTTACAAAAAAAGGTTAAGATCTTAACCCTGTTAAGAGTCGCCTGGTTAGAGGTCTTTTAACACCAATAAAAATGTTACCCTGTTAACGGATTTTACAACGAACCGATTAGGTCCACCCTGATATAGGGATTTTAACTTGCTTTCACACTTTACAAAAGCAATGATCTTCTATGACACTGATTGTTTGATCAGATCAAACCTGTTGATCTTTCCCGGTTTGCCTAGCTCTTGATCTCTATTGCCTTTCACCTCTCTGACTGTAGCACTTCTCTCAGAAGGTATCTCTCCTCTGCTCTGTGCATTCACCAATTATCAACAACAACTTTATCTTGCGTCCTATGACCTATATTTATACAAGAGTTCACCGTAATGAAACCCTTAACTCATAGAACCGCTAGGCTGTAAACTCACCAAAAAAATCATGCAACTAGCAAAAAGCTATGCGTTCTGATCTAGAGTTTACCTTGCAAAACATCCGTAGAAATAAAGCTAACTCCACTTCGGAGCGGTGGATATCCCATATAATCCGGTTTTAACTCAAATTGTACCGCAAAATCTGGTGTGGATCTTTAGACAATTAGACCGGTATATCTTATACTTGGTTTATCCCTTTATACACTGAGAGACCGGTACGGTGTTCTTAGATTGGTCTATCGGTGTATCTCCTTTGCTTCAACTACCGGTGCATACACTCTATCTTTGCTCTACCGGTGTCATCTAAGTAATGTGAGTGACCGGTGAGTGTTTACTAGTGTATGGTGTTTGTGTATTTACACTAACCGGTGTCATCTAAGTAATGTGAGTGACCAATGAGTGTTTACCAGTGTATGGTGTTTGTGAATTTACACTAATGACAACTTAAATTGCTAACAAACTTTTGTGCTTGTATCATTTGATTAAAGACCACATCCGTTCGAAAGATAACCTTGCTTAGTTAAGCCTTACAACATCTAGGCCTTAATCTTTTCCAAGTAGCCTGCATTGATAAACATATGACTTAAAACAATTGCTTAGTCTTCTCACTTTAGGAACATATAGTTTAAAAGCACTTATGCTTCTACCATACCATGTTGTATTGATATAAGGATCAGGTTGAAGACATGGAGATGGAGCATACAAGGAACGAACATATTAATTTGAGGAAGCAAGATGAATATGTTGAACAAAGGTATGATTCTAAAAATTCTATTGGGGTATCTAGTTTACAACATGAGGTTAATGAGTTTCTTTTTCTAGAGCGCTCACCGAAGGCTCAAATCATAGATGAAGATGGAAAGTTGAGCACACACTTGGTGGATCAGCCACTACTGTTACACCTACACACGTAGAGAGAGACATAAGTGATTCGGTCTTGATTGGGCCTTTGGACTTTAGTTGAGAGTTTGAGGATTCATCCCCTCTAGGGGCTCAAATGGTAAAGGTTACATCTTTTGGACCAGCCTATGAGGAAATGCACATTGGTGGTGACTTGGTGGTGGCATTGTTGGTTCAATTTTTTTTATTCATGTGGACATTCTTGATACACTCCTTCCTCATGGTGCATTGTTGGAATATGGAGTCGTTCACTTTAGAGGGTATGAGGTATGCATGATCAATGTCCTTCATGTTGAGTGGCACAAGTTTCAGTTGAACTTTGAGATTTTAATTTAGCTTTTGGGGAAAGCAATTGATGGGAGGTGTTGGAGAGGTTTTTATAACCCCATCCTTATGGGAGGATTGCATAATGATGAGCTCCCTTCATTCTTTGGCAATGGAGATACTTGTTGCATTGTCTAGAGAGAGGTTCTGAATCAGATAGACGTTGTTCTGATTTATAACAGTGCCCTATGGTGGACTATCATGACTACTTATGCACCCAGGATCACCAATTTCCACATCCATGGGAGTTCATTCAGATGGACATTTGGCATTAGTGGCATGGTAAGAGACACCTATCCCTCCACTTTTTGTTGGTTTGACAGCATGATGATTTGGGACCCTGGCATTGACATGTTTGGTGCATTACTTTAGTAGGATCATCATCAGTTACTTCACTACTCTGGGCATAGTGACACTTATATTAGAGTGGGGCGGGGGAAGCTTGATGGAGATTCGCATAACTTTCAATTCTAGTAAAGTTGATTGCATCAGAGTGGAGCAGCAGAGTGATATAGTACTTTTCATTCAGCTGGTTTGGGATCCTAGTGATGTAGCAAAGAAATACTTGAAGGCAAACAATTTTTGGCATGGAGGACTATAATATCTCCAAATTTTTATAAAGTGACTTAATTAAATTAATGAATTACATTGTCCAAAAATTAATTTTATTTCTTGAGGATGACTTCAAGGTTGCACGGGGATGGGGTACTTGGGCACTTCAGGTACGAGTACGAGTATGGGTATTTTTCTTAGTTGCCGGATTTGTGCATATAGGGTTGGATCCGGGTCTAGGTCCGGATTCACGGACCCGGGAGGATCCAGCACGAATCGTCGAGGACCCACGCGGATCCATGTGAATCCCGAGGGACCCGCGGCCTATGAAGGCATAAAACACTTAATATGCCATTTTTAATTTTTTTTCATCTAGCCCTAATTTTTTTGTATAAATACATTCCAGGATGTTTGAGATAGGTTTCAGCTTCATAGGAGTTAAGATGCAAATTCTAGATTTTGGGGGTTTTCGAAAAATTCCAGACTTGCCAAATTTCAGGATTTAGCAAGCCTTCAACAGGGTTACCTCCCACAATCCATCATGGCTTTCTAAGGTCAAACTGAAGCTGGCAAAAGGATTCTCAAAGGGTTTTAACTCGTTTTATCACAAATCACTTGGTTTCGACCCCATCTCTATGACAGACTTAGCTTAGCTCTCGCCCAAATCCCAGTCAGACATGACTTCCCAATAGGCCAAGATCACTCAAACCTCATTTGCCGGACCTACGGACTTGAAAACAGCCACCAACAAAGACTACCTAAGACCTAGTTATGAAGACTTTGACATTTGGCATTGATCAATGATCAAGCATCATAGATTCATAGTATGAAATGATTTAGTTTTAGAATTATGTATATTTCTCTTATATTTTTGGATATATAATGCATATATATATATATATATATATATTTATATATATATACTCACGAATCCTTACGAATCCAAAATAGGAAAAAAAAAATTCACGAATCCACGAACCGGATTCTCGAACCTGAATCCGAATCGGCAACTAAGGTATTTTTCAAAATAGGGGGCGGGGTTACTTGGGTACATCAATTTTTTTATATATAATTTAATATTTTATAGAAAAACAGAAAATATGAGTCATGACATTGAGTTTTCAAAACAAGAACAGTGATAAAGTTTGCAGATGTAATGTACTGTTTTCAGTTTCAAATTTGCAATATGTTTGTAATAATATATATGCTAAATGTTTAGATCCGTAACAGAGAAGGCAAGCTTTAAACATGAACAAGAAGATCATAAATCATATAACAATGACATAGCAAATGATAAACTTCTGACTTGAACAGTGATAAAGTTTACTATTAATCAGTATTGTATCAAAGTTTTAAACTGATTACATATTGAATTAAGCTTGATAAACAGCATGCTGATATGCAAACTAAAAACTGAAACAAAAATCAGAAATCTCAATCAAGGTCCTTGGCTATGATGCTCTCCACTGAGTACACACTAAGTACCCATTGAGTACCCGGTACTTGGGTACACGTACCAGTACCTGGTATGCATCCCAGGGGTATGGGTACGAGTACCCATGCAACATAGAAATAAAATGAAGATAATAAAATAAAGTAAGTTGTAACTTATTAAATAAAGTTCTCCAGTCAGCCTAATCTTCTAGATATTTTCTGGAGATCTTTATAAGGAGGTATTGGGGTTTGTAGCAAGGGCAATCTTATGGAATGTTTTTAAAATTCACTATTCCATTTGCTGGAGGTTTGCAAGCTGAAGGAGTGTTGCAGTTTCAGCGGTGAGACTATCCACCCTATTTTGATGTTGGAGAGATCCCCTACATCAAGGCACTGATTTTAACTTTTAAGCATCCTATGGCTATCATATCATTGCAAATAGCTTTATCAAAGTAATGCATTAAGGCATCAACTTGGAATTTGGACCATCATTGTATTTTGTTCACAGATCCTTAGTGATGAAGGTCTGAATAGTATATATAATGCACGATAATAAAATATTGAGTTTTTGAGGGACTGAGCCCAACATGCCAGATTACTCTATGAAACACCTGGGGAAGACCAGGTGACCCCTCCTGTAGAAGAGTCAAATTTCACTCTCCCCATGATAGAAGATTTTATCGAAGCAACATGCCGCATGAAGATTGCATAGATGGGAGCTGATAAATATAAGGAGTTTGTTTATGCGATAGGGAAGGAAATTCACTATTGCATACAGACCATTGTTGTAAGGGGATAGCTCAACATCTGCAACAAAGAGAATGCAATAAGAGTGCAGCATTCCTGAGAATAGCTGGGTTGGTTTGATCATCCCTTGCCAGTCCTTCGGCAACATGTCAACTGTGAGTGAGAATAATCTGCTATTCAATTGGAAGAGATTGTCTATCCGTTTGATAGTAACTGTTCAGAACCTCTGTGGTTGAATCCAATAGTAACCATTCTAAATGCCTAGCACTTCCCAACACAGGCAATATAATCTTTAATTGCACAGTTTCTACTGTCGTTATCCCTAGTGCTGTGCAAACACTATACAGGCACTATTGGAGAGAGTTGCTAAGTTTGGAGACTATACGTTTCAGTATGAATGAAAGATCAATAAATAGTAAATTATTTACTCCTGTTGTTCATTCCATTGGCATCAAAATTACAATTTGTGCCTTGTTTCTGTCAACTATCTATTACTACATTTTATATGATAGCATTCAACTTGTGAATTTGGATAGAAAGAATATTTGAGTCTGATCATTTTAAAAATTCAGGGATATAACTCAGCAGTGGAGCTATAGTTTAATGAAAATATAAGGTCTGATTGAACAGGGATATTACAATTTATGCAAAAAAAATTGTTTGTAAAATTGATAAAGAAGATAAGGTTTAGGGCTTCCTAATATCATTAAAATTATTTAAAGAAACTTATTAGCTATCCAAAACTTAATTGAGAAATCAAAAGCTGCATTCATTCTATGAAGAACAAAACAGCACTTAAAAGTGTGGCATCTCTTTCAACATTAGAGTAGGAATAATAGCATCCACTCAAACTTCATAGCAAAGTTTTCTCTCATATGAACAGTTACTGCAACTGATACTAGTCATCTACTAACATATATAAATTTTAAAAGTAAAAACCAAGTAGATCAAAATGGAGAAACTACTTCATGAAGATTTAAAATCCTTTCATTGTGTATAAGATGCCACATGTCCTTGCTGATTTTTGGATGGCTAAGAAAACATCACTCCTAAAGATGTTTTATAAAGCTAAGAATGCAACATCTCATAGTTCTCAATCAAGATTTCAAAAATTAATATTTATCAACACTTATAAGAACTCTTTGTTGATTCTAAAGACAAAAATCTTTCAAAACATCATAAGAGAAACACAAAATTCATTATATAACTTTTAGTTTGAATAAAAAAGGATATAAGATTCCTTGAACATACCGTAGTTCATCCCAAGCAGGAAGCATGCCAAGATGACGTTGAACATAATCAGGTACATTATTATCATCTTTTTTATATATATCCGCAGAAATTTCCAGAGCATCCATTACAGTAATCATGTCATTTCTTGATGTCGCACGACTAATTGCTGTTTTAAGCTGTAATGTCATAGAATGCAGATGCCACCAAATATAAAATTTATTAGACAAATGAACACCAGATAACAGCCAAAAAAGCTACTAAAATTTAAGAAATGTTCCTTATGCCAAAACAATAATCAAGCATCAAAACAATGCATTAACATGAAGAAAAGAAAATTAATCCAGGTAATTTAAAAAATCTAGCCATGACCTCTTCACCAAATGAAATGTGTATATTAGAGGGAGAACAAAAAATTACAAAAACAAACAAGAGAAGTGTGATAAGATACAAGAATGGTAGTAGAAAGTTTAAAATATAAATAATAAAATGAGTAGGAGAGTTATAATTAATGTTGACTTATGGCAAAGATTGTCAAAGTCACTGAGCTCAAAAAGACTTAAATTCTTGTTGCGAAGACCCCTGTTCTAATCCCCATAGTGACATGTCTAGGAATGGTGTACCCCTCAGATGAGGCCAAGCACAAGTCCAGGGTGAATTTGACAAAAGGGATGTGCCTTGGTTGTGACATTTAAGCCAAAGGTCTCATTATAAGTTTTATCAAACAAAAAAATTACTTATGGTGAAAGATCTTCAATGAAATAATGAAGTCAAGAACATCCATTTGTTTGAACCCTAATTCAACTTGTTTCTTACGTATGTCAATATTTGATCTCTTATATATTGGGATATAGGGAAAAAATGATCAATTCCATTTCATGTTTATCACATTTTCCAATGAATAGTGGGAGAAATAAAATAATGGACAAAACAAAGCTAACAGATGATAAGCAAGAAAAATGGCTGATTTACATCAGAATCAAATCAACACAAGAATAATTGATTCATACATTTTTTCTCAATTGATTTTTGAAGATGTACTTCATAGTGACTTCATAAATATCTTGACACTTGCTGCAAGAACAGATCATGACTTCATAATATCAATAAAATTCTCACCTTTTATCATTTTCCTTTTGTGTTACACCTGTACCTTCCCAGATGTATTAGATTGGGTTTGCACAGTTGGTGCATTGTTCACAAGGATGCACACCTTTCCATTTCATGGTGAATATCTCCTCAATCTTTGATGTGTGACACTATGATTGACCACATGTGGCAGGATAAATAAATCCATTTGCACTAAGATATATTGGCGTAAACTACTCGTGTACTTGAAGAAGAGAGATTGATTGGCTCTCTGGGGTTTCCTTGACAAACTTGCCAACTTCAAAATCTCTGAAGGACTTCTACTCAGCTGCTACAATTGTTAACCTCAGTTATCTATGCAATGAGAGATTGAGGTATCATGATTGCCAAAATATTTGTTTTCTTCTTTTTAATAGCAAGTAAATCTTTCAAGTCAATTCAATGATAAACTAATGTAGATTCACCATGGCCAATACAAAAAATGTTAAAGAAGCTACAAACTAAATAAAACGCATAATTTAAGTTGATGAATAAGATGTCTTGTGTAAACTTTTATATTCAGTTAAAAATTAAAATTCAAGTTTATAGATTTAAAATGTTCTTCATTTCATGATGATGCTCATTTAATTTTTTAATGATTTTTTTTTGTTTTTAAATATTGCAAAATGAAAATTCTATGACAGAAGAAACAAGTGAAAATTCTTTGAAAATTTCATCCACCAAACACAGTTGCTAATATTATTAACGAATCTGATCAGGATCAACTGAGGCATAATGAAGTGGTGGTTGTGGTGAAGAAGATCAAAAAGAAGAAAAGGAAAGGCCAAGCAAACCTGTGGAGGGAAGGACCAAGGGAAAGGCTATCAGCAACCTTCTTCCTTGGGGGCAGGAGCTGGAGGACATGGTAGATGGATAGGGTTATATCTCTTAATGCCCACTTTCTGTTTCTTTTAGCTGTTTCTACTCTTAGCTGTTTTTGTTGGTTATCTCTGAGCTTATATGTTTATAATTTTGTTTATGTAAACTAGCTATAAACTGTTAGTAGCTTGGTGGCCTTGATCTTCAAGCCCTAGTTTAATTTATTGATGGATGGTTTTTGATTTGGATGTGTAATGGGCCGGATCCCTTCCCCACTTAACTTAATCAAAAACATTATTAACGAATAGGGGAAAAGCTGTGGAAACATGTGTAGCTGCCCCTTACAAAACGATTTGTAGTCTTTAACACATTTCCATGACAATATCAATGAGGAGGCATACCCAAGATTTCCATTTACAAGGAGATGATTAAAGAACATCTCCACTGTGGCTCTACATTCTCAACCCAACTGAGAGGTATCCCCTGGGATATTGAGTGTTAAATGCATGCCCCCATCGAACAAAATTGTTTTTTGATTTGCCAATTAATAGGAAAGTCGGTCCAAATGAGTTTATATTCAACAAATGGTTACTGATATTTTGTCACTACATATAGAACAATATGATAAAGAGTTTTTGTTTTTCTTTGTTTTGTAATTAATCTTTAGCTTTCAGTTTAACAAATATTGCAATTCCATAAATGAATACCATAGTGACTTGAAATATGCCATCTGAAAGCTTTTCTTAAATCCCTTTTAGGTTTTTAAATAAAGCATATATAAATGGACCACGCATAATTTCAGTTTTTTATCTCAACTTTTTTCAAATCTTAATCATTAATAGTGCCATCCTAATTCAGCACAAAAGCAAGGAATCGCTCAAACATTGGTTACCAAAGCTTACAAAATGTCAAAAGAGGAACATCTTGAACAAGTAAAAAGACACCTGACCATGCTCTTCAAGAGAAATAGGTACGCAAATAAATAACGGGTACAATGAAAAAACATTGACAATACATCGAGCCCTATACCAAGCATTTTCCTGTACTTTTCCTGCATATTTTTAATGTACAAGTTACAAAAAAAACTAAATTTAGTTTTATTTTTATTAAAAAAAATTTGAGTGACGAGGTTCCCGACCAAACCTTGATTTTGTAATGTCCCCTTTTCCAAACTAAGTTGAATCGGAGCACCCAACACCTGTTTTTATTCCCCATAGGCTGAAGGGAAGACTTACGGGAAAATAATATAATTATTATTATTTATTGTGTCCAAAAAGCACCTTGAGTTATAAAACTAGAAAAGGACAATTTATTATTATTAAATGGGGCCAAAAAGTAAATGAACATCATAAAGTGAAAACTGGCCAGTATTCAAATAAAAGAAATATTGAAAGGTAATAAATAATTACAAAGGGAAAATGAGGAATATTCAAAATAAAATAAGAAAGTAAGTTTTCATTACTGTTTAGGGTTGGTTAGAAAAAACATAAAAGAAAATGTCGGAAAAGGAAAATCATTCTATTATTGCAAATTTCCAAAAACTGTTGTGAAGAGTTGTGGATCACCAATTTTTCTAGCAAACAAAAACCCTCTCAGATTATCAAGAATTGGAGGACAGAAATCTTTTTCTATCTAGTGTTGGCTTCACCCAAAAGTCAAATTTGCGCTTTACAATTTGTAGTAGGTATTGCAAATCAAAACTCAAGAAATACTAATATATTTCTACTCCTTTGAGAGGCTTAATAATTTTGGAATAAATGATAAAATCAATTCACAAGTATAGTAAAAGCTAGTCATACACTTTTGGAGCTGACTGTACCAATAAGGGTAGCAATTGGATTGTCATCAAAATCAGATAAGTCGACATGGAATTCTTTTAGTGTTTCGGAGGTGTCACTTTTGAGAGAGGAAGTGGAAGATATTGGAGGCAATCCTTATTGTTCTTTTTAGCCACTGAGTTTTGACCTATGTTACCCCAAGTTTCCAAAACGGGGGGATGGGGGGACAGCGAAATGGGTTTCCGGGACGGATTTTTTTTCCCGGAGCAGGGGACGGCAGTGGGGACAGCTATATAAAAATAGGAAAAATTTAAAATATATAGCGGAATTTTAAATATTCATATGAAAACATGGATAAAACATGCTTATAAAGTTATAAACATTATAGAACCTTAACATATAACGTTTGTGTTAAATAATTTAAATTGAGAGTTAACATGAGAGTGGAAGTCAAACACATTATCAAAATTCAAGCATTAATTTTATGGGCAGCTAGGGGATGGGTTCTCGAAAGTTTTTGAGTTTCCGGGACATCCCCATTTCCAAAACAGGTCAAATTATGCCAAAAATGTGTCCCTAGGTAACACTGGTATTGACTCAACCCAATCGTGCGACCTTCATCCAAGAACAACCACCATCTATTTTGATAGAATTCAACAAATGTTAAGTCAAAGAAATTTAAAACATAGGCAAGGATAAAGACAGAAGGTCAAAGGAATCAACCTGCCCAACACTTACACCTGGCACCATTAATAAAACAAAAGGAAGCTTACTGTAAGAAGGGAGCCACAAGGGAACTGAAGATATCATGATTTTTTATTGTATTATGCCAGTAATCTATAGCTCTAAGAGCTCTGTGTGTGTGTGTGTGTGTGAGAGAGAGAGAGAGAGAGAGATTATTTGTTTGTAGTAATCTATAGCTGTAAGAGCTGTGTGTATGTCCATGGGCATGTTAGAAGGATTATTTGTTTGTTGTTATATATAGCTCTAAGAGCTATTTGTATTGACTTCATTGAACAATGGAAGAAAAGAACCATACGTAACTGCCCCTCCCCAATTTCCCCATAATGTAGTTTCCATGATAAAATACTTGTGTTATGTGCCTTTTTTCTTTCTCTTTAAGTTGTTTATTAATGAGTAAGAAATATTCGCACACTATGAAGTATGAACACTCTCCTATTCTAAAATACATTCTAAACCATTGTCATTTTGGTAAATTCATGCAGATGCAGCATGCAAAAAGAAACTCTCACAAATACTTTTTTTAAAGGAAATTAAACATCAGATATATCAACCAAATATGTTACATGTTCTTTCTATTGGAATGAATGTATCATTCGAATCCAGAAAATGGATTCCTACAGAAGCTTACACCCATTTCTCAGTTCTGGCATTCCAAAGCCTTTTGCCATACTAGAAATTTCATGAAACAAGAAGAGCCAAAATTGCAAATGCCAAAACTAATGGTACAGAATTGTGAAGTCTTTTAATAATTTTCAGTCATCCTCCATTAGTTCCTAGAAGTTTATAGGATCTAGACCCAGCTTTCTAGAAGTTTCCAGCCACTTCCAAAAAATATGTAAGTTCACAAGGTCCTTTGCAAAAGTTTTTGGATGTTTATGTCATTTATGGTATCCTATCCTGCCAATTTTCAAATTCCTATTGTTCCCTCAAAATGTGAAACCTAAAGTTTCCACCGCTCATGACACAGCCTTCTGTATTTTCTGGATTTTCCAATTCTTGGTTCACTATGCATAATATCGTGCACTATATAATCATTCTGATATACAAATTTCATGAATAATTGATCACCACAGTTACATGCTTTTATCCCTATTAAGTCCATCAAGAATTCACCACTTGGAGTCAGACACTCTCCTTTCATAGTATTCTTTTATGACATCAAAAAATTTAGCAGTGGTTAGGAATTTAGATATTACCAATTCCTTAACTGCAATAAACTGTTCCTCTGTCAACCGGCACTGCCATCCCTGCAAAAAATGTAGATCCATTCATTAGCATGTGAATAGAAAATAAGCAATATCCCTCACTTGTCCTGGTTCATACTTACTGAGTGAATATGCTCCCTAATGCATTCTACGAATCCACTTCCACCAATACCTTCTGCATCTGACTCAATTAGAGCTGAAATAAATAAGAAACATGAGTTCTCCAGGTGCACATGAATGTCAAGAATTTGCAGAACATTGCTCATACACCCATTGTTCATCAATGTAGAATTTTAAGCTTCAGAAAGTCAATGTGAAACATAAAATCAACTTTTAAAAAATGCTATAAAATATAATATAGATATCATATCAAACATACCCAGGATTGTCAAATTTTAAGGTTCAGAAAGTCAATGTGAAACATAAAATCAACTTTTAAAAAATGCTATAAAATATAATATAGATATCATATCAAACATACCGAGGATTGTCCCATACTCAAAAGAAGAAAGCGGATCATCAGTTGCACCCAGCTTAAGGAGACGCATCCATAGTCCCTATTAATATCATGAAGAAATTTGCATCCACTGTAACTTAGATGAAATTGGATTGCAAAATTCCATTTCACATCTACTTAAGAGAGATATATTTTGCAAGAGAAAAACAAGTGTAGAACCTATTAAAATTAGACAGGCACAGCAATCTGCAATGCCCACGAGCTGATGGCATGTTCTAAAAATAATAACATCGAGAATGAATTGTGTTCCTTTGTAATGGTCACCATAGAAGAAAAAAATTCAAAAGTGCACAAGTTGATTTAAAGGTTGAGAACTGGCTTATAATAAAGTATGCAAAAGAAAATAAAATATGAAACTTTCCGAATCAAATCAGGCCCTAAAGTTGCCAAACATGTTCACATACAAGCCAACTGAAACTATGCATTCTGGAGGATGAGGATGGAAGTGTAACTGTACCTGCAGCTTGACTTTTATGTCCAGAACCATACGCTCTCTCTCTGCCTGCAAAGAATCTATTAATTAATCCATGGATACCATGCAAAGAACAATAGTCACTGAATATGGAAATATTCAAACCCAAAATTATAGGCCAAGATTTTATAGGAACAGGCTTACAGCTCTTTCCCTAGGGCTGAGACTCTCTGCTTTGGCAAAATCCCGTCTGGTTAGTGATGGTGTTGGACTGAAAAACATGGAAAAGGAAAATAATTATCCCAAAATTTTGGAACATTGATGAATGATCAGCATGCAACTGAAAAATAAATGCAAGAAAGAGAAAACAATTTGAGTCTCCCTATGGCCAAAGAGTGGTGATGGCTTGTCAACACTAGAGAGAAGACCTGTCATCTACCATGAAAATTGATGACTTGACAAACATCATTTGTGAACTTAGCTCACAAAAATATAAGCTATGAATTGTGCACTTGAAAAGATATGAATACATACGATAGCAAGTGCCTTGCTGGATGTTCCAATGTAGCACTTGCAACAGCTAGAATTGTTTTACGCTTTTCTTCCTGTTCTTGAGTCCTAGTATTAATTGGAAAACGATCATAACAATGTGGAGCCTTTGAATCTGCACACACAAAAAGACTGAGGACAACTATTTTTCATTTGAAGGTAACTATCTCTATTTTTCATTCGAAGGTAACTATCTCCAGCATTTTTGTTCAAATTCATTCTGCTGCATTATACAAAAATGTATGTTCCTATCAAACCTCAAGATAGCAAGCCAGGCAGTTTATCATCATTGAAAATCTCAAACATTATCAAGTAAGTCTTCTCATATGTTCTGATAAGAAGCTTAAAATCAGTAAATGAAATGTAGGCAGCAATTAAAGTGATTCCCTATATTATGTTTATACCTTACATTATCCTATGCCAGACAATCTGGGATACTCCCCCAATTCATGATGGACTATCTAGTATTCTACTTGTGGCAGCAATTGTTCTTAAGAAGGCCATATTATGCATAAAATAGGTACGATGACCACATCCTTAACATCATTTCTGGTGGAATGGTATGGACAAATAATGCAGAATCTGCACCCACCTGCATTTCCACTAGGTAAATCCTCTATGGTTAAAATCTCCAGTTCAGTTGTGGCCACCGGAAGCACAGTATAAGGGTCTTGGCCTCTAGCTAACGCATCTTGCAGCTTGTCCAGAAGATTGAGCCCATGCTCTTCTGATCCATGGCCTCTCTCCAGGAATTCAAAGAAACCCTGGGTATCTAGAAATTGCGCTACCTGCCAGCAGAATCCAGTTATGGCATCAAATTAAACAAAAATGTTAAAACTGTGATAGTGTGAAATCCATGAACCACAAACATACTCCAAATAAATGTCACCTTATGGATTACTGAAGGGAAACAAAAACTAATTAGTCCGGGATAAATCCAATGTTTAAAATGTTCAGGCCTCAAGAACCAAACATCTTGCAAAAATGAATGCAATGCATATTGCTAATCACGTGCTACTTGTTAAAAAACATCCTTCAAACAATTTCCCTTCCAAAGATTGAGAAGCCAAACATGAAATGTGCACAGCTATCAGTATCACCCCATAACCCTCCTTCAAGAATTTCACTATTATAGAATCACAGCTTCATATTTAACTTTCAATATTCACCATGGGTTCAGAAGGTTTGTTGGTCATTCGAGATCTCTTCTTGAGAAAAGCCTGTGTGTTGAACACTCGTGCTGCTGTATTTTCCTACAAAAACATGTCTAAATGCACCATTAAATGAACAAAATACGCCTTCAACATTGTACAATGTATACCATATCCACTTTTAAGTTTTGAGTTGATTTTTTAAAATAACTCACCACAAAGTTTCTATAACCACCAAGAATTGAAGCAAAAAACTTCAAAAATATCAATCTGCAATGCAGCCCCATGCTAGTTCAGTTTTCATCTATACATAAATAAATTTACCAAAAACAAAACAGCAACATTGAAGAAAATAATTAAACAACATCAAATATCTTAGCTATTACAATCAAATGCTTCTTTCACATTGACTAAAAGATTATTGTAATGTATTTCTTTTAACTGATCAAAATTGAAATAAGTGCATAAAGGGATGTATTATTGATGCTAGGGACTCTATTAGAAATGCAACTATTGTATTTTTTTTAATGACATGCATACTAGCATAAAAACATCCTAGCAAAAGTGGAACTCTACATGAACTCAAAAAAGGAAAAAGAGTAGGAATCCAGAATTAGAGCAGGGAAGAAATATATAGACTGTCTGGAATTTCACAAACAATTGTCTTTTTAAAACTGTATATCTTTCATTGTAAGAAAAAAAAATTAATTCCAAGTTTGGCACCTCCAATTGGGAAAAATGCTTAAAATAGGCTTCGTAGAGCCAAAATTTTGAATGACAAACAGACTACTAATATGGAATTAAAATACAAAAATCTGAGTTTGGAAGCATGGAAGCTGTCTCAATTCAGTAGAGTTATTATCTCAGACAGCAACTAATCCTTCACCATGCAGTTATATAAAATGATAATGTGGACTCTACTGTTTTTCACCAACTTTACTAAGGTGGTAGAACAAACTGCAGATATCGGTAAATCAGGCATGATAAACTTGGCAATTTTGCATAGACATCTATAGTATTGCAAAGACATCAGATATTATTGCAGAGACAATAAATACAGTTGCACAGGCTTTCAAGTCTTCAATCAACTTGAATCTTATTTACAGACTCAGAAAACTATGTGCTTAAGCACACTTGAGCTGGAGCATTATTAGGATGGCCAACATCCTGGGAAATGTCAATGCTTTGAGCTGATGAACATCACCTTGATGTAATGAGTGCTAAACAGTTGATTATTCATGGTAATGAGAAACAGGTTCTTGTAAACCACTAGTAATGAAATATTGTTCATGTAGATTGACTTGAAATTGCACAGCTGAATCCCAAAAAATGCATCACATAATTTGATGCACTATAAGACACTAGTTACATGAAAATGAATGAGCTAGTGAACTCCATAATGAATGGTTCATAAGGAATAACACTTACCAAAAGTTTTGCAAATGGAGTGGCAAGCTAGTTGGACTTGATTGTAGGGGGAATTCCATGGATGAGCACACTTGAGTGGAGTAATACTAGGACAGGTGACCTACCGAGAAATCTAGGCACCCCTTTGAGCATTAGCTAGATGCAATGAATGCTAGGTGGACCATTCCTGGTTAGGAAAAATTGGTTATTGTGAACCACAGGTCATCAAATATGGATCAGTAAAGATTGGCTTGAAATTACAAGATTGAATCCCAATAAGTCATCACATGGTTGATACATTATGAAAACACATCTTACATGAAAACACGATTTAGTCTAAGAAGTAAGAGTAGACTCTAGTATGCATAATATTATGCATGATTCAATCCCATAAACTTATAACGCACTCTTTAACAGCAGCAGATACATAGAGAGTACTGAGATCAAAACTGGATAAATAGAGAGCACTAAGAACAAAACTTTCATCAGATAAAACAAGAAAATAATGAGTCTAACAAATCATTTTACTATTGTAATTTCTCCATCTAAGTTGTCCTTAATCCTGATACAGCACAACTACAACTCAAATAGACTCAAATTGGATTCAATGAAAAGTTGCTTTGTTATAAACATCCTGACTAACTGGATGGAGGTGGATCAACACCCATGATGCAGGATAATATTAAAGATAAGGTCTGTGAATTGTTTAACAAGATGTATCACCTGAATGTCACCTTAGGAAGAACAATGATTGCGGGCCATACAATGCATTGCTATAGCAAGGATGTTCTTGAGTTCTTTGATATCAAGAGGCACTACACAGTTATCCCGACTATGAAGAAGAATCAGAAGAAAAAGATGAATTTGTTAATGTCGACAAGGCCTAAGATAGCCTATGGAACAGCAGACCGCTGTTGTAAGGTGGATCAACACCCATGATGCAGGATAATATTAAAGCTAAGGTCTGTGAATTGTTTAACAAGATGTATCACCTGAATGTCACCTTAGGAAGAACAATGATTGCAGGCCATACAATGCATTGCTATAGCAAGGCTGTTCTTGAATTCTTTGATATCAAGAGGCGCTACACAGTTATCCCGACTATGAAGAAGAATCAGAAGAAAAATATGAATTTGTTAATGTCGACAAGGCCTAAGATAGCCTATGGAACAGCAGACCACTGTTGTAAACTCTATGAGTAGCTGAGTTGCCGAGTACTCTCTATTTTTTTGCTCCACGCACTTCTACAAGTTTAACTCACAAATTTTTACAAAGCGGGAAAAACTGAGATAAAAAAAGCCAATGCACGTAAAACATTGGCTAAGCGTGTTCTTCACACTGCTCTTTTTCTATAAACCCATGCATTTTCTCTTTGCACCCCCATCACCGAGATTCTTCAAAATCTACCGAAATCACCGAGTTCTCATTTTTCAAAATCTGCCAGCCCTTCCTCGTGATTTAAATTGCAGCAGACCCTGCAATTTTTGCTTTTTGAAGTTCTGATCAACTGCTATTTAATTTTCTAATGAACATGAGATAAATCACACCCACAAACTAATCAAGGCAAGAAACAAAAATAATTTAGAATTCAGGATTGAATGACATCATCTGCAGTGAATCTTGTGAGCATTCCTGCCAAGTGCCATGCTGTGATTAATCCAACAAATATCATGTTTGGCACCAATTGTTTGATAGGAAAGCAATTTAATGATCCACAGACATATAAAGAACACCGTCTCGTCCCACATAAGATTGTCAAAGTCATTAACATTTGAGACTCAAAATAAATGGCAAAAATTGCTTTCATAGCATACTGGAGCATTTCACTTTATAAAGATTAAGGTTCCACAGAGAGATATCATGAGAAACTGTTTCCTAAGTAATTGTCACAAAGTTTGCTTATTCCTAAGATGCTTAGTATCACCCAACCAAAGATCTTGGTAAAAATTGCAAGGTTCTAAGTCAAAAGAATCATCAAGTAAAATGTAGTGCCCTTTCATATGACATGAATGAGAAAGAAGATTTTGTTCACTTTTTTGGTCTTGGTGACTGTACCTTTGATGTTTCTGATATGGGAATATATACTGTTGTATTGGAGATTAAGAGGACAAACACTGATACATTCTTGGGTGGTGAGGATTTTGACATCATCTTATTGCAGTACTTATTTAATAAGCACAAGAAATCAGAAAACATTCTAACAATAGTTTAGCTTTGAAAAGACAACATGAATAGATAGAGAAAGCTAAGTTGGAGCAGAAGAATAATTAGTATGAAGCTGTCAATAGTATAATTGAAAAATTCAAGTTCCTAAACATCTATGTATAAATGAATGTATAACCAAACTCATTAAACTGTGCCACTTTATTCCCTGGATGTGCCAAAATAGGAGCTTTGGAACAGAATAATTAGGAGAAAATGTCATGAACAAGTTGTTACTGTTCATTCGCTATTTGGGGAACAGGAGATGGTGAGTTACTTATTTGATTTATGCTTAAGTGAAAAAATTACTCTCAAGTGCTGACAAAATTCACGAGTTAAAACAGACGGACATACAAATTAATGACAAACTTCAGCATAACTTCAAGGGAGATGGCAATTAAGTTGGTGTCCCTTCACAAAAGAAATCAGGATTATATAATTCAGCAGAAGTCAGGCATAGAGTTGAAACAAGATACATAAGGATTTTCAGCCAACTGCTAATTGCCTATTTTGGTTACGGGAGATGGTGAGTCACTTATTTGATTTATGCTCAAGGATAAAAAGAGTCTCTCTCTACAACTTCATCCAAAAGAAAGAATACACGATGTTTTGAAAAAAATAGTAATGTTTTGACAAAAAAAAAAACTGGTAGAAGTTGGAGAAATCCTGAAATTGATGTGCTCCAGTTATTGAGACATGTCCACAGCTTAAGATGCATCAAATGAATCAATTTGCTACTCCTTTCAGTCTCAGATGGTGACTTTATTTTATAAATGTGGACTATGTAAATTTAGAGAGCCATGTAAAGTTCCTTTCATGCAGGTAAATTGTCAGTAGTGACAGATAGATGAAGCACTGAAATTTTTGTATGGAAAATCTTAAAAAAGAACATTCAGGCCTTAGTAACGAGTATATATTGTATTGTTTTAATACAGATTTACAGGAACAGTTTCAAGTCTATTCTTGTTACAAATGTGCCAAAATCACAAACCAAAGGAATATGTTTTGAGCAAACACTATGTTACAGGGTTCGGTAGTTTTGTGGCTGGACCAGGGTTGGGTTCGAACCAGGTCCGGGTACGATGTTCGTTCAATTTGTGGTTCACCACTTTCTGTGCTGATTTGCCAACACCTGTTAAAAATGCCATTTCTTTGCTGATTCGTCAATGTCTGTTAAAAACACCCTTTCTTTGCTGATTTGCCAATGCCTTTGTGTATACCTGATCCTTCTCCCGCACTGGGCAATTGTAATAGCCCTACTTGTAATAACTATTTAATAAATTAATTAATTAAAGGAATATATTAATTAAATATATTTTTGACCAAACAGCTGTTTACCACCTACGGTAAACAGGTTTTATGCATGCTACAAAACTATGAGATTATTAATAGAGAAAGTAAATGCTATTGATTATCAGGAAACCACCATGTATTTCATTATCGTTCTTCAAGTACATCAATGGACATTACATATCACATCATACTGTTGCCGCCTTGTCTAAGGAGAGAGTGTACATATACCATCTAAAAGGGTGTGACTCAACCATCGCGTCACAACGGCTTACCCTTCGGTCCCTAACAACTTACTAACAACTAACTTAAAACCATTCCCGACAAGTACAATTATGCCGACAACATCATCCCCCCAAAAAGAAAGTCGTCTCCGACGATTGACAACAAAATGGAGATGATGTTTGACCAGTATATACATCACATCAGAGAAATAAAACTAACAAGTAGGGGCTGAGGAAGCGTCCCTAAAGGTGCTCGCTGCAATGCCACGGAAGAAGCCAGGTGCACTTCCAACTCATAGACCTGTTGAGTCCAGACCTTCAGGTCTTGCTCTGCCTCCATCTGTTTCTCCAATGTCGTCTTCACCATAAGAGCAGCCTCCATAAGTTTCGTCTCCTTGCTCTTTGATGCCTTGGTTACCTGCCCCAACTGGGCCTGCAATAGACTCCGCTCCTCATCCATCTGTTGCTGACACAAGGCCTTCTCCTTCCTAGCAGCCTCCAATTGGACTACCAACTCTACTCTCTCCACCGCCCAAGACGTCTACTGGCTGGCCAACTCCTACCTATGGTGAGCCAAATCCCCCTCAACAACCACTAATCAGGTAGCCATCGCCTCTCGAGCTCCCTGTGCTACTACGCGATCCGCCTCTCATCGCCGCAGAGTATAGTATGTGTCTCTATAGACTTGCTCTATCTCTCGACTGAGGGCCTCCACTCGGCTCTCAACTACTAGCTCACCAGCAGCACAGTGTTGCAACATCGCTAGAGTCTCCGTGATTGGCCATCCATAAGCCTCGAAACAAGTAGCAAAGGCTATGGGACAGCCCACTCACATGAACCCCAACACCTGCTCCAACTCCTGGACAACCCCTTCCAGAGCCCAGGCCTTTGCAGAGATCACCACCCAACGACCTCGGGCTACCACATCTGCAAGGTATGTCTCAACATCCTCGCCAAGTGGATCCCTCGATGGCTCTGAAGATGTCTGAAACTGTCCATGTATACCTGATACTGAAGGTTGGATGCTCTCCACGACAGCATGAGAGAACAACAATGCTAGCAATCTCTCATCCCTCTCTGTGTCAACTTCTACAGGTACTACTGCAGGTACGACGGTTATTGTGTGCTCTCCTCCCACGGGTGACTTTGTATCTCTCAAATCCATGACCTCCAGAGGTGCATCCCTCACAGGTGAAAGGTTGGCCGCTCCAACGAGTACAACTAGTGTTAGCTTGAACCGTTGGCTGAGCCAGGCACTCATACTCCCAAGTGAAGGGGTCTAGGTGGGCACAACTTTAGCCACAGGCTCCTCTCTAGCCGGCTCTACTAATAATGTCATGGCCATCGTGACTACTGCATCTGACCCTACCACATCCAGTCGAACCTAAGGCTCTCCCGCATCTACAGGTTCTTTGTTGTCATGCACCTCAGGTATCTCCATCACCAATTTGTCAGGTCTTTGTATGGTGACCCATCCATCCCGGACTCTGCCACCATCTCAACAACCATCCCCTCAGAACCACTACTTGAGGTCTCTCTGCCACGACTAGTACTGATGGTACTGGTATCACTAGAGTCATATCTATCTGAGCCCTTGTCTGCCCAAAAGCAGGGATAGATGTGGTACTGACTATCAAATGTGTTGTCGTGGGTAGGAGGGGTCGAGCAAATAGAACTTGGGAAGGTGAAGGTGTCGAAGTGACTATCTCCACAAGGTCATCCTCCGCCACCTGATTACTATCTCCCTAATTGGGGTCACTAGAACTCTCTGAGGTCTCTTGTTTGTGGTGTGACTAAATCTTTGGATGAAACAGCAGGCACCATTTGCATTTTAGGCCTTATCTTTTGCTTGTCGTTGGTAGTAGTATCAATTCCTCCTACAACTTTGATTCCGGATGGTAGTATCTAAGCATTCCTATCCATACCGCCGCTTGAACTTGCCTACATCTGCAACTTTGCCTTCCAACTCCACTTGCCCGTTGAATCCATCAATAACCGTTTCTACTTTGTCGGTATGTGTGAAGAAAGAAAGAAAACGGTTAGCTCTCGTACGCAATCCTCATCGTACGGCATTGGTTGTCCACTAAAGCCACGTTGTCTTTCTTCCCTCACCCGCTCTTTGTCGTGTCTGTCTCCTTCCACTTGCTGCAATTTTTTTTTGTTTTCTCCCTTTTACCCCAGGTTGCGACTTTATGTTTGGTTGCGACTTATATTTCTTTTTGTTTTTGTTTCCTTTTATCCCTACGGTTGCAACTTTATGAAGAACGCTGGAAAGTCCACCACACAGTGGTCCCACCATTCGGTGACCACCGACAGTTTCCTTTTTTTTTATCAAGAACGGTGGGACCACTGTGTGGTGACCGCCGGCAGTTTCCTTTTTTTTTATCAGGAACCCACCATGTATTTCATTACCATTCTTCAAGTACATCAATGGACATTACATATCACATCATATTGTTGCCCCCACGTCTAAAGAGAGAGTGTACATATACCATCGGAAGGGGTGCGACTCAATCATTGCGTCACAACGGCTTACCCTTCAGTCCCTAACAACTTACTAACAACTGATATAACCATTCCTAACAAGTACAATTATGCCGACAACAACAGCAATGTGTCATTAAATAAATAAATTGAACCATTGAATAAATAATTATTAGTCAATAAATAAATTAAATATTAAATGATTAAATTACCTATCTATATATATATTAGTTATTAATTAATAAGTTAATTATTAATTACTAAATAAATAACTACAAATTAATAAATGTAACGATAGCAATGAACTATGCATACCGTCGACGCTAGCAATAAACTCTTGCATAATGAGTTAACAGGGTCATGTAAGAGGAAGTCAGCATTGTGGGATTTAAAACTATCGCGGTGGTTCATATAGTCACGCATACAATGTCACAAACACTTCAAAACAAACCAAATCGACATTACCAATATTCAGAAAGTATTATTGTTATTGCCCAGGTAATCATTAATCTAAGACAATTGTAATAGAATTATTAAGGCATCGATTTAGTAAACATGATAAAGAAATGACAGCAGTAGCATTTGTTATTGATGTAATTAGCAATCATAATGAAGAGGTTCGAAAATGAAGGGGAGCATCTCATCCTCACCATAGGATGACATCCTTTCAGTCTTGGAGATATTAAAACGAGATCCTCCCAACTCCATTAAAAACCATCGAACCTTACAGCAAATAAGTGGAATTCAAATCAATATGCCATCTAAACAGTGACAGTAAAGACTGTAAGTGATAGAATACTCTGTTTCAGGGATAATAAATAGGAAGTAATAGAGTACTCTGTTATATCAAGCATTTAACAGGAGTCTCTCTCACCATAAATTTATATGAAATTTGGATTATTAAAATCCTAACATATTGTAAGATCCAGATTCTATTACTGCTTTAGACATGACAAGGGAAGGGTTGAGGCTGTTAGAAATAGGAAATACTAAGAGGGGGATGAATCAATATTTCACAAACTTTAACTTTTGCCCAAGTATGGATATTATTAATTAACTTGTAACTTGCATATGAAACTAAACTGATTAAACTAAACAGTAAACACAACCATAAAACAATGGAACTCATAACACCATATTTGTTAATGAGGAAACCCTAGCCAAGGGAAAACCTCGGTGGGGATGGTACCCACTAAATGATCCACTAATCAAAAGTATCTTGTGAAAGATATTGACCCTGTGAGGAGTCTATTACATTCGTATAGTGTCTCAGTCCTTGTGAGAGGACTTAGGCCTTGTTAGAAGCCTCAACCCTATTAGGAGTTGGTATTACAAAATACAAAAGTATGTATGCAAGATGAGCCCACTGCCCAAACATGCAATGTACAATGATAATCTTTAATACAAAAGATAATATGCAAAACCTTTCATTGCTGCTGAATATCTTCAATATTTTGATTTGCCTTTGATGCTCTTCAAAAAACTTATCACAAACTCGCACTGCTCTGATCATACATCAGAATTTGCATAATACATCAATACAATACTTCTTACAACTTTGCATTACAAGTTCATTTCCTTTATACAAGCTATTACAAAAATAACCTTTCGGTTGGCCTTCAATTCATTACACGCTTCCCAAAACATAAAATTACTTCTTGCTGACTTATGGTTAACATCTCGGATGTCGTCCCTAATTAGTTAAGTCATTATTTTGATAAACAAAATAATCCCTTAACCCAAAATATCCATTTACTTGTCGTTACTTTGTTCTGTCAGCTCAACACTGTTTCTGTAAAATAATAATAACTTTGTCCGTACAGGTCATACAGTCACGTGCTCTTAGTTGTAGGTTCTACACACTCCGTACTATCTGTGCCTAAGTGCACACGTGCTGGAAATATCTCTATGAACTGCGCTAACCAAAATAATCTCTATGCTGACAAATAAATTTTGTGATACTTAGACAATTTTCTAAGTCATCATCCCAAAACTTCATCCTTAGGTCCTATTGACTTAATACTGATCATATGTTGCCATAAATGACAACATCATGATATCCTACCTAGCCAAATTGCCAACAGATGCAGCAAAAGAGGGGCAGTCTAAATCCAAAAGGATGACTCCCAAGATAGGGTAGGGATCAGTGTTCTCTTTAGCTTTGAGGGCTTAAGTCCAAGATAGGTTAAAGGCTGATTTGTAAACTTTGAGGGAGCTTATCAATGGTCTCTAAGCGCTTTGGAGATTGCTTCCAATGTCTTCTCCCATCTTGAGAACTAAAGTAATAATGAGATCTGTTCTATAATATGGATCGGAAACAGTCAATTTCTTAGTTCATTACTTATTCCTTATCTTTATTATAAATGTTAATTGTTAAATTAGCCTAGATATAAAAAAATAATAATAAATTTATTTAAATATGGTAGTGATTGAGTTTAAACTTAGCAGGGGACATTAAATCAATCGCCTGGCTTCTTCCACACTGGGTAATCTCTCCAAAGGATATATCGTTGTTAGTCGCGACAAGCATTTATCACCTTCCACATTGGGTTTACCGTTTATTTATCGCCATAGTAATAAAAGGTAATAATAATAATATATGAATGTTGTAAAATTATATGAATGTTAAATTTATTATTATTGTTTTAAATCTATATGAATGTTAGAAGAGAAGAGAATTAGGGATTTAAAATGATGGTAAATGCACAAATATGATGCTTTTAATATTGTTTAAAATTTAATAATGTAATATCTTTCTATTTTTGAAAATTTTAATTTGATAAGTGTAAAATATATATATATACATAAATTTTAAATTAAATATTATATTATTTATTATATATAAATTTTAAATTAAATGTTATATTATTTATTATATATAAATTTTAAATTAAATATTATATTATTTTAATAAATAATACTTTTGCTATATTATTTAATAATATAATATAATTTTAAATCTATTCGGGGACTATATATATATATATATATATATATATATATATATTTCATGTTTTTGTACTAACGAACCCAAATCCCATTTCAAAATTTTGTCGTACCAACGAACCGGTTCTTTGAAACTGTATCTGAACCCGAACCCAGACTAGCAACTTAGAGCAAACTTAATGCAGTTGATAAAATTATCAATTCAAGCTGTTATTGAGTTTTTGAAATCCATTCACCTTGATCCCCCATCATTCTCTATGGAAGAGATTTCCTTGCTCCCACATTAAAAATGGAACTACAAGTGATTGCAACTATAAATATACATTAAATGATCTCTAAAAAAGCATGAAACAAGCTCCAGAGCACAAACTGTGAGGCTTGGATAAACAACATACACTTGGAAGGCAATATAAATCAAGACAAGCCGCAATCCAATTGTCAACCATTTAGACTAGCTTCATATATTGCTACATTTGACATTGAACAACAAGAGATGAGCCTGGTTGGAGTTTGTCAATTGTCCATCACTTCTTTTGTCCCAAAACCACAGACATTTTGAAAATACCCAGCATTTCTCAGACCCAAATAATTGGAGAGATCGCTTAACATGCTAAGTTTTTAGTGACCTAATTTTAAAATAAGTTAGGCAGATCTCACCTCAAGTTAAGTCAGCTCAAACTGAGAAATAATGTATAAAACAATTCTTTTTAATTTTTTACAGCTTTTTAGTTTTAAGTTTGGTGCAAGAATACTAAATTAGTTAAATATTTATTATTTATATATTTGAGATTTCACACTTATTTAAAATATATAAATATATATATATATATATATAGATGGTGTTAAATTTGGATCAGATTATATGACTTTTAATTTACTTTAAAATTCAATATATATATATAATCTCTTAATATATATATGATATATATTTCAACAAAATATATATATATACATATTAATAATCAATATCATATGAGCTGAAATCAGAATTTATTTATTTCAAGTTATATATATATATATATATCATTCATGTTGATGAGTAACTCAGATTACTTTACTGTACATATCACTGTCGCTGTTATGTGTTGCTGAATCTGTATCTCGCACATATTCTTTTCGCTGTGCATCTCTCATATTCTATTCATTGTGCTATCTACTCTCACTCACTTTATTTCATGTTCTTATCTCATATTGAACACCGAACATATATATGGAAGACACGGAAGTATAGAGACATAAGGAGACATGGCTCTATACAGTCATGTCTCTTCATTTATAACAAACGTAACCATCGTTTAATCAATGGTAACAAAATGGAATAGCATGGAGACCGAACATATCATCGACACTACCCTTTGCATTAGCAAATGCCGATTCACACGGGACTGTCACCAATAACCGACACTTACGGTATCTCATCAGGTTTACATAAACCAGTTGATAACATTTAGTTTAGGGATTGTGTTGACTGATATAAATCAGTCAATACAAATTGGTATTAATGTTAATGTAAAACCGATACATGATGTTTGATCGGTCTCACTAATATTGAGATTAAACCAATATTAGTCGGTAAGATATATATGAGATTAACATTATTTATTTATCAACTAAAATATATACATTGTATATGCATATTGATATATACAATAATATCATTATTATTATATATATCAATATGTATATATAATGTAGAATAATATTATCTCATCTCAATTTAATGATGTTTATTTATATTCTCATAATATAGTGATCATTTTATCTAATCAAAACTATAAACATCAACAGATGGTGTCTTCAAGTATCCATCTCCTATATTTTTAAATGCCGTACTAGTAAAGGTACCCATCACCTGTACTTGTTCCAATCTCCTAGCAACTTTGACTTTCATCCATTTAAAATTTACGAAATGATCTATTAGCATCAGCAAAGTGGAAACATTGGTATAGCACAGCACCACCAAAATATATACCAAACCAAGGAATCTTTATTTCCTCCATTAGCTAGAATAATGAATATAGAATGCAAACTTTCATAGAATTTATTCAATGTTACCCATTAGCATTTTAATTTTGCAACTTTCAATGCAACACAAACTGAACAAATGTGGAGTAGTAGTGCTCTTCAAGTTAGAATCAATTGAAGTAGAAGATAACAGCAGTGGGTATGGTGTAGCTAATCCAAAATTTCAAAGTGAACATAGTGTTGATCCAAATCAACATGAGTTGCTCGCTCACAACATTTAACATCCAAGGCTGTACTTGTGCAGTCATTCCGACAGTCCAAAGTGAAATCATCATGTGAAGAAAAGGTAGCTCTTACAGATGCAGAAGACATGCAGACTACAAATAGATACTAGACAAAGGATGAAAATGTTCTTGCACAACAAAGAGATTTGGCTGCTATATCAAGTAGGATTTTTGTGTGCAGTATTAAGTACTACACAACATGAACTTCCTGTAAGATAAAAATTATAAGGAGAAGCTCCCTGTAAGATAAAAATAAACCTACATTGCACAAAATGTACTTGTAATATACAACCGGTTCAATGTTTATTTAAGGATTTCACATTCAGTCTGAATAAACTTAACTGTGTCTCTTTTTGCGTTTGCCTTGTGTAAAGGCTAAGACACTCTTTGAATACAACCCAAAGGATTTTATGTTCTTCTAACTGAAAATCAACCATAACAGTGGACAATTGTGGTAATCAAATTAAGTACAGACACTAAACAATCTAGGTACACAAGGATTGAAAAGGTTAACAAATAAATATGAACTTTGTGCTAAATTAAACGTAGGACTCTATGCAAATCCATGATCTACGACTTTATGATATACCCTACAACACAAAGCTTGCTAATTTACCAAAACAATTTATTTTAATCTTGATGTTGTTGTTTTATTGCTTTGTACTTATTATTTATTGGCTTCTTATTTGTTGTTTCTGTAAAAAAAAAAAATTTGATTAGGTTTCTCTTTTGTTTAAATTTATTCTCCTTTGGTATGATTATTGGTTTTGTTTTAATTAGTATCTGTTATACATCTTGTAATAAAAATCGGTTAGTTTTTCATCTTTGTTTTGATTTTATACCTTTGCCATGTTTTTTTGGTTTTTGTACAATCTAGTTCATTGTTTCTTACATACCTAAAAACTTTAACCCATTTTATTTGTTTTAGCCTTTAGGTTATTTTTTAAGGTATTTTTATTAATTCCCTCCTTTTTGCAATTTTTATCTCAGTTGTATAGTTCTACAGTTCAACTTCTACTATTATAGTTTATTTGCTTAGTTCTTCGCCTTGGGTAGCTTTGTTGACTTTCAGGTTTAATTTTTTGTTCTCCTTTCTTTTATGGCTTGAGATTTATATTTTTTAGATCCTCTCTTTTGCAAATTATTAAATATATTTGTATTTTCCGACTCTTTTGACCCCTTCTCCCACCCTTCCCTCTCTCTTTTAAGTCAACATGAATGTGCAACATTGATCACTTCTCACTTCCTTATGTTCTCCAAAATCCTAATGATGGATCATAGAGTGTGATTCAAAACATTGAAGCTCAAAAATCTTACACAACCAAATCCAGAAACGAACAGCATAATAACTGGAGCTCTAAAGTGGAATCTCCACATCAGTTTATGGACCACAGTACTGCAGATCCTGCTTACATTCTGGAAAATGAAGATAAATACAAAGGTTTTCTCTAATATAATATTTACAGTAAAGATAATATAAAGGTTCACTCTAACATAGGATTACATTGTACGGTAGGACTAGATCCATTATAGAAAAATCCCCAAAAATTAGAGATATAATAATCATATAGAAACTGCCTTGAAGATTTATTCTTCCATACCTTAGGATATCATACTCCATGAAATAAAACGAGAAAACAAAGAAAAAAATCCAACAGACAAAAAAACACATACTTATGGAAACTAGCAAAATGAACATACCATCATCAGTGGCGAGAAAAAAAACATGTAGATAACAAGTACCAAATATTTCTTTGTTAAATATAAAGCATGTAATTTCACAAAAGAACAAGATAAATATATCAAAATTGTTCATCATAGCAGCGAATGATATTTCTGAGCCCAGAGAACTTGACCTTAGTTCCAAGTCATGTTTTTCACCCCAAGGCTTGTTATGACGTCTTTGGAAGACTCCAAATAGCCTTCCAGCTTTTGTTTGCATATGATCTAACTCCATAAGATTTGGATACAACAATTGAACAATCTCTGTACGCAGGATGCCCCGTTCTGGCTCAGGTATTGAGGGGATATCCTCTGATGTTGTTATACGATTATTGTCAAGGTCCACAACCACAACCTGTGATATAATTCATATAACTTATAAGATATGTGAGTGTATATATATATACAGCAATATGTAATATATTAATTTTTGTTAAGAGAAGCAACAGCATTAGACCCTTAAAAATCTTTCAACAAAATATAACTACAAGAATCTATGTTTCCAAAATTTGTTTGCGGCATGCCAATTCAGGCATCTGTATATTCAGCATTGCCCCAATTAGATATTATTTAGAAAATAAAAGACACAAGAAGCTGACGGTCAGAGAAAAAACCATTTTTGGATGATTCTTTATTTTTATCCCTTAAAACCAAATACAATGCACACACTGATCCCAGAACATGAAATTTCCACCTACCTGCCAGCCTCCAAATCATATTATTGTTTGAAGTAGTTCATATATATGTCACAGGTTTCACTGAATTTGATCCATCAAGTTTGAAAAGATGACAAATTTACAAAAAATTCTTTTTAATTCCTCCTAAAATTTATACAAAAAATAAGGTAGGAATTTGTTTATCAAAATATACTTTAAAAGCATGTTTTCAACTAGATTTTTCAGAGTAAAAATGTATCCTGAACTTCATTGAGGGCTACACTTTTTATTATGCAAATCTGCCCTGTCAAGTGCGAGTCTTAAATGTGCAGTGTTGAATCTTGATGCAGTCACCGCTGTGATGGCTGTTGTTGAGACTGAGTTTGACATCTTTGTCCTATTGATGACATCTGAGTTAGGGGTCGAGAGCCTTTGTCCATAGGAATGTCACCAAGCAACACAAAAGCAAGTAACATGTTAGAGATTTACAACCAACCCTGGCGTAAATATGTTACTCCCTTGAGAAAAAGGGAAATCATCAATATCAATTTGTTTATAGAAAACAAGCTTCAACCCTTGTTCCTAAATTTGAGGCTGGCGTAGGATAACAGTCTAATTAATTATCAATTTTAATTTTGTATGTATTGAAAGTTACAGTGATGGAAGCCCTGAATTGGGAGTCTTTGTTATGCTGATAACATTTGCAAACTGAAATCTGTAAGTTACAAGAGATACTGTGGGAGGATTTCATTTAATGTTTCATCCATTTTTGGTTTTTGTTCTTTTTCTTTATTTCTATTCATCAGTTGGATCACCTAGTGTTTCCTCTACCTTCCTTGTGCGCAACTGAAGATTATATTGCACAAAAACAAGGTCACTGAGGCATTTCTAAGATAACTTGTTCCTCTTTTTCGTGCGGATGGCCTCAAACAAGCTCCAATTGTGCTCACAATTGGATGAATTAGAAGGCTGGCATTAGACTTGAAGGGCATATTTTTGCAAACTTGGGGTATTTCCACCCCAATTTCGCCACCCAAGCATCTGCAAAATAAAATATTGAAGAGTCAGAAAGAAAAGCTGAAAACATATTTTAACTTTTATCTACTTATCATGCATGTGAAAGAATCCGAAATTCCAAATATTATACCTAGGGTTTGAGTGGTTTTTCCTCTCTTGGCCAACTCAAAAGAGTAGCTTGCCACTTGCATTTTGGTAAATTTCCAATTTGGAAACAAGGAGATCTCTCACCTAAAGCTCGGGTGTCATCCTCTAAATGCATACGGTGAGCCTCCATAACCTCTCCATTGGGATCTGAGTAGGAATCCTAGAAGAGAAAATGAGATTTGAGGAAGTATCATGTTGCATGAATGGGTTGGTGGAGCTGATTGTTCGCCCTCCTATCAATAATTTCCCATATGGGGTCAAAAATGAGGTTGTCCCCCTTGTAATTTTTGATAGACTCCTTGGCCCTATCCATGGCCTCATAAAGACATCTCATTGGGGTTTGATCCCCATCTACCAAGCAAAGAACTCAAACCAAGGGCTCTAACACCTACAATTGAAAAATGCAAAAAGATTAATCATCGTAGTTACAAATTAATAATGAAAGTGAATACGAAAAAATCTGTGTAACCCCGAGTTTTCCGGGACGGGGACAGCGGGACGCGGGGGGACAAGTTTCCGGGACGGCAAATTTTTTAGCCGATTTTGGGGACGGGGGGGGACGGCAAAGGGGACGTCTATATAAATATTGGGAAATTTTAAAATATATAGGGAAATTTGCAAATATACATGACATTCATATGAAAATATGGATAAAGCATGCCATTTTGCCTCTGGTGGTGGTCTATTCTCTCCATATTAATCCAGCTTTTTGTTTTCTCGTGGTTGAGAGTGGCTCTTAAACTTAGTATTTCCATCATTGTCTGATTCTACTACTTAATGTAATATATACATATAAAAGAAATCAAATTACAGTTTATTACTTTAAAGTTTAAATTGGACTTTTAGTTTCTCTTCAATGTGGTTCTTCAATGAGCTTAAACTAATAATGTTAAGATCTCTACAAATTGATATAAATTTTCAACTGATTGAAATTCAAAAATCAAACTTTCTATTATAGAATTTTTACGTCAATGGGATGTCATCATGTTAGAAAATATCTACATAGATTCCTATGCCAAGCAATATTTCTATTCTAAAAAGGAATATGAAACCTTGTATCTTATGTATATATTACATATTTTGGATGTTATGTTCAGTGAATTAGAGATTTACTACAAACATTATCTGCCTTAGCACTTTGATAACTTGCTTGATGGCTAATTCCAGTGGTATAATTTTGTTAAATGTGCTGCAGTACTATTGCATGAAGAAGATAGTATTAGTATCTTTACATAGATAACAGTTTACAACATGTTAAAACTTAAATGTTTTTGGCTTTTTAGGGCATGTAAGGTGGGGCCCACAAACCAACCCCCCTTTTAAAAAAAATGCTTTTTTAAATTTAATTTTGACTTTTTCGGGAGAAAAAAATCGGGGACTTCTGGAAGTATCGAGTACGGTTGGGGGACGGCTACAAAGTCCCCAGCCATCCCCGGTACTTCCAAAAGTCCCCGATTTTTTTGGGTGGCATCCCCAAGTTTCCGAGACGTCCCCATGAAAATTCCAAAAAATGGGGACGGGGAGGGGACGTCCCCTGGCCGTCCCCGAGTCCCCGAAACGTCCCCGTCCCCGAAACTTGGGGATTTAGGCCGGGGACGCGTCCTTGGGTTACCCTGGAAAAAATCAAATATTCAAGTTACTTTCACAATCTTTGTAGCTCTTTGAACAAATAGGTTGTCAAAAACAATGTATGCAACACTCTCTCCTTCAGGTTTCTTTGAATAACTTGAGTCTAGTCATGCTTGACTCACAAATATTTGCTTCGAAGTTGTCAATAAACTAAGAATACTTTTTAATGTTAAGAAAATCATTGCAAACCTTGTGACACCCGATCTTACCACCTCTTTCCTGTGGATGTGTTCTCTCATCAAGTGAAGAATCCAAGAGTGATTGTAAATGTATTTTGTAATCCTTCTTGCATCCTCTACAACTAGTGTCACCCAATCTAACTTGCCTATGTCCTCCAAAAGAAGGCCAAGGACATGTGTTGCACAAGGTGTCCAAAACAATGTACTATGTTTCTCCTGGAGGATTCTACCAACTACCATATATGTTGTTGCATTATCGGTTATTATTTGCACCACATTTTCAACTCCCACCTCTATGACAATGTGCTCCAACATTAGAATCAAAGTTTTAGTAGTTTTCACCTTATTGGAGGCACATCCACCAATTTCAAGAATGACACATTATTCTTGCAAGAAACCAAAAATTTAATGATGGTGTGGTTTTTGCCATCTATCCACCCATTGGAAAGAATACTACAGCCAATTTTTTTCCATTCTTTTCTTTGCTCTTCCACCACTTCTTTTGCCCTATCGACTGCATTTGTGAGCAATCTACAAGTACGAAGTGAAATTAACTTTAAATACACAATTTTGATAAAAATATAACTTAATTCAACAAAATTAGTAAATACGGGGTTCACCACTTAGTGTGTTGGTTAAGTGGTGGTGTTGTTGTCCCCACCCAGGTTCAAACCCCTACTAGGCCATTGTGATCACGAACTTGTGCCTTCGTTGATCCAATGTGCTTGTAGATTTGGGTCTCATCTTTCTAATAAAGGGGATGAGGTCCCCCATCTGTGCCCTCACTAGTTCATAGCTCTAGGTCAAAAGCATTTCAAGTGGACCCAAAAGACGTGTTGTGTTAGCGTCACCGATCACGTTAGAAAGTTTACTAGGCAATTTTAAAGAAACAAAAGTAATTACTAATTACAATAAATAACTAAAAAAGAACATAAATTTAGTCTACACTCTAAAAATCAAAAATCAACATAAGTTATCAAAATTCAAAACTAAAAGTTAAAAGTTAAAAACATTTAAAAACTAAAACAACTAGACTAACCTTCCACTCAAGTCTACATGAGAAGGTGCCTTATAGCCTTTTCTCGCTACAGTCAATGCAGTAACCAAATTAAGACAATATGGATTGTCTGCCACATTGAAAGGGATGTTGTTTAAGTACCAAAAATCATAGTTATAGGACTCTACGAGTCCTGGTAGGACTCACAAAGTCCAAAGCCAAATCCACCAAAACGGGTGAAATTGCCTTTGGGCTCGGCCTCGATCAAGTCAGACCAAGTCTAGGCTTACTCGAATGACTCGCCAAGATAGCCAAACTCGACTGACTTGAGTCCAGAGCTCGACCGCGGTGGCAACATGCATAAAGTGAATAAAAAACATTATTTTAACCCAAAACCATTGACTTTTTGGGTTTATAGCATTCTCTCAAACACAAAAAACAACATTCTTTCATTTCCATGTTCGAGCATGTACACTCGAAAAAAGCGCAACAAGTCGGCAATGAAAAGGTTGAATGAACTTGTGTTTGTTCATTACAACCTTTGCTTCTGTCACAGACAGATCTTGAGCGGTGACACATCTATCATTTTAGAGGGGATTGGTGCACAGGCAGAGTGGAACACTGAGGTTGATAATCATGTCTTCAATGATGAAGACTTGGAATGGGTTGATCAAGTGGATCGAGAGGCAGAGGAGGAGGCTAGAGCACAACAAGACCCATTGGAGGACCCTGAGACTAAGAGTGAGGATGATGAGGATGAGTATGTGGATGTCACAGAGGTTGATCCTTAGACACAGGCAAAGATCATGGCTACAGAATCTTCCAGGACCCATATTAGGCGTACACGTAGGAAAGTTGCGGGGTTGACTGGTCATTGATATAGACTACTCTGAGCCTTAGTCTTCTAGACTCTAGATTTTATTTTGATATATGTTTTGAACATTCAATTCCATGAATATTTTAGATATTTGACAGTGACTATTTATATTTCTAATGTGTTATTTAGTTTAATTTATTTCTTTCAAAAATTTGTATTTATACTTATGTGATCAATGTAAACTTGTGTATGTGTGCAAAGTAGCTTCTATTTATCTCAATTATTGTGTCTTTAAGGTTAATTATTAAATGATGCATGAAAAAAGTTTTAAATTGTTAAAAATCTTTCAATTTCTTGGGTTTTTAAATTTGTCAAGTCCTTAGTTTTTGCCAAGTCCGAACGTCGAGTCCGAATCAAAAACCAACTTGTCAAGTTTGAGCTAAGTCCAAGTCTTGTAACATTGCCAAAAATAAGCACAATGTATGTTTGTTGATGCACCTCCCTATTCCACCCAGTTGCCTCCAATGATGGTTGTGCTCCAAGTATGTTTTTGTGCACAAAATAATCACCTATACAATGGTAGTGCTCTACTACAAGTAGTAGAAGTGGTGGCCGAGGTGGTGGTGGATTTGCAAATACATGGGCCACGAAGAGAGCCCACTCTACCCTCATGCTTCTTCAAGGTTGATTGTAACACCTTGAGATTCATCTATGCTTTCTTTCATGGCTAGTTTTGCCATTTCCCTTTGCAATTTTTTCTCTTCTTGAACTGCAAGAAAGGCATTAAATTCTATTTTTATTTCCTTTGTGATCCCACCACAAACCCTTGTATCATGCTTAGTGATGCCTGCAAGGTGGTAATTCAAGTGGTTTATGACTCCATGAATTAGTTTTTCATAGTGTTGGCTAAAAATTTTGTAAGCCACTAAGACTACACCTTACAAAATTGTAACTTTAGGCAACGGTATAGTGAGATAAATCTCTCCTCTCAGCAATAGGGGAGGCTCTCTTCTTACCGCAGGTGGCTTCAATAGGATTTCAACTGAAATTAAATAAAAGGATATTTCTTCCAATCTTTTCCTCTTTTTTTAGGAAAGATTCACAAGTAATAACAACTTTCTAATTCTACAAAGATCTCCTACTGCTACAATAATACTGGTGACTCAGTAGTTGACATAAAAATAACTCCTAAGGAAGCAATTATAATTATATTTGGTAGATTAAGACAAGGGCCCAAAGTCTTTTGCAATTAATCCTATTTGAAGAATAACTAGAACCAATAGTGAGGCTCAAAGTCTTTCACTAATAATCCTAAAATTAAAAGAAAACACTCAAAATTGAAGCTCAAAGTCTCCAACTCCTAGTATTTGCAGCCACTATTAAACTATAGCAATCCTCCTCCAGTAGCTCAAAGTCTCTCCAAAGGTCAACTGAAACTCAAATGATTCACACAAGTTAAACTATAAAGTGAACTCAAGAACGATTAAATAATGCAACATAAGAAAACATCATTCAATCACAGGACTCGCAACACAAAGTTTGGAAAATCTTGTTTCTTTCATTCACTTCTGAAAATTTGCACAATGAAACACAAAGTTTTCACCATAAAAGCTTCTCAAGCATAGCTTTCTTGCCTAAAACCAAAAGATAAATATTTACAATGAGCTCCCTCCTATATATAGGGAAATAGGAGAGAGGAAAGTGGAGAGAAAAGAGGAAACCCTCAACCACTTTCATTTATTCAGCACTAACTCATTAACTACCTTTGACTTATTCAATGCTACATGGCTTAAAGCACTTGCAACATGATTACATGACACTAGTATACAAGAACGTGTCTTCCTGTATTTACAATCTTTACATGCTCTTCATGCAATCTATCTATAATATGCTATCAAAACGGAGAGAAAATGTGTCCCAGACACTTAGAAATCAGCTTCAGAGGATGTTTACGTAAGCCTCAAACTTACGAAGAGACTCATGTATAACAGTTGGATCAAGTGCGCCTGTATGTTGAGCAATTGTAGTTACCTTGCGCAAAATATGTGACTTCGTATAACTGGTCACTTGGCTCTAAAGTTGATTCAAGGATATTTTGTAGTCCATGAAACGGTCAAGAATACTGAGACTGAAATCATCTGCACCAAGTTGTAGGCGAATTGTCTCCGCAATCTTTGTCATCACAATTCCTTCATCAATCAGCTCATCCTCCTCTGAGAGTATTTCACAGGATAGTTTATTGAACTCAACTTTAATTTGATGTTCCTATTCATTCCATGAGTTCAATGTTGATTGTAATTTTGTAACCAACTTACTTAGAACCCTTTCTTTGTTAATCATCAAATCTAAGGATTCAAAATATGCATCAACAGAAGAAATGATTTCATATTGACACAACTTATTAAGATTGAATTCTTGCATGGTTCTCCAAACATTCAGATCTTCATTCAAGACCTTCAGCTGCTGATGAAAGGATGAAATAAGCTCTCCTATTTCATTGATAGTTAAGTGTACATGCTTTAAAACCTTGTATGAATCCTTGATAACTTGCATAACCTGTGTTTCTAACTGATCACACTATTCATCAATTGTTTTAGCCTTCTTTTGACATTTCTCATAATCCTCAAAGCGTGTTACTGAAATGGGAGCAACATTCTAAGAATTAATCATCATTTCAATGGTTTCAAGAAGACGTGCATTCTCTTCTTCTAATTTGTTCTTCTTTTCCCATAGCTTATCATTTCTCTGTGTAAGTTGTGCAACGGCATCCTAAGCATCCTGTTGACAACCCAAGTGTGTCTGCTTACCAAGCTCTACTCTAGTGAATTTGTAGTCAGAAAGTTGCCTCTCCTTTGCAAGTTTATCAATCAAGGGCTCGACAACCTCAGCATACTTGTTTTCATTATCTCCAATTACAATCCTTGATATTGTTTTGGCCTTTTTATTCTTTGGAGCTTTAGGCTTGGAAACCTATCTGAGATCAAAGCCCTCCAGTGGAATTTTTTATTTCTTCCTCTTCTGGGTTATGGCATTTACCCAAGAAGGCAAGGAAAATGAAGAAGAAGTTGACGCAAATGTAATAGCTAGAGTGGTAACCGGATTTGCCTGTGCAACTGTAGCAACAAGAGGAGGAGCCTCTGTTAAGATTGTCATGGGTGTAGGGCCGCTACGAGTGACTTCTGACCTAAATTGCTCCAACTATATCGAGGTGGTATCCAACACCGTCATGGAAGATTTGTCCATGGAAGGAATAGTTATAGAATACGCATCAAACACACTCTCAAAGCTATGGTATGGCTCCTCAGATATAACTATAGGGGCAGCTGATGAAATAGGCAAAGCAGGCGTCACCGTGACTGAGTCCATAGGAGGAATCTGCTTTATAGAAAATACATCCACAGCTATACGTATGGGTGAATTAAGAAATTCATCTGACGCAGGTGCAGAATCAGGAAGTAGTGTTGTAACTGAAGTATCCACAGGAAGAGATGCAATAGTTGAAGATACCTTAGGTGAATCAGGTATCTCATCATCACTGGAAACTACTTGAACCTTTTCAGGTTCTGCAACTTTGACTTCAAGAACTCTTCCAGTATCTTTGCCTCCTTTGATGGTAAGCTTAGGGATGGAAGGAACTATAAGTTCCGCTACTGAGGAGGACGCGCCATCTTTGGTTTTACCTTTAATTTATGACCTTTTACCAATCGGGCCACCATGATCAAAATCTTTTCCTGATTTAATCAGGATGCATTTCAGACCCCTTCTCTTTAACCAAATGTTAGTATTTGCAAGGATGGATTGAAATCGATCCCACACTGAAATGCTCTCTTTACCTAACCAAGATGGAGATGAAATGGGCAAACTCTCAACATGATTGTTAGTGTAATCTGGATCAAGAATATCACCATCATCTTCAACCCCAGGAGAAATTTTTGCAAGGTTGAAGTCAACAATCTATTTAGTAGTTAACCGGCAATAATCCATCTTTCGTACATTTGCCTATGTGCGGAGATCAATCCATATGTCCTCAAAATGATATACATGCACAAATTGCCTCCTCATTTTCTCATTGAGCCCTCGCCAATCAAAATAACTCCTGGCCATGAACTTTTTCAAAGTGATTCTCTGAAGTTCATACTCCATATTCTTTGCTTTTGGTACTGCATCAATAGAGTATCCTCCAATTTTGAGTGGATTTCGTAAAGAAATCTCCACGCCTGGCCTATGCAATGTATTCTAATGTATCTGCACAGCCATGAGTTGCCTAGTTAACTCCATGAGTATAACTTTATCAGTTGGGTACCTTGGGAGTGTATAAGACTCACCTTTGAAGTAACCAACCTGCATGTAAGTATAATTGGGAAACTGAAGAAATAAACAGTCATACTCTTCACTTTGACCCATACCTCATCAGACACATGCTTGTTTGGGAGACTTTTGTCAAATAAACACATAAAATGTCCATAAAAGGCATCTTGCACTCTACGATAATGAGACCAGCTAGTCTTCAATAAGAGCTGAGAGAAATATTCCCATACAGGAACCAATGACCTGTCTCCTTTGGTGGATAAGCCTGAAAAAGAGCCAAGTGGAGCAGCAATGTATACCAAGTATGAATTCATATAGAATGTGCAAGTAGTCATAACCTGAGACAATTGTTCACATAAGATATCACTGATCATTTCTCCCCAGAATATTTTCTCCTTTGCTCTGACAATAAGAGAAATATACTTATACATCCAAGGTTCAAAAGTATTTGATGTTTTCAATCCTGCAAGACGACTAAATAAAGTAATGAGATCACTAATCTCTTCTTTGAACTCTGTGCGGTGAATCCCCTTTGGCCATCTTGCAAGATTAGGCCTTTTATTAATCAGCCAGTTGTCATTGACATACATGGTAAAATAAGAAATGTCTTCATTCCATCTCTCTAGAGCCTTTTGCTTGATAATATTAATAACAATGGGTACAAGTGGCACCTGAAAGATCCTATCAATTGTTTCTAGCTCAAGACTAATAATAGTCTTTCCATATTGATCCTTGATGGTTCTAGTTGATGGATCAAAATTCCTTGCACATGCAAGCACAAATTCTGTCTCGAGGGCAGCCAATGGAAAGGTAGACACTAGATGAATACTGCTGTTCTTGATAGAAATCATGTCTTCTGAAACTGCAACATCAACTCTCTGAAGGAAATCTTCAAAATTCATATGTGAAATATCAATGTCTTTAACCTCTTCACAATATGAAATAACTTGTGAAGGGGGAATGGAGTTATGATATGAGTCATATTGATAGTTCATCTTCTTTTTCTCCTTTTCTTTTGCAAATGTGATCCCTTCAGGCATAGCAACTTTGTGAGCTCGAGCAACTATTACATAAAAGTTCCACAATGTAAGAACGTCTTCTTGAGAAGGATCCATTGTACAATTTTGATGCAAAGGGAAGAGCTTGGGGTATTGCAAGCGTATGAAGATAGCTGATATTTGAAGAAATAGATTGGTTTTAGCTCAAAAATGGTACGAAAAACCCAACAAGAAGTTTTTTGAAGGTAATTGCATATGTGGACAGCAAGAATTATGAAGGATAAAAAGGTAAGCAAATGAGTGGATATCACCTCTACTTATAATGGAACAAAGAATTCCATTTAAAGGCGACTTATATTAACCACCATCATGAGTTTTAAGTCATATGGCAGTGGTTAAATAGGTAGGCACAACAGTTTATGCAAGGGGTTTTTTGAAGGATAATGCATGTATACACAAGCATGGACTTATTCCTTTTTTCATCATAGAATGGGGTTTTTAGTCCCGACTACATATGCAAGCAAGTAGAGACTCTTGCATATGCAACTTAAGAATGAGAGACAAAAGTAGAACGATCATGAATGCAAACAAATGTAAATCTAAAAATGAAAGCTTATGTGTTAACAAGAAACTTAGGAAGAAATTAGGAAAAGACTAAAGAAAGAAATTACCTCAATCCTCAAGAAGAAATCTTTCCAAATCTTGAACAAAATCTGAAATGAATCCAAAAGGATTTTGAAAGAAAAACACCTTGGGCGGACTGTTTTGGGCAAAACGAATATGCCTTGCATGCCTTTGAAACATGCAAACACCAAAAAAAATGGCGTTGTGCTCAAAACGCTACCACTGGAGATGAAAACGCACTTTCTAAGTCCCAAAACATGTTTGAAATGATATGTTTTTCTCAAGAAATTCGCCACTTAGGGCACAACCAGCTGAAAACGCAAGTTTCATATGCAAATACATGTTAAAAAGAACATGTTTGTTCTCTCAAAAACCACATCCAAGGTATGTTGATTAAAAAGGCACTTTTGGACTTGTCTTTGCATATATAAAAGACTAAGATACCGATGCGTGCCCTGCAACCATGGAGGCGGAAGCGGATGTGTATGGATGTTGATCCGGAGGCGGATACCCTATGGTGCCTGTTGGAAGCCATCAGCAGCATATTAATTTTTTATTAAAACTTAGCATTTAAATTTTAATAGATTAATCATTAATATTTTTTTATTTCTTCGTATTTGATATTCAAAATGAAATATTTTGATATATTTAATTTAAATATTAAATTAATAATATAAAAAAATTAACAAATATAAATTTTTAATAGTTTTTTAACTTGTAAATTTATGAATAATTTTAAAATTTACAGTTCATTTAAATTTAATATATTATTATTTTAGTATTGATAAATTATATATCTTTTTAAATAAAGTGATTTCTTCTGATTTATATTTTATAAATGTTAAATTATGTTGATATTTATGAAATTATATAAGACATTTAATGTCGATTTTTTTATAATTTTTTAACCTTGTGGAACTTCAGCCAAATTTTATAGTTGTTTCTATTACCAAACTTCCTCTGCAATTTAAGTGAATATATAGAAGTGTACAGTTGAGAATAATTGTTTGTATTCTCCCAGAGGCATCCCCGTGCATCTAGATGCCTATGATGGCTTCTAGCATACACATCCACATCCCCTAAAAAAAAATTTCACGCATCCACACACCCGAATCGGTAACTTAGATAAAAGACATGCAAATGCCTTTAAAATCGACGCCCTAGAGTGTTGTTTTATAAACGCACTTTTGGCATGTAAAAACATGTTAAAAGAAACATGCATTTGGCTTTAAATTCGACACCCTAGAGTGTTTGATTAAAAACGCACTTTTCAAGTGCAAAAGCACATTAAAAAGAAACATGTTTTTAACTTCAAAAACAACACTTTTTAACTTGTCTTTAAATATGCAGTTTAGACATGTATTAGCATATAGAAACAAAACTTTGCAACACCTTTTAGAGGGTCAAGAGGCAGCTCGATGGAGCGCCGCTTGGTTCGAAGTTTATTTCTTTGGGAGAAGATTTTCTCAAAAATATGTATTCAAATTATATAACCAGCATGTTTTGTTATGTAAGCCTTAAGTGGGGGTCCCTAGGGCTAGGTGATTTTGATGTTTTCAGGAACAATGTAATAAGGGGGGAATGTTAGCGCAACTATGAGCAGTTATATGACATTGTCTTAACTATTGTATTGTTAGTTAGCATTCAGTTGAAGGTTGTGGTTGTATAACCGTTAACTACGCACGTTTCTTCCTATATAAATGCACTTACGTATCATCGAATTAATCAAGTTCTTAACCTTGCTCCCACTATTGGTTTCCTCATTTTGCATAACTTTGAAAAGCTGAGGATTAGAAACAGAAAGTGCATACTCTAACTAATAGGCTCACATCTTATTCTAATAGTCCTTTATTGCAAGAATGTGAAGAACCCTGCAGGCTCTCATTAACAACTAGTTTTTTCCCTCAATTTAAATTGTAGTTTTAATTACTTCCGGAACATAGAGAGAATTTATGAACAACAAATATGAATTCAAAGATGCTTTTTCAGATTTATTACCACTTGAGATAATAATAACAGTCATTAAAAACAACACTGGATGGCTTGCAAAGTATCCGAATTGGCACACATCCAATTAATTTTCAATTACAAACATTAACAAATTAAACCTGGCACCTTTGTCTTAATGCAGCTGTAGGAATGAATCGCGGCTGGAGTAATTTGTGCCAGCATACACAATCGAATTTCCTTCTACTGACACCACCAGCAAACTCCTTAACACGTCACCTGAATGTATGCAAATTTTGGCCAATCGTATTAACCAGAATAGTTCCAGCCTACATGCAAAGCTTCCTTAATCTCTAAATCTGTACGGCCCAGGCAGATTCTGTACGGATTTATCAGAATTTTCGTACGGCTCTGTTTAGTAATAAAAATTGCAAAACTTCTACTCCTGGAAAGTTATGGTAACTTTCATTGACTTCAGCAACCAATGCAAGTGCACTCTTCAAGAAAAATTGACAGCATATCAAAGAAAATTGTTCAAACCCTTAATATCTCATTTGAAATTCAACACCAATTTATTAATTGCAGCATCAACAATTAATTAACAGCAGATTTCCCAATAAAATCAACCTCAGCAAATTCGAATGCAATTACCAAATGAAGAAACACAGAACTCCTCCAAACAATTTCAGAACTCCAGCAGGAAGACAAATCAAACCCCAGAATGAATAAATTGATTTGCCTGTAGAATACACTTCTTAGAATTCCAATATACCTCAGCACTGGATTACAATCTCAGATACAGCTGCAAAATTCACCATCAATCTGTAATGGCTCAAATTGCCAAAAGAGGAATCAGTCCTCAAAACCCTAGCCGGGTAGTCTCTCTCACGAACTTCAATCAATTCATAATTCAACAATGGATTAATGAAAGTGCTTTTTCGAATTGTACTTATAGCTTTTTCGGAAAAAGCACAATTTCACTTTTTTTCATATAGAAGGCTTTTAAATGATAATTTCACTTTATAACATTAAAGTTATAAAGTACTTAAGTTATTAAAATAAAATACTTTAATTTAATAACGATAACTTATAAAACAAAAGCCACTGAATTCTGCTGACTGAAACAGACTCAGTTCCGACACCAGAGCCCAACGCCAACTGCCCTGCCGAAAATAACCCACTGCCAAAATAGCCAGCTGCTAAAAATAGACTTACTAAAAATAGTAAGTCCCTCAAACTGGAGATTCTCTGAAACTCAATCCTGAGACATCTGACACTCCGTGCAGACACCCTGCTAATCTTGGCCATACTCCAAATACCACTTACTAAAAATAGTAAGTTGACCAAAATGACCCGAACGAAGAGCAAACTTGATAAACTGAACCTCCAGAATGGAATCCCAACACTGGCTCCACCATCTGACCCCCTCTGATCGCCTGATTAGCCTAGGAGGGTCACCAAACCAAGCTAATCCCATAAGTCTAAAAAACGGGGACATTACAAAGAAAGGGGTTTTCAATGTGGTTTACCTTTCTTATATATAATAAATCACAGAATGGAAGATCAAATAAATTCCTTCAAGCTTTTATAATATGCTACTAAGTGTAATAAAGTAGTGGTTTTCTTTATATAAACCAGCACAACATGGTTATAACATCTGCAAAAATAAGTCATTTGTATTCATGTCAAAGTTATAAACTGAATTTTGCCACACGTTGGAAACCAACTAAGATTGAAGGAAATGAGAAAGACTTAGTACTGAAATCTTACACCATCCATGGCGAGTCCAGAAGTGTCAACTCCTGAGTGAAGACCCATCATATATGGAGTTGGAGCATCAATATAATCTACTCCACTAAAAAATAGCAATGGGATGTAAACATGCTGCCACACAAAATACAATGCATCATTGTACCTTAAAAAAGTAATTACTGCAGAGGGACAAGGGAATAAGCACAAACACAAAACTGAACAGTTCAAACAGGATACCCTTGTCTGAGATAAAGGTCAGTTTTTTTTTCAGAAGTAATTAAATTGAAGCATCTATCTATTCAAATTACCTGCCACTTAAATGGATAAATTAAGTGGCAAATAGCCTCTGATACAAGAGTCAGTAGCGAGTACCTGCAAGATATTTATATAGATCAGAAGAATCTTGAAAAAGAGCTCTTGGATACGGAAACAAAAACCCTTCATGAATAAAATTTAGTTCAATGCACTTCAACAAAACACAGTAAAATTCCAAGTAAGTGGCAAACAGCCTCATATAAGAATCAGTGATGAGCACCTGCAAGATACTTACATAGATCAAAAGAATCTTATAGAAGAGCTATAACATATGAAAACACAAACCATTCATGATTAAACTTTAGTTTGATGCAGTTCAACAAAATACGACAATATTTACAATCACTAAGAGGTCCTTGATGCCAGCACAATTATTATTAGAAATGTTTAGACAACAAAAACAAATGATGCCAGACACATGATGACTTAGTTATTCTGACAATTTGCGCAATAAAATTAAACTCGTATAAACAAAATTTTCATTCAAATGTGTCGTAAGGAGTATAAATAAAAGAGAACTTTCCTTAAAAACAAAAAATACTACAGACTAATGCAGGAAAAAGAAACAAGTAGATAATCAACACAATAACATATAGTATATCTTTAAAACCTTCTTGTTAATAATATATTTAAAACATTGCAATGACACATAAAATGTAATGCCTTCTAGGGCACTCGTGGATGGTCAGCCCATCAGGGTGACAGGAGGTAAAATGTTCACTTTAGAGACAGATTACTTCAATTGGATGTGTATTAAAGCTATGTGCCACGTTTCACTTATATTTGCACACTTCTAAAATCCTGTAATGTATTCATTAAAAAAGGTCATAGCCAGTGTATTTAATGTAGTCATGCCCCGCTCTTTCTTTCCAAAATCCTCTTGTTAATGCAATCTCAAATATTCTGCAAGGTTTTTCTTCATATTCTACTGCTGCTATTGTTGATATACTTATCTCTTCACTCATCTATGTAGATATGCATCATACTCGATAGCTGTTGTTTTGAAACCTCTCTAGCCTATACAACTACCAATGTTTCTAAAAATTTTATGGTTCGCAGGTATGAGTGGTTAGGTGGAGAGACGATAAACCTTACATTTTTCTAGTTTTTTATTATTAAGTTTTTTTATTTGATTGATGTTTCAATTGGATATTTCAGTAGTTCCACTGATCACTGTATTTTTGCTTCCAAAGCAAATAAAATTTCAATAACCAGATTTTAACAATAGTGTCCTAACATTCAAAAATGATTATGTTTAAATTAAAATATGCCTTCAGAGTTCAAATCGTTAACTTCTAGACCCTGGTAAGCAGATCCTGCACTCAGAAATTTTAATCCATCAACCCAATAGCTTAAAACTTGAAAACTTAAATCAGAACAATAATCTCTGAATATGTTAATCTGCAAGCACATAGTGCTGAAAATATGAAAAGTAATTACACAAGATTAAACTCTAAAAACTGCAACTGTCCTCTCATTAAATTTGAAAACAAATACACTGGATTGGACTGAAATTTTGGAAAAGGGATCTATATGTATCAGGATTAAAATTAGAATATGCGCCCTTTAAATAGACAAGCACACTATGAATTTAACTAAGAGAAATTAGACTGAGTGTCAAGTAAAGCTCCAAATTAAGCTTACAAATCACTGGACTGACACTCAATTTGACTGAAAAAATCACTAACTTATCAATCAAAAATTCCTAGTCAAAGTAGTTGAGAGTCTGAGACGAGGTTATGTTCACAAATCACTTAAGTGACATTCAGATGGACTGAACAATCAACTCACTACTCAATCAATAATTCCTTATCAATGTAGTTGAAATTGATTTACGTCCACAAATCAATTAAGTCTCAAGTAATTAACTGAGCACTAATCCCAAAGAAGGCTCCCTATATAGCTGAGCCTTATACTTCTATGTCCCTGCACAGACCCAAAGTGGACTATGCCATCACTGCTGTGCCAGTTCAGTACACTTGCACACAGACCAAGATTGAGATGGGAACATGTTTGTGCTGAGGATCAAACTGCAGTGCATTGATGTGCTGCCAAAGGAAGAACATCTTCACAGAAACACAAGTAAAATTCAAATACTCCCTCTTTACAAGGAAGGTGTTCTTCATCAAACCAATATATCATCACAACATGAACCTAGCTTCTACTTGAGGCATTGTCATCATGCTGGCCATCTATGAACCTTGTTGCAGTAAATGCGGATTTATCCTATTTACTCATGCATAAGTTTACTTAGGCATCAAAATTTAATAATTAGATAGTAAGGTAAATACTATTTACTAGTGTTTGCCTTGCATTCAATAATTATCACTGGGTAGTTGTCGGTAGTTGAACTCTACCTACCCTCGCATTTGATTGAGACACATGTCAACATCATGTGTCCTCCTACCTATTCCCTTGCCTATATATGCAGGCATATTGTACATAATTTTCTGTCTCACATCAATTCATCTCTTTGGTGAAATATTTCTCTCTGTGAAGGTTATATTGCAGGTTGTGTTCCTGGCAATGGAGTTTTACACCATGTTATCAGAGCCATCAACCTGCGTCTCCTTTTGGTTCTGAGAATTTTCATCAGTTGAATTTTGAGGTAAGATTCTAGGCAATTTTCATTTGTGGTTGGAAACACTCATTACTTGGAGCTTCGAATTAATTGCAGATCTCATAAACTTTTAGGCAATTTTGTGCATCACCACCAGTCCCAATTTTATTTGGCGTTTAAAACTGTTTCACAATTTTCATTTTGCCAAAACTGATTATCAGTTTTTGGCAGACTTGAGTGGTTGCATTGATTTGTGTGGAGGTGATATTGTTATTGGCAGCAATAGATTCACACATTGCCCACATCATTGACCGAAACTATAATAGTTGGCAGGATTGCATTGTTTGTTGTGGCGGTATATTCTTATCAGAAGTTTCAAGCCATGTTATATGTGGTGATAACATTGTTGCTAGCGAGTTCGATTGGTAGCTATTATTTAATATCGATGGTCATGATTATTGCATTGGAGATTGTTTGGGGTAGCTTTTCTTTTTTCTACAGGCATTTTGTATTGATTAGTTATTTGTCCCAGTGGAGGCATTCACATATTGTTGCAGCTTTGAGCTCTCTGATTAATCGATTTGTTTTGCATTTGGTTGGACTTTTTCATATATTAAAGTCTCTCTTGTGGATGCATTCAGCCTGGTGAGCTCAGTGATTTCTTGTTTGGAGCTTGGTCTTTGGGGGTATTATCCCACATTGTTCACAGACTGTGATATTGGGCTCTTTATATGTGGCTTTGTTTGCTTTGTATATTGTGAGTTCTTGAGAGGTCACAAATGCAAGAAGCTTGTGGAGGATTGAGGAAGCATTATTGTGTGGCGCAGGTTACCCACCACTATTTGTGCAATTGTATTTTTCTCAGCCCAGGCTTATTTTCTCACTCCCGGCATGAAGTGTGGTCACATGGAGGGTCCAGCTGTTGTACATTAAGCCCCCATTGCTCTGAAAGTGCATAGAATAGGCCTTTTTTTCTTTTTTTTCATAAGTTTTGCAAACAGAGGCTAATTTCCACAATTGATATCAATGGAAAGCTCTTTTCATCAACTTTGAGATGGTGGAGGTATTTACCAACTCTTTTATTGTCTGATGTTTTTGTCCATTGAAGTCCATTTTGGTTTTGTACAATATCATTTTGTTGATCTCTATATGTGAGAAGTGTATCATTGATGTAATCATGGGTTATGCAACACATCCTTTTGTCATCACTTTTTGACTAAGGACAATTATGAGTCGTGGGCAAAAGAAATCATCACACATTGTAGATGGCTAAATCTCTTGTATCACTTATGGACTCATTCCTAATCCAAAGACACCATGGAAGCAATCAGTTTGGGGTAATCGAAATGCATATCATAGGGTTGATTGGTTGTAGCATCAGTTAGAGCTTCCTCCATGATATCTACCCCAAGCTCAGAGGTGTTCAGTGCCCACACACAATTTAGACCATTATTTTCGAGATCCACATTTTCTATCATTCCAGGATGATCATACTATAGATTTCCTTCTTTCACTTGATGATGTTAATAATATTCCTTTTGATGATAATACCTTAGAGGAGTTTTAATATGAAGCAACTCCTACTTCGCCAATTGACATCACACATTCATATTGGTGATTCTGATGATTCATTGCAACAAGAGGCATCTATTTGTCTTCCTGATTGGGATTCCTATTTTCTTGACATTGGTTCATTGTTTGTGAAGTCTCATATTTCAGATTTGGGAGGCACATTTGAGAGTTTCTCTCTCCTATTTGATGATTGTTGTGACACATCAGTTGTCACCTCATCTTTGTCTTCGGAGCTTGTTCAAGATCAATTTCCATTGGTTCCTTGTTTGTAACTTTCTATTTTAATTGGCTGTGTAATTGATGGTTTGTGGCATCTTCATCATACATGGACTTGGTGACATATGAGTAAGACATCATCATCCTACATTTGGATTCAAATTCCTACCAATTCCTGTGTAGAATGGGAAGAATTCATGTATTTATACTTGGTTTATCTTCTTCCGAAGAGGAGAAATGTTGTTTGTAGGTATTGGACATAAAATTGGCCCTTTTCTAAAAACAACATATATATGTTATCAGCAGCAGAGACACATATCTGCAGTAAATCAGCTATAGCATCCTTGAGCAGAAACACATACCTACAATGTCATAAGGCATCAGCAATAGCATCCGTGACCAGCAACACTCACACATCAGCAATGCCATAACAGCAAGAGCATTCTTGAGTACCGATACATACATATTGGAGGGAGCAGCAATATATTCTGTGACACCATTCAACACCACCTTCAGCATTGACAATGACAAAGATTGTGACATCAGTAAATCAGACATACTGACAACGGCACACCCAAAATACAGACATCCGCATCTCGAACATACAGAAATCTGCACATTCAGCATCCTACCATCCATCAGAGATACAGACACCATATCTCCGCGACTCCCAATGCAGAATAATCGTTAGAAGGCTAAGGTGTAAGATTTCTTGAGCCATCCTCATTATTGTAACAGCAAATGTAATTGTTTGACATTAATTGGAATCGCAGATTGCTGGTCTATCTTTGCATTTCTTGTCTATTTTGTTATTTTCTATGTTTAAGGTAATTCAAAATATGAATAGAAAATACACAATTTTTAAATCTCAAACCTACAGCTGCCCTTAACTATTTGAAAATAGATGAGGTGTCAAGTAAAACTCCTAGTCAAGCTTACAACTCATGAGAGTAAGCACTCAGTATGACTAAACAATCAACTCGTCTGACTAATCAATCAACCTAGTCTAATAACTTATAACTCCTAATTGAAGTAGTTGGGATGACTTAGATACACAAATCACTCAAGTCTCACATAGTAACCTGGGTGCTGATCTCAAAGAAGACTCCCTAGGTGGCTGGACCTTATTCTCATGTATAACTACATCTTCTCCTTGCTGATCTCTCAACTGAACAGAAAACAAAGTGAACTCTGCCATCACAACTGTGCCATGCTGATGCTGGTTTTGAATGTTTCTTCAACACACCGTCATGCAAATCAAGGCTGTTGCTGGGTATGCTACTGTACAAAGGGGAAACTACAGCGTACTGCTACACTCCTGAAGGAGTGAATGCTAACCTTGGAAGTGCTGCTTCAATCAGAAAAATAAACTAATCACATAAAAATGAGTGTTTTTATGGATGCTTATGAGACTTGAAAAATCTAGCCAATTCTGTCAGAAATAGAATAACAGTTAAAAAATATTAAAAATGTATCAAAAATAATTCTTATACACGTATATTCTCGTTTAAATTGTCAACTTTTAAAGCATCAAATATTAATCTCTTTTTTTTGAGAGGTACGCCCAGGTATGGCAAAGATAAAATAAAATTACATATCTACTGACCTATCCACACTTATTGTGAAAAAAAAAATTAGAAACAACAAAGACAGTATCAAATCTCTATGCTGTGATATTAAATAAATTAATAATCAGTCTCCTCTAAAAACATTAAGTATTGATTAGCATGACCCTGAATTGCTTAAATTAATAGCTTATGAACACTTGGCAACATTGGTTTGTTTTAAAAATAAGCACTTATCTGTCTACACGTCCTGCTGCAGTCCAAACATAACTTCATTTCAAAACTCTACTTGATTCAGCATGTGGAAAGCTTACTTATTGATCTTGACATAGGTTTCTGTGTGTCAGAGCTGAAACCAGAGATCAAAAAGTTGAATGGATTGGGTAATGGTGAAGCTCTTTGGTTTCTCAGAGTTGTTGCTGAATCAAGATGCCTAGCTCCTTTATATTACCAAGCTATGATAGAGTAGGAAGATATTCAAAAACATTATACTGAGTTTCAAGCATTATTTTGTATTTGTTGGCATCTTGCAGCAGCATTTTCACTTAGTCTTCGTCTTCCACAAAAACCCTTGAATTTATCTCTTTCCCCGTTTCCATGGGCATCGTTTGCAAAAGGACCAATAAAAAAATGACATTGATTATAAACATGGAAATTCAGACTGAATGTATTGGTCTATTATCAGCAACACAGTGGAAAGTGCCTCAAATTAATTCAATAGCAAAATCTTTCTTAAGTGCATGCAATAACCCTGTCATTTTGCTGCTTAGCCCAGACAATTGAACATGTTCCAATCATGCTTCAAAGAAAATCTCATCCACGACAAATTAAATTTAAAAAGATAAAATTCAGACTGAAGGCACTATAAGAAAGAAACATTCAAGGCATAAAATACCTTACAGAAACATCAATGTAGCTACACATGAAGGGTTGCTTAAAAGAAAAGACTTGATGGCTTTCGTGAAGTCTATTCAGAAAAGCTCTGACAGTTTCATGCATCTCAAACCTAAAAATAAATCAAGGTGGTGAAAGTATGATCCTCCATCTAAAACCCAAAAGAAATCCCAAGAATCCAACCTGTTTTAGAGATTCACCTGGAAAGCAGCCGATTCAGGTCATGTCTCCCAAGGGGATTTCAGCTTTCCAAGGTTTAAAGGTAATACTAAAACATATAAACACAGAACTGGGATATAGAAGCAAGAAATTTAAAGAAACATATGAAATGGATGATCGATAAAAAATCACCATAAAAAATCTTATCTACTACAATTACAGATGGAATGACTAGCTTTCCACAACATCCTCCCCTACCTTTCCTCTCCCTGGTCCAGGGAGAAAAATTAAAAATAACAATCATATAACCCTGAAACAGAACAGTCCAACAACACGGGGGCGCACACAGTAAATTGAAAAGTTAGAATATGATGCTTTTATGAGAGACTATCAAATTGCAAGACAGTGCAATAGACAATAATTACCCATCATCCAGAATAAAATCATCAAACAAAATTATGATTATTAAAACAATATCATACCCGATACATATTAGTAGGAAATTATATAAACTTAGCAAAAAAAATCAATTATTTATAACAATCCCATTGATCAAACTAAAAGCTTGAAGACTTTAATTCATGCTTTAAATTTTAAGCACACATCATATCCATACTTACAAATCAACATCCAGCATAAGCATAAGTGGGTTACCAACGTAGCAAAATATTGCATGGATTAAGAGTAAAGCATGATCATTACATACTTGTTTGCCCGAAGTAGAATTCGCCTCTCTAGAAGAACAGCAGTGAAAAACTGGATGAGGTTGTCAACATCCAAGCTTTGAACCAATGGTTGAAAAGAAATCTGCATTAAAAATAGTCATTGAATAGAGCAGCAACATCTGAAAACAAATAAACAAAGATTGGCCAGACAAACTAAAATAAACTCTAAAATAGAAACATACCAACCAAATCATTTATTAAAAAAGAACAATTCAACCATACTACTGCCTTAACATCAAATGGTAATAGAATTTGATAAAGGAAGGTATCATACATCTGCATGAGGTAGTCCATCCTTGTGGGGTGTCTCCACAGAGAGAAGGCAATTCTCTATAGAAAATACAATCTGAGTCTTTCCCGGAATCGGCAACAGAACATTGAGGACCATGTACATCACAATCTCCCATAGTGGCTTGCTGAAACATGGCACACATCAACATTACAATTTACATCAAATACACTCCACTCTCACACCAAAGCAAGACATTCATTATGAAGAAAATTCCTTACAGCACTAACAAGTGATATTCCAATTAATTCACAGTTGAGACATAATCGATAACAAGCAATATAAAAAGGGGCCTAAGTGCACTACTGTGTACAAAAGAAATCAGATTATGTTGGTTGAAGTACAAGAAACCTGGGTCCTACATATGTCATTGATGTAATTGTAACAAGATCAAACAAAAAGTTAAGTGCTCTCTCGTGATTCTACAATAGCTTCAATATTTATAAATTATTAAGCATGAGCCCTCTAATTAATTGCAATGTTTGCTTTAATAAATCCATTTTTTACTCACAACTAGCTTTTCAGCTAAGACATTAGTTCAAGTATGAGGTTGAGTACAAGTTCAAGGTTCTAATTTGCCAAATATTTCTTCCTGCTGTAAACTTATGTTAGAAATAAATGAGAAAACTAACCAAAAAAAATCATCAAGAAGCTAGCTTCAGAAACATCCAACTGGAAAACTCAAGCCACCATATATACTATATTTGTCAGCTTCAATTACATATGGTTAAAAAAAATGTAGTTTTCTTTGTATTAGATAACCCTTCTGAATACTTTTCTAGTGAAAACCAAGAAGATATACCATTCCCAACCTCCTTATATGGTGCATGAAATCTGAAAAATAAATGCTCAAAATCAATTCTGCGATTGTAAAATCCCACTACTGAAATTCAATGAAAAAAATGCCTAAATTGTGTTGATTTATCAGCCAAAACCCATCTCAAAACAAAATAACCTCATGGAACAAGCGACAAAAAACGAGCAATCATTTTGGGAGTTTCTTTTTATATTATGTCTTATGGGAAGCTATATAAGTCCCACTATTGGGCCCACTACATCTTTGCCAATCTATGTTTAGTCTAGCTCTCAAAAACCAACTAGACTCGACAAAAAATGGACAAGCTCAAAGCCTCAAACTCATGATTCTTGACCAAACCAAGCAGATTCTTGTTCATAATGTGTGTATGCAATGCACTTGTAATATTTAACTTTAGGTAATTTGCAATGTTATCATTTCTACATGCAATCAGGTTGGAAAACTTGATTAATACCCACATCAGTCAAAATGGCATGAGTGCATGTGTATGGGATTTCTTTGTAATGACCCTCACCAATAGGATCACTGAAAACCCTGATTTTGTGCTTATGGAATTTCGTCAAACAGTTGGCATGCACTGAATACACTGCTAAAAGAAAAATACTGAATATAGGAAATTATTTTGCAATATATGAGTTCGCTGTTCCAAAATTTCAGAATAATAGATAGCAACCAAATACTATCTAAAACACTATCAATGATGTAGGAAATTGCTCAAAACCATATGCCATTCATATATCAACAATTTGCAACAATGCCATACATTTTTCAGTCAATGATATGATCATCAAACCCTAGGTTTGCAATATAGATAGACTGAAAATTACAATGCCCTTTCACTTGCAAAATCCTAGCCTTCCTTTGTTACCAATAATGCCAAATGGCAAACAAAGACAAGTACAATGTAAAATAGTAAAGTGCTGAAGCTATATTTTGTACTCAGCTGAAAACATACATTTCTCAGAAAATATGCCAAATGCCAAATGAGAAATGAGGAATCTGATTGTAGATGGCTGCAATAATTTTTCGGACTGCTTTTTCAGATTGCTTTTTCGGATCTACTTTTTCGGACAGCTTTTTCGGATCTGCTTTTTCGGATTTGCTTTTTCGGACTGCTTTTTCGGACCTGCTAAAAACGGCCGCCTATAATTTCGGACCTGCTAAAAATTGCCTCCTATAATTTCGGCCCTACTAAAAATGCCTCCTGAAATGCTGTTTCAATCACAAACAAACCCTTACATCAAATTCTCAATGAAGTACCAATGAGATGGCTGAGTACCAACTCCAAATTTGCAACCCTTCAGTAGATATTTCACTACCTCAGTTATGCCAATCCAAGGGAGTGATTCGTTCCCAAAGATCGAAAAGAATTTGCAGACCAAAGACTACAAATTCTTCACAATGAAGAAGTAGAAGAAAATCCAAATCCAAGCATGTCCAAATGAAAGCCCAAGCCCTCTATTTATTCTTTTCCTTGAGAAGTTGCTAGAACTTCTAGAAACATCCAATTATAATGTACTTTATAATAAAATAACATTATAATAATAAAGTACATATCTCAACTTAAAATTATAACAATGTAGGCTCATAACTGAATGTAGGCCCAACTACAACCGAATGTAGGCTCAAGACTGAACGTAGGCTCTACTACAACTGGATGTAGGCTCAAACTGGATGTAGGCTCACTCTGGATGTAGGCTCCACTACAACTGCATGTAGGCTCAAACTGGATGTAGGCTCTACCGAATGTAGGCTCTCTCAGCAATATGCAATCAAATGATCAACATAATGACCCTCTCTCCAAACCATTTGCCTACAAGAGTCGATGATAGGCAAATCCGTCATGCCAAATGATGTCAGCCAAAATGGGGACATGACATTCTTTTAAGTGAAAATTGGGAGAAGAATATTTAATTATACATATTGTACAAGAATATTGCATCAATAAGATATGTGAAAGCAATATCACAGTTGAATCCTGATAGCAATATCACAATTTGACTTGTTGTGGAAATTATCTACTTATCAATTGATGAGCTTAAGGGGCTTTCTAATGAATGATTCTTAAGGCACAACACTTGTTGAAGGTTTTGCAAATGAGTTGCAAGCAAAGTGGGCTTAACATTGGAGGAAACTCCATGGTTAAGCGCGCTTGAGCTGGAGTAGTGCTGGGATGGGCAACCTCCCAAGAAATCCCAGTGCTTCACCTCTGTGAGCATCACCTAGATGCAATGAGTGCTAAGTGTTACATTCATTCTCATGAGAGATGGGTTCTTGTGAACCACTACTCATGAAATATGGGTTAATGAGTTTGACTTAAAAATTACACTGTTGAGTCCTGATAGCAATATAACAAGATATGTGATTCCTTTCGGGAATATCTTGTACAGCATTTTTTCTTAAAATATTTGTGTATCTCCACTTTACTTCTGCAAGTTATTACATGCTGCTCCCAGGACAGTAACATGGTAATAGACCGCAAACAGTCCTAATCATGCCATAATAATAAGAATTGATCAATGCATGAATTGAGAATAAGAGTGATGGCCAACAAAATGACAGGTTGAAATAAATTGTTTGCACATACAGACTGTGAGCAAAAGCTCTGTGGATAAGAAAAACATAAACATGAACTAAGGTATTAGAACAGTTAAGAGGCATGGAAATTTATATTCTCAACATTTTTTTTTAATGTATATTCATGAAATAAGACTGGACCAAAAAAATCATGGGCAGGTATCCTCCATTTTTGGAGGTGCATGTATTTAAAAATGGTCCATTGCCTAAATTTCTCAATAGCTGTATCATTGCTCAATGAATGGGTAGAATAACTGAATTGGAGTGCATTAGCCTATTAGTTGTCAATGTGAAAGCCATGGCTATTACATATGCTAGCATGATGTTGGCTAAAAAATTTGTAAGTCACTGTGACCACAACTTAGAAAATTGTGACTTAAGGCAACTTCTCATGAGATTTCTCTCTCCTCTCAGCAATGAGGAGGCTCCCTTCTTACCGTAGGTGGCTTCAACAGGAACTTAACTGAAATTACAAAAAGGGTGGTTCTCTTAATCAATTCCTCTTTTTTCAGGAATGGTTTGCATACAACTACAACTTTCCAACTTAACAAAAAGTGTCTTATTGCTACGATAATACCGATGGCTCAGAGGTTGACGTAAGAACAACAGTAGAGACAGCAGTTTCCTTAAATATTTTGTGAAACAAATACAGAAACCCAAAGTCTCTTGTGCTTGTCTTGATTGATTCAATAATCAGAATAACCAATAAGGCATAAAGTCTCCTACTGGAAACTCTCAAATTTAATAAAAATACTTACAACTAAAGCCCAAAGTCTTTAGTTCTAAGTAATTGCAGCCACTACAAACTATAACAACTTGTCCTCTTGCAGTACAAAGTCTTCAAAAGCTCAAATTGGCTCTGAATGCAATAGGCAGCTCAAAGTCTGTACAATTGAATTCAAATCACTCTTGAGCAAAACTCACAATCAATATCCAAAAAATGTCGTCACATAACACCTTGAATCAACACAAAGTTTGAAAGCAAGTTGCCCATTTCATTGAAAGCAATTCAAATTTACATCTAAGCTCAAAGTCTTAGAGTGTAGATACAAACTAGCAGAATTTCCTTGCCTTGCCAAAACATGATTATTTACAATGAGCTCCCTCCTTTATATAGGAAAAGAGTGGAGAGAAAAGTGGAGAAAGAAGGGGAAAACCTTTAACCACCTTGACTTATTCTCTAACTAACTAACTAACTAACTTTGATTTATTCAAAGTTGCATGCCTAATGCACTTGCTGTTGTCGGGATAATTGTATGTACGGGTTATTATGTTAGTAAAGTATTATGTTACTCTCGGTCGTTAGTGACCGAGAGGTTAGACAGTTATGTCACGACGCTTCGGTCGTGGCCCTTCGGGTACTTTATATACCCTCTCGGAGGATGGAGATGGGGGAGATATGATTGTATAATCATTATGATATAAATGTACTTGCCAGTCTGGAATGATTAATGAAAGTATTTATTATTCTCTGATATATTCTGTGTTTATTATATTTCCCGTACGATGTCTGTGCAATACTAAGTTTACCCCAGCGGGTAAACATCTGGCGCCGTTGCCTAGACGTACTCGGGAAGAGAAGTAAGAAAAGGATTTATGCCCAATGTTTTAAATAAAGATAGGAATAAACAAGTAAGAAATGACGAAGAGGAGGTCGCACACACGGCTCTGATCTCCGCACAGCAGCGTGAACGTCGCTATAGACTAAGGCAACTTGCCAAAGACCAGCTTGCCGGAGGGTTGCCCAAAGGGGACCTCGGAAGTGGAGGGTTGCCCAAAGGGGACCTCGGAAGTGGTACGGAGGGTGCAGAAGCCGAAGAGGAGTTCACTTCTCCGGAACGGAGAGTGCGGAGTCGGGAAGAGTTACTTGAGGAGACACGGGCGAGAAGAGCCTTTCTCCAAGAGGAGAGAGTACGGTTTGAGGTGGCTCTCCGTACACCAGGCGCGGAGAACCAAACCGGCGGAGAGGGTGATACTGTAAAGGGTGGCACGAGCGCACCAGCAGACCCTCCGTTGGAACTGAGAACCCCGCACAGTACGGTCCCATCGCAACTGCCGCAAGGGCAAGTGCCACCAGCCCAGAATACTCACAGCACTCAGGGAAGTACGGGTACGAGGGGTACTGGCGCACCACCTCCACCGCGGCCAACCATGGCGGTGAACAAGCAGAAGTTACCAAAGTTCACGGGACAATCGAAGGAAGATCCAGTTCGGCACTGCCGAACGTGCGAAACTATATGGACTGCGCACGGGGTAACTGACGAGAATGAATGGATCCGCCAGTTCCCTGCAACACTGAGGGAAGGTGCCATTGATTGGTACTCGGATGTTGACAAGACGAGCCTGACGACATGGGACCAGGTCAAAAAGGCCTTCCAGACAGAGTTTCAATTGTTAAGAGATGATAATGAGATATTAGCGGAAATCTACAACACTAAGCAAGCAAAGAATGAGTCCGTCCGTGCGTACGGACGACGACTCAAAGAACTCATCGGGAAGATGGAGTCGGCCCCAGCGGACGAACTGAAGAAGAGGTGGTTCGTAGAGGGACTCAAAACCTCCCTACGAAAGAAAATGAAGATAGTTCCGCCTACTTCGTACAGTAATGCATACAACCGAGCAATGGATTTAGAGAGTGAGTGTAAGACCTCCAAGAAGACGAGGTCATCTTCTGACGATGACTCGGAGACTGAAAGCAGTGAGGATGGGTCGAGCAAGAAAGTGCTCGCGTTGCAAAAAGACCTTGAAAGAATGATGAAAGAACTCAAGGCCGCCAAGGGAAGTACCAGTAAGATAGAAGAAGATACGGTGTGGTGCACGGACTGCAAGGAAGCAAGCCACACAAAAGGTTCTTGTTCGAAGAAGGCTTTTTGCGATATCTGCCAAATCGCAGGACATTCCACTAAAGAATGTCCCTACAACCTGAGGGCGAGAAATCAACAAGTGCTCTATGCACAGGAGCAACCTTCCACGTCTGGTACCGGCGGACAACAAAATGCTCCATCATCCGGCGGGTATGGAAACAACCGATGGAGAGGCCGAGGCAATGATGAGAACAAGCCGCGGGTCCAGTATGACGTGAAGGGGAGGCCCATGATACAGTGCAGAAGTTGTAACCAATGGGGACATTATGCCCGTGACTGTCAGAATGCGGCTACAGCTCCACTAAAACTGTGTCGGTGGTGCGGACCGGGGAACCATGAGGATGCTAATTGTCCGAAGCCCGGCTGCAACATCCTGGACATGGAACGAGGGGGCACGGAGAAGGTCCTGGCAATCACACGCGGGCAAACAAAGAAGGCCACATATCCTCACCCTCCGACAGAGAAACAAAGGATGCTCGAGGCGAAGGCTGAGATCGCGAAGGGTATGGAGGACCGAAGGGACTCCACAGATGCCGGCATTTCTACTCGAGCAATGGCCGAACAAAATATTTTAAGGCAGATAATGCAATTGGAGGTACCAGTAAAGGTCAAGGACCTATTGGAAACGATGCCGCATCTCAAAACGGCTCTATTCCTTGGGCAAAACATTCCAGCAAGCACGGTTGAACAAATGGAGATCCCGGGCGGCTCTGCAGCCGACCCCATGACGCTATCGATAAATAATGGGCGGAATCCCGCAGTGGTGGAGATGGGTATTTTGGGTACCATCCTCACGAACACGATCGTAGACGGTGGATCCGGGGTGAACGTTCTACCGGAAGAGACTTGGAAAAGCCTCGGGAAGCCAACACTGTGGCCGCCGACCTTCAACCTACTTGGGGCCGACCAGCACGGCATCAAGCCCCTTGGTACTCTAATGGCACAACAGGTAACCATCGGGACCCAACCATTCATCCTCGACTTCGTAGTAATTCCCCTCAAGCAGAAGGGGTATGATGCCATCCTAGGGAGGGGGTGGCTGGTGACCACCAGAGCCAACCATAACTGGAAAAAGAACATCCTATCAATTGAGAAAGGGGGAAGGAAGTTTGTAATAGACCTTGCAACGCAGATGGTTGGAGAAGAAATGGCATCCTCCTCCGATTCAGAATCAGATGACGGAATAGACGGAGGGGAAGAAACCATGGAGCCCAATGCCGAAGGGATACTGAAAGTGGAGGATGATACAGATTCGATGGACGGTCTATTCCACTGGCAGATGGGCGATTATGAATTATTTCCGCCATCCTGCAACATACTGAAGATTGAGGAAGCCCAAAGTGAGTTCCTTCCAGAAGATACAATATACCGAGAAGGGGAAGTCCGGATGAAAGAGAGCCCAGCACATGAGTTTTGGAAGGAGGAACCCGTCTGGTACAAAGAAGAAAAGTTGAAAAAAATAAAAATAAATCTTGGGGATGAGAGAAATCTGAAACCCATCGTTATGGGAGACAACTGGAATCCTGTGTGGCGGACCGCAGTCTTCAAAATCTTGATTCTTCTTCTTATGTACGGGCAAGAGGCCGTGGTCCCTGTAGAATTTATGGTTCCAAGCCTTTGGATGGCCATTGAAAATGGACTTGGCCACAAGGAAAGCTTGAGGGAACGGTTGCACAATGAGATTAAGCAAGGAACATTTCGGGAAGTTGCTCACGATAGGGCTGTCAAGTTATGGACTCTCGATGAACGGATACATGACGCCATCAACAGGACCAAATTGAAACCTTCCCTGGAGAGGATGGACCAGAGAGGAAGGACAGAGCAACCGAGAGGATGGCAAATGACTCGAGCGGTCATGCAAGCGACCCGAGAGCCATCCGTACGGGCGACCAGAGAAGCCTTCGGACAAGAAATTGAAAAACACCTGTATGGCTATGCATGACCGTACGGCGGAGGGAAAAAAAAAAATTTGAAAAAGCAAAAAAAAAATTGAAAAAAAATGAAAAAGCAGAAAAAAAAAAAAAAAAAATGAAAAAAATAATAATAAAAAATCACATGTCCGTACGGTACCGTACGGCATGCATGTTGGCACCGTACGGTACATGTACCAATGGATTTTTAAAAGACTGTACGGCTTTTTTTTGCAATTGAAGCCGGAGACATAAACCTGTGACCGTACATAGCAAAGGAGGTACGACCGAACATTGTAGAGGGTCGGAAATTGTGACTGTACGGCAATAACTGAAGGCATTCAACTAGACCGTACGGCCACCTTGCTGCGGGTTTCAAAGTCCGTACATTGCCGTACGGGTGGAAGAAAAGCATGAGTTTCCTTGTTTATGAGTCTGTGGCTGTATGGCTCGTGCAGGAAGGTTAGGGAGCATACCGTACGGAAAGGACACGAAGCATACCGTACGGAAAGGACACGAAAGGCAGATAAAGACGAGGATGCCATATAGTTTCATTAAGATTTCCGTACAGTAAGCGGGACGAGTGTAGGATAAGCGTATGGCAGCTTCTATTGGAAGATTTCAAAAAAAAAAAAAAAGACGACAAATAAAAATAGTTCAAAATGAAGAATGAATGGTACCGAAGGGACGAGCATGAGTAGGTGGTAAGGGAAACATAAGCGGTTTGCAAAAAAGAGCATGGGATTAGAAGAAAATCACAAAAATGGTGTGTTTCATAGACTTTGTAGGTGCTAAATTGGTCTTGGCGGCGGGGGCGCTGCCCCTCGACCCCGCCCTGTACCGCGACAGGGAGCGCGTCTGGGGCTCTGCCCCAGAACCCCGCGGGGGCGCTGCCCCTCGACCCCGCTGGGGGCGTTGCCCCCTAGACCCCCAGTCGGTTCAGTTATCAACCCTTGGAGAGTGTGACCTGTTGATGAGATCGGAGCTGCTACAGGCATGGAGTGTCTGCATGCCGGAGGTGAAGAGAGCACTGGAGCAAGTCTTTCAAGAGGGGTACTACGCTTTGAGGCACTTGGAGTAGGTGTTGGCTGGACGTGAGACTGTCTTGGTGGATGCATCGAGAGCTCGGGAGGAGCTGACCACCTAGTTGGAGGCAGTAGAGCAACACTTGGCTCAGCGTACCCAGGAGTTGGAAGTAGAGAAGTTGGCGCGGGTGGCTATCAAGGTCAGATTGGCTAGGGAGACAGTATGGTGTTAGCGGAAGCTATAGCTGAACAGTATGTTTTGGAGACAAGTTTGGTGCAGGCACGAGAGGAATGGGATGTGACGGAAAAGACCTACTGGACGCAGCATTGCTGGGGAGGGCGGCACTTCAGCTTTTTCAGGGATGCCCCTCTGCCCCTTCTCAGTGATTTTCTTCTTCTATGTGGTGTATTTCATCTCCCTGTTGTTGTAAGTCGTCGGAGACGACTTGTTTTTTTGGGGGGGATGATGTTGTCGGGATAATTGTATGTACGGGTTATTATGTTAGTAAAGTATTATGTTACTCTCGGTCGTTAGTGACCGAGAGGTTAGACAGTTATGTCACGACGCTTCGGTCGTGGCCCTTCGGGTACTTTATATACCCTCTCGGAGGATGGAGATGGGGGAGATATGATTGTATAATCATTATGATATAAATGTACTTGCCAGTCTGGAATGATTAATGAAAGTATTTATTATTCTCTGATATATTCTGTGTTTATTATATTTCCCGTACGATGTCTGTGCAATACTAAGTTTACCCCAGCGGGTAAACACTTGCAACTTGATTACATGTTACAACTCTGCACGTGATACTATCACATGCTATTACATCTTGTTTTTCCATTACATGTAATCTGTCGATTACAAATTACAAATGCATGATGAAAATATTCTAAGTGCCTAACAAGACACAACGCCTATTACGTCATCCTTTTTGGTCTTCATGCTGCTAAAGGAATGTTTTATGAATGATGTGCTCAGGTTTGGTAGAAGCATCTCGAACCGGAATATGAATATGCATCCTTGATTGTTTCGTTGAGTGTTCGTTGACCATTTTTGTCTTGAAAGCATTCTATGTTTGTAATCATTCTTTCACCTCCTTGTAGGCTCCATTATGTGGTCATGTTTGCCTCGTGTTCCTCTTTCTTCTTTGCATGCATGATTGGAGGACTGTTAAGCAATGAAGGATGAAGGAATTAAGGTAAAACCAGCTCTTTAAATGGGGGAAAAACTCAAAAACAGGATTTTCTAGGAGAATTGCATATGGAGGATGGCTGGGAACTTGTGGGACAATGAATGGATGCAAATGTTTGAGCTCAAAAACATGCGTTTTTATGGTGAAAAACTCAAAAACAGGTTTTTGGAATGTGAAAGCATATGCGGACAGCAAGGATATTATGGAATTGAATGGAAAGACATCCACTTATAATGAGATATTGTGTTTTCATTATAAGTAAATGCGCAAGCATATGCAAGCAACCACCATCATGAGTTTTTAAATCATGTGACAGCGGTATGTGAAGTATGAATGGAGTGTATGCAAGCATGAAAGTGGGGTTTTGTGGATGCAAAAGCACGTGATAAATGAGCTCACTTTTTTTATGGTCTCTTTCAAGAACGGGGTTTTTAATCCCGACTACACATACAAGTAAGATGAAGTACTTGCACATGCAACTTGGAAAATGTAGACGAAAGATAGAAGGAACACATATATACAGAACAAATGCAAATCTGAAAATGGAAATGAAAAGATTTGCAAACAAAAATGAAAGAACACATATATACAACTTTGCCCTATGAAATTCGCAAGAAATTTTACCTCTTTCCACCAAAAACAAGAGAAAAAGTCTCTTCAAATCTTTGTGCAAAATCTGAAGCAAATCCAAGAGATTTTCGGATTTAGAAAAGATTGCAGCAAAGAGGCATAGATAGACTTTGAATCTTGACTCAATCCTCTTGACATAAATGCATTTTAGAGTCAAGATTCATTTCTTGCCAAGTGTGGGAAGTTGGAGAATTAAAATGCACAAAAATAACAACTGTATTGACTAAAACGAATGCAATGTGCAATGGCAATAAAAAAAAATGGTGTCTAGGGCATTAAAAACAACTTGAAGAGAATGATAAACAAGCTGTAAATGATAAGTAATGCCAAAGAACTCACCTTTAATAGAAAACATTTGGATTTGGTGAAAGAAAATGGCCAAAAATGGGCCCTTTTTGGGGGAAAAACGTGCCCTAAACAAGCTGTTTACACCTTCGATCTGCAAGTTTGATAAGCCAAGATTGATCCTTGATGGATTTAAGGCAAAAACGATCCTATTGGAGGAACAAATCTGAAGTTTTTGATGATAAATCTTGTGTGTTTGTCCTCCAAAAACCGGTTTTTGGCCAAAAACGCCCAAAAAAATGGGTTTTTCTAACTCAAAAACACATGTTTTTCACTTCAAAATCGCCACCAAAGGAGTTTTGATCAAAATACATGTAAAAGTGAGTAATGACGGGTTTTAAAGACACAAAAGCATGTGCTTTTGTTCCAAAAATCGCCACCCAATGCCAAACGGTTATAAAACTCATTAAAGACATGGTTTTTATATGCAAAAACACGTGTTTTTGCTCTTCAAATCACCACTTTATGAGTTTTTCATGAGACATGGAAGTAAAGACGTGTTTTTAGAAAGGAAAAGCATGTGCTTTTCACTTCAAAAACTCCACCATATGCATTAACATGTCCAAACACCTCTATAGAAGAAGTATTTTATATGTTGGTGAAACACGAGGACTCTTAGTTATTCCAGTTGATAGAGATGAGCCACTAGCATGCCCAAACTTCCTGAACATTGTATCATTAAATTGCTGCAATTGGTGGTTGATCATATGTTGTGTTTGTAAAAAAATTTCCATGATGACAAATTCTACTGTCCGCAACCAAAACTCAAATCAAACTGAAATGGAAACAACCGCTCTTTACCCTAAATGCTGGCAAGATCATGCTCTGGTACCATTGAAAGATCCCCAACTGAATTCTAATCCAAATTTTTGAATTTTTATTTACTGATTTGTCTTTGACCAGTGAATAAGACAATTTGTCATTTATTTTTTGTGTTTGATTTTGGTGTTTTTCTGATTTTTTTGTGTTTTTGATGTTTTGCTTGAAATTTTGCGAAGCTTTGAAGAATACTAAAATAAAGAAATTGTTGATAACAAAATAAATGAACATATAAACAAACAGAGAGTAATGTGGATGTTTTTTATTCAATAATATGGCTGTTGTACATACCCCAAACTGCATGCATAATAGATCTGATACAAGTTTGAGACAACAATTTTAACCTCTTGTAGCTCTAAATTCAACTCCACAACTCAGCTCCAGATCTAATATGTAATTTCCAACTGCTATAGATGATGATCCAGCTCCAAAATCAATAAGAAACCCCGCATGCCACCTAGGGTTTGATGCCCAAGTGCTCAAATTGATACGGCAGGCTGGAAAGTTGCAAATTTGATGTAGTAAAGACCGGTGAAAGGCCCGATCTGCTAATGGTTTTCCTTGATCTGCTCAATTAAAGTGCTACTCATTGTTATCACTTCCAACCAATCAATAAAAATAACCCTTTTCCTGTAACAAATCGCTGATAACCTGTCCCAAATTGAAGAATTATGTCCCTGATATGATTTCTCACTTCCGTGGGCCACCAAAACTGGGAAGTGTTTTCATCCTCCATAGTAGATCTGAGAATTCCTTCTCCACACAGTTGCTGCTCACAAAAAACTGTGTTTTCAGAATGAAGAAAATGAGCCCCAAATCTTTTTTTTAACTTTTCCCTTCTCCCTCCAAGAAGTTTGATTCACTTTTAGGGTTACATGTTTTATTTTAATGAGCTTTATTAAAATTATTTATCCTCTAGATGTTTGAACCTCTTGAGGGTCTTATTACGCTTCAATAAAATGCCCACTTTTTAAAAACAACTTGACGCTTATAACTCGTAGCAGTGTGTGCCATGGGGGGATCACTCTATTATATTTTATTAAATAATTATAAAGTGATATTATGATTAATCACTTTATTTTATTAACTCAAGGTATTAAATTCAAGACTTAAAATAAGGTTGCACGGGGACGAGGGTACTTGGGTACTTTGGGTATGGGTACGGGTACGACTATTTTTCAAAATGGGGGACAGAGGTACTTGAGTACAGCAATTTTTTAGTTTAATATAATTTAATATTTTATAGAAAGTCTGAAAATATGAGTCATGACATTGAGTTTTCAAACCGAGAACAATGACAGTTTGCAGATGTAATGTATTGTTTTCAGTTTCAGATTTGCAAAATGTTTGTAATAATATATATGTTAAATGTTTAGATGCATAACAGAGAAAAAAAACTTTAAACAAGAACAAGAACAAGAAGATCATAAATCATATAAAAATAACATATTGCAAATGATATACTTCTAACTTGAATAGTGATAAAGTTTACTATTAATCAGTATTGTATCAAAGTTACAAAGTGATAAACAGAATGCTGATAAGTTGATAAGCTAATAGGCAAACAAAAAACTGAAACAAAAATCAGAAACCTTAATCAAGTTCGTTAGCTATGATACTCTCCAACAAGTACCCACCGAGTACCCACTGAGTACCCGGTACGTGAGTACGTCTACAGTACCTGGTACAAGTCCCAGGGGTGTGGGTACAAGCATAGTTCAAAATATCGTTATCGACAACTTATTGCCGAGGGCAAAAAAAAAATATCGGGAGATATCGGAGATAAGTCGGGAACTTATCAGCGAACTTCTCGGGAACTTAAAAAATGGCTTAAATTTAATTAGAAATGCATTTTTTTTGCAAAATTCAATAAGGAGATTCATCTAATGAGTTAGTAAATGAGTAAACAAACCAAACAAGCTCATCTAGATATATATAAATGCAAATATGTATCAAAATTGCATCCTCATGTGGAATGCTAATGGCTGGTAGCCATAGTCTGATAGTCTGAACTCTGAAGAAAACTAAAAACAGCAAATTGTCTTTGTAAAACTATAAGCAAATACATATGTCAAGTACAATATCAAACTAGTCTACATCTTCCTCTTCCCCTTCCCAGTAGCTCTAGTAAAAACTACGGGAGTGGGAGGGGGTCTAGCCCTAGTAGTCCACTATGGCTGTGACACCTCCCTCTACACAATTGGCTGTGACTGGACCTCCACCCTAGATGTAGATGGTGCTGACACTAGCAATGACTCCTCTGTATCCTCCTCACTCTCACTGCTCTCATGATCATCCTCCTAAATGTCATCCAATCCTGCTGTGACTCCACCCTCCTCCATAGTCTGCCTCTCCAAATCATAGATGTCATCGTCTGTGAACAATGGAGGCTGCTCCTGTGATGTCCAATCGCAGTACGGATCTATGTCATCCAAATCAAGTGGCCCTGCTAGTGGTAACTCTACCTTTCTTATGCACAACTTAAGGGTATATTGCACATAAACAAGGTCATTGAGGCGTTTCTGTGCTAACTTGTTCCTCTTCTTCGTGTGAATGGTCTCAAATAAGCTCCAATTACACTCACAACTAGATGAGCTACATGGCTGACATAAGATGCGCAAGGCAAGATTTTGCAGATTTGGGACATTCCCACCCCAATTTCGCCACCAAGCATTTGCAAGATAAATATTAAAGAGTTAGAAAGCAAGGTGAAAACATATTTTAGTAACTTAGTCTTTATCTACTTATCATGCATGTGAAAGACACCAAAAATCCAAATATTGTACCTGGGGTTTGAGTCTTTCTTCCTCTTCTTGCACAGTCTGAGGAGAATAGCTTGCCCGTTGCATTTTGATACACTTCCATCTCGGCCACAATGAGGTCTCTCACCTCAACCTCAGGTACCATCCTCTGCATGCATTCAATGAAGCCCTCCATGACCTCTCCATTGGGATCCCTGTAGGATGGAGAGAAGCGAAAAGAAGGGTTGAGGAAGTACCCCGCTGCATGAATGGGTTGGTGGAGCTGATTGTTCCACCTCCTATCAATAATTTCCCATATGGGGTCAAATTTTAGGTTGTTCCCCTTGTAGTGATTTCTAACAGCCTTTTTGGCCCTATCCATGGCCTCATAAACATACCCCATTGGGGTTTGATCCCCATCTACCAAGCGGAGAACTCTAACCAAGGGCTCTGTCATGTACAATTGAAAAGTAGAAAAAGATTATCATTAATTATAGACTAGAGTTCCAAATTAATAATGAAAGACTTGATTGTTGGATACAAAAAAATAAATATTCAACTTTTTAAGTTTCAAAGATACCCTTCACAATTTTTGTAGCCTCATCAAAAAAGAGGTTGTCAAAGACAATGTATGCAACACTTTGACCATTAGCCTTCTTTGAATAACTTGGGTCTAACCATGGTTGACTCACAAACATTTGCTTCAAAGGATTCAAAGAACTGAGAACACTTTGCAACGTTAAGAAAATCGTTGCAAACCGTGTAGCTGCAGGTCTAACCAACTCCTTCCCATGGGTGAATTTTCTCATCAAGTGGAGAACTCAAGGGTGATTGTAGATATATTTTGTTATCTTTCTTGCATCCTCTACAATCGATTTCACCCAATCCAATTTTCCTATGTCCTCCAAAAGAAGGTCAAGGACGTGCGCTGCACAAGGAGACCAAAAAAGTGTGCTATACTTATCTTCGAGGATCCTACCCGCTGCCACATATGCCGTTGCGTTGCTAGTTATTATTTGCACCACATTAGCAACCCCCACCTTCATCACAACTTGCTCTAACATTAGAGCCAAAGTTTCAGCTGTCTTTATCTTGTCTGAGGCATCCAAGGATTTCACAAAGACCACTTGATCCTTGCAAGAAACTAAAAAATTGATGATGGTACGGTTTCTTCCATCTGTCCATCCATCTGAAAGTATAGAGCAGCCAAATTGTTTCCATTGCAATTTTTCATCTTCTACCACATCATTGGCCCTAGTAACAGCATCTTTGAGCAATCTACAAGAACAAAATAAAAATAACATTAAGTACACAACTTTGTTTAAAAAAATCACATTCAACAAAAATAAGTAAATTGTAAAACTATAAAAGTGAACTAACCTCCCACTCAAGTCTGCAAGAGTAGGTGCCTTGTAGCCCTTTCCTGCTACAGTGATTCCTGTCACAAAATTCAGCCAATAGGGACTTGCTGCAACATTGAAAGGGATATTCTTAAAATACCAAAAATCAGCACATTGAATGTCAACTTGCCGATGCACATCGTTGTTCCACCCACTACCCTCTAGTGATGGTTGTGCTCCAAGTGTGTTTTTGGGCACAAAAAAATTATCTATAGAAGATGTGCATGGTGCTGGTCTACTAGAACCAACGGAAGTGGAAGGCGAGGACAAGGTACATTTGCGGATCCGTGGGCCACGATGAGAGCCCACTATGCCCTCAAGTGTTGCTTCATCTTCTTCAAGGGTGGATGGGATACCTGGTCACAAATCACAACCCACATTATTTCATTATGATCATTGTTATAACTTATAAACTTATAGGCTTTAGCAAAATCTAAACTGTTGAGGTGATTATAAAATAATAAATGATTTTTAAAAATGAGACAGTGTGAGATACCTTGCGAATCAGAAATGGCTGCCCTCATGGCCACTTTTGTCCTTTCCCTTTGCAACTTTTTCTCTTCTTGGGCAGCAAGCAAGGCATTCATCTCTCATTATTTCTGGGGTGGTGGCGTCACAAACCCTTGTGTCACGCTTTGTGATCCCTGCTAGGTGGTATTTCAAACAAGATATGCCTCCACTAATTAGTTTTTCACATTTTATGCATATCACACTATTATATTCAGGTCCTTCAAAAGCATATGCCCATGCCTTGTCTCTAGCCCCTTTAGGGCGCGCTCCTACATATCCCGAAGGACATGCATCTACTGGGGCACTGGCAGACCCTCCAGCTGACCCAGTTGTAGAGGAATCCCTATTTGTCATTTTGATGAAGAATCAAACTACACATGTCACATACAAAATGAGGGCACAAATTTAGAAATTTAACAAAGAAATTTAGAAACAAACTAATAGTTTAAAACTTTAAATAAGTTTAAACATAGCTGAAACTTGAAGGAAAAAACCAAAAAACTTGTAAGGTTATGAAATTTTTGAGAAAATATGAAGTTTTTGAGAAAACTATGAAAAATTTGCAAAAATTGCTAAAAAATGGTGTTAGATCTTATTCATTACGTTCTAAAACAAGTTAGAGTAGATTGGAAATGATATTATATAGTTTGTATAAACTTGAATGCATTTAATACAAGACAAAATGATTATAAAACAAAAGGGAAAGAATTTTGAAAACTTACTTGTGAATTTGAATTTTCTTGAAAAATCCCTTCGAATCCGCTTAGAATCCACTTCGAATCGATCTAAAACGCCTCAAATGTCGATCTTTCTCCTCCAAAACCCTTCTTAGTTTCTTTCCTCTCCAAAAAAATGACTGTCACTTAAAAAAATAACAGACTGGCCCTTTTGTTGGCTGCATGTATTTTATCCGGGTGCGGGCGTGATAAATCGCGATAAGTTCATTACTTATCGCCGACAAGTGCAACTTATCGGCGATAATTATACAAGTATTATTGCCTAGCCGAACTTATCGCGATGAGTGTACTTATCGCTAATAAGTCGGCAATATTTTGATCTATGGGTACAAGTACCCATGCAACCTAGCTTAAAACATTTTATTTTCATTCAAACCTCATCATCTGACCACCCTAACTGAAAACTAATGATGCACATGTCATCCTAGTGATGTCTAAATATAGCAAGCGAATTGACAGTCCCCTCCTAAAAAATAGGGATCCTCCCTAAAAAATAGAAACTGCGACCCAAGCCTCCAGAATGATCCCTGAGGTCCCCTAATGCGTTCCAGTCAACTCCCAATCAATCCCTAAGATTTAAGAACCCTTCCTAAAAAATAGGAGACTATCTCAAACTACCCAAAATAGCTTATAAAGCCCCTACGTAGCTCCACAAACCTCTGGATGGGCTCCCTACCCACTCTACTGACCTACGATAACCCTGATAGTAGGCCAACCTCTGCTGACAACTTAGATGTCTAAGGAAGCGACATTACAAATGGTTACTAAAATAACTTGAATAGAATAAAACAGTTGAAATTTAATACTGTGCAACAGATTTGAAATGACAATCCTCCCATTTATAGTTTTTCAGGGGTTTTTCGTATATTTTTCCTTTAAAAGTTACCCTTTTGTACTTTTCAAATAGAACAGGTTACCCATCTCTGAAAAGAGGGATATCTCCTCTACATCCCCAAATCCTCAAGACATCATCTAGACCCCTAAAGATGCATCTGAAACATTGATTTTATAGTTTACATTTATGATTTGTTTATTGCCAATCAGACACAACAATGCAACATATACCATTTATTGTCCTATTTTAGGGAAATGTAATAATATAGAGCCATCTCTGATCCTTTGAGATGTTTAAGTCATTGGCAATGTGTGTGTGTTTAATGAATTCCTGAAAAAATTGTAAGCTTCATACACTCATATATAATAGAAGTATACACACATATTTCCCATCATATCATGCTGTCAATTTTTTTCTAATTTGAAAACATATGACTTAGTTGTATGAATAACCCTATATAGTTGTTGTACCAAAGAATATTTCATTCCCCTAATCTGTATTGATTATCATTTGTATTTTCTGGTTCATATATTTTATCCTACTGTAAACACTATTGTGATACTCCTGAAATTGCAATAACCCTGTACATCAGCATCCTTATGTATATGCATACATTAGTCTTCAAAATCTGACTAAAGCAAATCAAATTTACCTTCTGAATCAAGAAGACACAGTCAGATCTGACTCAAATTTCTGTTTCATATGAATAATAAATGTAGAACAGCACAGTGTGCATCACAAGCAAACAATTCAGCATGGCAGAGAATTTTCACTGCAATGGTCCCTATTCCATATTGAATTTTAACAAAATGTAATGATTCCTTCTTGAATGAAGCTTTTAATTATTTTCCTAAGCAATAGCAAAAAAACTTGACAAAATATTGATAACTTACTATCAGAAAACAAAAGAATTGATCATATCTAAATATGGAAATTTGTACCAGATAAGCACCATCAATCTACTCATTAACAAGGAAGAAAAATTAAGTCATTAACTAAATTGCCCTGCTAGGGCTCCTCAGCCAAGAATTTACCTGCAGCCAGTCGCTGAGAAACATAAACGAAACAACTCCTCTGTTGCTTCTCGAAGAACTTGAAAACTAGGTGAATGTGAAATGAGACAGATACATTTGTCCACAAAAGAATTCACAGGAATCCGATAGGCTTCAGCAATATCATCACTTACTGGGTCACGAAAAGCAACACAGCTCACATAGATTTTGGATCCATCTCCCTCTGCAAGAAACAAAAAACATAAATAAATCACATGTTAAAAATATGTGGTTGCTGACAAAAAAGTTTGAAACAGATTTTAAAAGATTTATAATTAATTAGGCATACTGCACTCAGAAACAACTTATACTAGATAGTATGATTTAATGATGGTTGGCTCCTTGGCTTTTTTTATATCATATGTCTGTTCTTTCCATGTCAGGGGTTGAAATGGATATGCATAATTTTCTGTGATTTTTAAAAAGAGAAATAGATGTGCAAGAGGATGAATCCACTTTATGGGGTAGGAATGTAAATCAAAAATTGGTGTTAATTGTCAAACATTGGATTGCTACACAGAGTTCACATGTTCGAATGGAGAATGTGAAAGAGGTGTAGCATTTATTTATTTGATAGGTTATTAGGATATGCGGAGAATAGATGATGCAACCTGCTGAATTGTAATCATTGTCACAATGTAAGATAAATACAATTCATACAGCAATTCCAAAAGAAATGGTAAAATTTCTGTACAACTGAGAGGTCTGGACCAAATCCAACTGGTGCAAAAAATCGGGATTTGACTGAAATTGGTAACTGTGATGTAAAGCAGGCACCCAAACATGCATATTTATTTATTATTTTTAATCTGGACCTGCCAAACCATGAGGAAGTTGAATTCAAATTTGTTGGTCTCTCTAAGTCCCGTGAGTGTGATTTACCCTCTTTGAAAAGGAAGACTGCTGAAAGAATGCTGCTCAACCACTGTTTTGGCTAGCAGATCTGCTACTTCATTCTAAATTATTTTGTTGTGTTTTATCCCATTTAACTAGAAATGCCTCACACGAGCAATGACTTCTGACACTATGAGTTCCATTTTTCAGTGACTCTGTCAGGAGGGATTATCATTCAGTTCTTTATGTGTTTGTGCCTTTCATGCCTGAGTGCCCTTCTTGCAATACTTTTCTGGTTGCTTATGATTTGTTCTTCTCTAGTGTTTTTGATGATCAGCCAAACTCAGCTCCCACCAGATTACCTTTGGCTTCTCAGTTAAAATATAATTTATAGATTCCAAGAAGAAGGCCCACTTAAGCCTTTCTTTTGGAGTGAGATAGCATAGTTTGTAGGTAGAACAAACAAATATTTGTTTCGTTGAAAATATTGAGGTCTGTAATACTAGATGGTTAATACATATTACATGGGCTTCTCATCTATATCATTGCAATGGTGTATCTGTGAGTCTCAATTGAAAATGATAGAGTTAGCATATCTTTCTTACTATCCTAAATATTTCTGTTATTACTCTTAAATCACAAGAACCAAAATGTGAATCTTATTATTAACCTGTGCATAGGTCGGATTATCACCATCCCTGCATTCAATTTTTGACAAACCAGATATTTTTTAGTTTCCGAGTCAAACTCATTGACCCATGTTTCATGAGTTGGTTCACAAGAACCCATCTCTCACGAGAATGAATGGAACACTTAGCACTCATTGCATCTAGGTGATTCTCACAAAGTGAACCACCAGGACTTCCCGGGAGGTCACCCATCCCAGTACTACTCCAGCTCAAGCGTGCTTAACCACAGAGTTTCCTCCAAGGTTAAGCAAATGGGGTTGCAAGAAAAGTGGGCTTAACCTTGGAGGAAACTCTGTGGTTTAGCATGCTTGAGCTGGAGTAGTACTGGGATGGGTGACCTCTCGGGAAGTCTCATTGATTCACCTCTGTGAGCATCACCTAGAAGCAATGAGTGCTAAGTGTTCCATTCATTCACATGAGAGATGGGTTCTTGTGAACCACTACTCATGAAACATGGGTCAATGAGTTTGACTCGGAAACTACACAGTTAAATCCTGATAGCAATATCACAATATTTAATTTATCAAAATATTCTTCAAAAGTAGACTTTAAAAAAAACATGTAAAACACTTGTATAATGTGTAAATTAATCAAATACACTGATCACTAACATAATTAAATACGAAAAAAGTTAAAACAATACTTTATAAAAAATATGTAAAACACTTTAAAAATCTCAAATTAAATTACTAACAAACTGAATAAATCTTAATAACAAATATTTTAAATGTTCTTTGCATTAATAACAAAACAGACAAATTACATGGTTTCTGTAAGCAGAGAGTGAAAACCAGGATTCTAATGGCCTCAATAAACTCGTGGGATTGCTTTATCTGTGCTGGAGTAAACAAGTTTCATACCATCGGATCATGTATACATATGCTTCCGTGTTGTTTTGTGAAATATCCCTAGTTTCATCCTAGCTTCTATTCCTTATATGTTCTTTATTTCATTGCCATTATCAAGAAAAATTCAAAGAAACACAAAAAAATCAGAACTTGCACTCATCAGACCAGAGAGGATCTTTCATAGTGCAATCGGAGCTTTTAGCTCCGAATGCACTTAGCATATATGGTTGCCAAATGTGTAGTCAGGGTTTTTACCCCTGACAACACACTTCAATGCATTGAGTCTCCTTTATGCAATCAAAGATTTTAGCTCTGATTACAATAACACATATGCTTATCCATATGTTGTCAAGGTTTTTAACCCTGACAACACTTCTCATTAAACAAATCATACCATGAGTAATAGGAACTTTTTGTTCCGATTACACCTTCACTTGTAATTGCACTGTGTAATCGGAACAAAAAGTTTCAATTACATATTGTCTTACACTTGTTTTTTCTAAAGTGTAATTGGAACTTTTTGTTCCGACTACACATTGTATCACATTAGACTTGCAATTTCAAGTGCAATCGGGACTTTTTGTCCTGATTGCAACTTAATGTCTTACACTACATTGAACAATGTATTTTCCTTCACCATAAACTGGTGTGATCGGGACTTTTAGTCATGATTACACTTGTGATGTAAATGTTGTGCTTTCACCTGCAATGCAGTCTTAAAACCCCAAAATTGCAATTTGGTCTATTTTAATCATTTTTTCTCATTTTTTGTCTTTTCATGTTTTCCTTCATCATCTTGTTTTTCGTGTCAAGTTGTCATCCAACCTTGAGAAGCCACCACTAAAACTTCATTTCAGATGCTCTCATTCACGTTTCGGGCTTCTCACCTCAACTTCACAGGGAGAACTTCCCCTGAAGAACCAATATTACCCCATACAAGAAGAAGAGGTAGGAATTCATTGGCCAAATACATAAGAACTATCAATGATGCAAGTTGGTGTTCTTGAACAAAATACTTTCACCGAACCTAAATACATCAATCACAGGCCAGCCTATGACAGCATGAAGACCTTCTGGACAAAGGATGGTATTCATAAGAGTCATCTCTTGCCAGACACTTTGTTTAGTTTCAATTATGCATATGTAATTAAGTTTTGACAAATTACATGTGAAGTCAAAAATTGTAATGACTTGTGATCACATCACATTTAGAATTGTAAAATGCAATTACATGTAATCACATTACACATCAAATTAGAATAGGACTGTAATGTTAAATAAGGCAACAGTTAGTTAGGATCCTCCCACCTTTCTTTTCATAGCCTCACTTCTATAAATACAAGAGGGCTCACTGGAAATAATCATCTTTTGGGAATGCAACAAAACTTTGCCAGTTTGTGTGTGCACTCTAAAACTTTGATTTTGGATGTAAAGCAAATTGCAGTCAATAAAAGAGGTAGATTTTTTTCAAACTTTGTGTTTGAGCAAGTTGTTATGTGATGCCATTTTCTAAAGTTGATTGTGAGTATTGTGGCATTATATAAGAGAGATTTAAACTCAATCTTGTAGACTTTGCGCTACTTGTAGCATTTAGAGTCAGTGTTGTGTTTTCAAACTTGATCTTTTAGCCTTTGTACTAATTATTATGTTTGAAGATAGTGTCATGTGCTCAAGCTATGAGTTAACTTGTAGTCTTTGTGTCGTTTCTATCTTTTACATTTGTGCATTTAAGGTGTAATATGTGTGGCAGTCTTTGAGCTGCACGTATATTCCATCTCTGTTTCCAAATTCACCTAAGAAGTCATGGAAAGTCTTTGAGCTTTCATGAGCTTCTTGGTCACTTAATTTGCTAGATTATACTTGAAAGTTTATTGTAAGAAAGGAACGTCAATCCTAAAAGAAGAGGATATGATGAAGGAAGAGCACCTATTCTAAAGAAAGAGAATATGGTGAATGTAACGCCCAATTGATTAGGTTACTGTACATAATCTTCGATCTTAGTTAGGTATTAGGTGTTTTCAGTAGCAATAGACAGGGGAAGCCTTCCCTTATAAGTACGAGAGACTTTGTCTTGTGTGTTGTGGTTGAAACTCCTATCTTGCAATTTATCCAAAAACTATCAGTTTCAAAATATTCAGCTAACAGCTTCAACTTCTCATCTCCCTTTTTCCTGAGTGTGGACTCACGATAAGGCTGCAACATCAAATACACCATGTCACCTACCTCGAATCAATGCTCAACTCTTCGCTGATCTGCATACTGCTTTTGTTGATTTTGTGCCTTCTAAATATTTTCCTTCAAAGACCTCATTATGTCCTAACTCTCTTGCAATAGATCCTTGGCTCTAGGCACTCTACTATCCCCAAGCAGCAGATCTAAGAAACTTGGTCCCTAATACTCATAGAGGGCCATAAATGGTGACATCTATATAGAAATGTGATAAGTTGTATTATAGTAGTACTTACACAAATGTATCCACCTAACCCGTGCCTTCTACTACCCTACAATGTAGTTGCAGAGATATCCTTCCACCCACTTATTAACAATCTCTATTTGCCCATTCGTCTATGGGTGATAGCTCGTACTCGAAGTAAGCTTTGTCCCACTAAGTCTAAATAACTCCTACCAGAAGTGACTCGTAAATTTGTTGTCCCCATCACTCACTATGCTCCATGGCAATCTATGCAGCCTAAGTATCTCCTTGAAGAATAAATCAGCAACCTATGCTACTGTGTATGTGGCTGAAATTGAAAAGAAATGACCAAACTTCGTAAGCCATTCAACTACAACATAGATACAATCTCTATTATGGGCCTTAGGCAAGCCCGTAATAAAATCTATGGAAATGCACTCCCATTTCCAATTAGGAATGGGTAGGGGCTGTAGTAGACCTGTTGGAAAGGAGTGCTCTTGTTTGTTCTGCTAACCAATAGGGCAGTCTCTCACATATTGAAGAGCCTCAAATTTGAGACTTTTCCATGTGAACCGATCCCAAATTTGCCTATAAGTCTTAAAAAAACCCTGGGTGTCTTGCCATGGGAACATCATGAAAGGCTCTCAATATCTTCTTCTTCATCTCTGACCCTAGTACCAAAAAAATTCTCCCCACGTAAATTATAAGCTCATTCACAACAGAGAACCTGTCATAGTGCATCGTACTATCAATGATGCCTAAAGCCCATTGGTCCTTGGCATACTCAATTAAAATGCACTCTCAATTGTAATCTCTCCAATGGACCACAAGTCAGGTCTCCTTGATAACGCGTCAACAAGAACATTCTTCTTACCTTTGACATAGACAATGTCAAAGTCGTAAGCATGTAGCTTACCTACCCACTGCTATTTCCAGTCATTGAGGTCTCACTGATTTAGGATATGTTTCAAGTTGTTATGGTGTATCTTGACTACAAATTTGTTGCCCACCAAATACTACCTAAATTTAGGCAAAGCATGTATAATGGCTAACATTTCCTTGTCATATATACTGTAGCTTTGCTCTGCACCCCTCAATTTCCCTCACAAATGCTATTGAGTGCTTATCCGACATTAACACTTCACTGATGCCTTCTCCTAAAGTATCACACTCCAACTCAAATGGCCTAGTGAAATCCAATATGGCAAGCACAGGACATGAACTCATCAACTGCTTAAACCTCTCGAAACACTATTGTGTCTTCTTCAAGTTGGTAAGTGGTGTTGCCTACTCTGAGAACCCCTTGACAAAACGTCAGTAGACAATACAAAACTTGAAGAACCCCTTCAACTATGTGAGATTCTTGGGTGGTGGACAATCCAAAATAGCCTAAATTTATCAAGATCAACTCTAACACCCTCTACACTGATAATATGCCCCAAATATAGCAACTTTGTCATACCAAACTCACATTTGGACTCCTTGGCATACAAAGACTTCCTCTCCAATATACTCAACACCTCCTTAAGGTACCCCAAGTGCTCATCCAAAGTGCAACTAAATATCAGTATATTGCCAAAGAAAATGAGGACAAAATTCCTCAATTGATGTTGGAATACCTTGTTCATACAAGACTGAAAAGCAGCAGGAGCATTGGTTAAACCAAAAGGCATAACCAGAAACTCATGGTGTCCACAATGACATCAGAATGCTATCTTCTCCCTCCCTCATTTGAATCTGATGGTACCCAGATCTCAAATAAATTTTGGAGAAGAAACATGCCTCATGTAGCTCATCTATCAACTCATCAATGCGGGGGATGGGAAACCTGCTTTTCATAATCTTCTTGTTTAGGGCATGATAATCAATGTACATGCAAAGAGTCCCATCTTTTTTCTTGACCATAACAACAGTTGATGCAAAAGGGCTCTTGCTAGGTTGAATGTGTCCCATCTCAAGAGCTCCTTAATAGTTTTCTCTATCCCATCCTTAAGCCACTTAGGGTGCCTATATGAGGTGATAATAATGAGTTTTGCACCCTCCTCCAACTTAATAATATGCTCTATGCCCCTGTCTGGTGGTCTACTAGATGGTATATCACTAAACACTTTATTGTGTTTAGTCAAGAGTCCCTGGATGTTTGAAGGATAATCCCACTTCTATTGCTCCACTGTTGTAGGCATCACCACACACTGCTACCCACTCTACCTGATCATGCATGATCAATCTCTCCATCCTCCTCAAAGAAACCATGCAGATGCTCCCATCGGACATCCCCTCAACACATGTTTTATATAGTTCACCTCAAACTTCATTTCCATTGTCCGTAAGTTGAGGTATAACTCCTCAATCGCATGAATCCACTTCATGCCTAAGATACATCCATCTCACCCAAGCCAACAACATAATAATCAGCCTAGAACTCATGATCACTAAACCGCATAGTAAGGTTGAGAATCCTTTTAGTGCATGTGAAAATGAAACCATCAATAACTCTAACCCTAAATCCCTCAAACTCTTATGTCTAGAGCCCACGCCTAGCCACGAGCCCTTCATCAATGAAATTGTGTGCCACCTATATCCAACAATGTGATCACTTGTCCTCGCAAGACACTTCTCATCCCGAATGAACCCTCTTTCTGAATGCTAGAGAGGTGCACCATAGGTTTATTATCCTCTTGCTCTTTCCCTGACTCCCCATATGCAGTCCCCTTCGCTTTCACATGTGTTTGTACGCCGGTATAAAGTTTCAGAATTAATGTCATCTGCTGAATGGTACTCTATCTTGTTAGCCTTCCCTTTAAAAGGGCATTTGAAACATATTTTTTTTGCATCTCAAATCATTAAGTGTCTCATCATCGGTTTTTCGGAAAGGTTTCCTTTTGTGGTCCAACACTTTTCAGAATGTTTCTTGTCCTTATTGCTAGGAAAAGGCTTAGAGGAGAACTTGTTCTTTGGGGCAGCAAGTTCCATATTCTGGGCCTTCTTCATGGCCTCCAATAGAGTCGGTCGATCAAAGGCCCTAACCCAACCATGTAGAGGCTCTACAAGTCCCTTTATGAAGAATACTACTAACATCCTCTAAAAAATGTTGGGAACCATTACAGACAACCTCTGAAAATTAGCGATGAAGATCTCCAGTGACCCATCCTACTTAAGTTGTGCAAGCTTTCTGAAATACATCTTTGGGTCCTTCCTGACAAAATGTTTGATAAATTTATTTGTGAACACATCGTAGGTGGTAATAAGATGATGTGCTCTTAGTTCAGTTTTGGTTCCTTAATTCGATTTATGCTTCTTTGATCATTTGATGTTTTTTTCCTAATGAATTTGTTCTCCCTCTTATATCTTCAAAAGAGAAGGGGTTGTACCCTTTCATTAAGACTATTGTCTTTGCAAGGGATGGACCTCTTCATAAATAATCACTGCCTTGGAGTTCCCTTTAATAATCCCTGTAATGAAACTCTTAATTAATTTTCCTTGGCATGCTTTATGGAATCACTGCCTAATAACATTCTTTAATTATTCTTAATCAAACTCAGTCACCCCCTTCCCAATCCCTCCTCAAAAGAAACCCAATCGGCCCTCTTTTTAAATAAATCTCAGTTGGCCCATTTACAATAAATTGTTACTTAATCTCCTCTAATTCTAGTCAGCCTTACAATAAATTGTTATTAATGTACTGCCTCACCTAGGTTTCTTTTATCAAGACAGTGATCTTTAGCAGGGGCATGACAATTTGGATCAAGCATAATATCCTGGTTCAGCGGCAAGTAAACAGCAACGGCACTGATTTTAGCAGAGTACATGGCAGCAGCTCCTGCTAGTTGCAAGGCTATCTAGCTTCACAAGTCGATAGCAGAATTTACTGATCAAAGGAGCCAAAAGTTTTGTACTATAACAATCAAAGTTCCATCAAGCTCTCTAAGAATTCAACATTTGTGATCAAATGAATGTAGACATTCAATTTTATTTCCTCAAAAAATTGAGTTCAAAAGGGAGTAGTGGTTCATAGTCATACGTCTGTTCCCTCATATTTGCAAGTATCAAATATTTTGATAAAGCCCCTGGCCAAAGGGAAGTTTGAGATACTGCAGGAGAGACAAGGCTTGATGGAGAAAACCTTCCTTCAAAAGAGGAAGTGTTAGTTTTCTATACCTGTTGCTTGGCACTTATTCTCCTTCGGCAAGGATCACTCACCAAATTGAGTTCTCCTGATTGCTATTCTTATTTTAGATTGGATTCTAAATTTGGTGACTTAGCTGGTGTTCTTATTTTAGAACAAGGCACTTTTCTGATTTGGTTATTTTAAGTTAGGGTTTCTCTTCTCCTAGCCTACAACTCTGCTGAGATGGGGATTATTCATTGTAAACCCTGGAGTTCTCTTATTCTATTAAAAAGATCTAGAGCACACCACTGAAACACGTAGAGAGAGCATATTTGATTTTGAGCCAGTGCAGAGTAATTATTCTTTCAGTTTTAATAAAAGATAGATGCAGTAGTGATAGTTCAGATCTGTGAGTATATGCTGTTTATATTTTCACCAGTATCTATTTTTAGATTAGCATACTCAGATCTGCTATTTTCATTGGTGGTTTTTGTTTTAAGCTACTTCGCAACTAGAATTAGTTTTATGAATGTGGAATCTGCAAACCGTGGTCTAAAAATTTAACAAAGGGCAAGTAGAGTAAAGTAATTTTGATGTAGCCAATAGTGTATCACAATGAGGGAGTTTATGAATATGGATACAACTCTATTACATATAAATATACTCACCTCAATTGGTGCATACAAGTATTGATTCTAAACTCAAGTTTCCAATTACCATGGTTTAGGGCAAACCTTAGGGCAGAGCTCAAAAAAAATGGCATGGACTCAGGTCGGTAACAGTAATACAATTAAATGAAATATACACACCAAATTCATTGATAGCTAGCTACTTCAAGGTTTCTAAAAGCCCATGGAATATACCTGAATCCCTTATCCTCTAAAACTCTGCAAACTCTAGCTCCTCACCAGTTTGATCCAATGCAGTTTATTGGTTTGGACAATGGACGATGACAGCTGCCATTACCCCCACCTGATGGGCTCCAATTTGTATTATTTAGGTTTTAGTTGATAAGGCTCAAAGCTCAAACACACACATTGTTGGTTGTTGTTGCACCAAAAGATTGACCTGTTAATGTATAATACAACCACTAGATTTATAGAACACAGGAGGTGGTTAAGCCATGTCACGAACCCAAGTACCGCACTGCACATCACAAGGAGACCAAAGGCGCACACCTTGCAACAACCCCCCACCCCAAATGCAAGCGCAAGGTTCAAACTCGTAACCTAGGCTCTGATACCACTTGTGGGTTGTCGTTGCACCATAAGATCAACTTGTTAATGCCCAATACAACCACTACACTTATAAAACACGGGAGCCGGTTAAGCCATGTTGCGAACCCAAGTGCAGCGCTGCACATCACAAGGAGACCAAGGGCGCACACCTTGCAACATACCCATGATTATTAGCCACCCAATTGAAATGCAGATACTAATGAAGATGTCCAAGAGTGGGTATGTGTTGTTCACTTCAAATAGGTGATACGAATGGCCAAGGATTGCTCCTAATCACAAAGGAATCAACCTAATCCTACAAAAGGTAAAAAGTTAAAACTCAATAGTATGCACATAGAAAAAAGAATTTGACATGCCTAATTGGACATTGGGTCAAAACTTGGAGCACAATTCGAAGGAAAATGAAATGGGTTTGGTTCATGATACAATTCTGTTATGTGCACGCAATGTCAATATGTAATGATCATTGTCTTATAAGTTTGTGAGAAAACTTGACACATGTTTTTGGGTGTCTCTAAAGCTACCTTGCTAACTGCATTCAGATGTCTTACATTCTGAGATTTTCAGAACAACATATTTTATTTCAAACAAATAACATTTACATTGTGGTTAACTTTATGATTTGGCCTAATTCAGTATACTTTAGTGAACTATATTTCCGCTCTAGTGAGATTATGTTTTTATCTGCTATTAAGATAAAACAGAGAAAAGAGGAATACCCGTCAATACTATGGGATAGCTATGTGGATGGCTGGCTTTATCACTGGCGTTGAAGCCTGAGGTATAGAACTCCACTCCTGCTGGTAAAACACACTGCATTCACAACAATAATAGGAGAATGCTCAAGCTTCTGCAATTCGAAATAATTGTTTGAAAGATTTCATAATAGAAATTGCATAAGGAAATATTTAAATAATGTTTCCTATTCAATTTCTATGCTCGTAAAACACAGTACATTCACAGCAATAATAGAAGAGCGTTCAAGCTACTGCAATCCGTCATAATTGTTTGAAAGAGCTCAGAATGGAAATTGCGAAGGAAAAGATTTAAATGGTGTCTGTAGTCACTATTTATAATCCGTCATCCGGAAAAGTAATGTAGCACGGTAATATTAGAACGGCATTCAAGCTTCGGCAATCCATAGTAATTGTTTACAAGATTTTAAAACAGAAATGACGTGGGAAAATAACCATTTTAGGGTCAGTATTCATAGCCCAATACCAGGGAGAGTGTTGGATCACAGCAAGAAGAGAAGTAAATTCAAGATTCCTCGGTCCAGATCAGTTGTCTGCAAAGATTTCAAACTGGAAATTGCAAAGGAAGTATTTTCAAATCGTACATAAGATTTCAAAACAGAAATTAAATAGGACAGTATTATTGAATTGTTAAGAAGACTTCAGGAAACAAATTGTGTACGAAAATATTCTTAAATTGTTCAAAAGTTTTCAGGACAGAAATTGCAATATAAATATCTTCGAATGGTTGAAAACATTCGCGGATAGAAATTTCAAGCTTTCGGAATACTACTTTAAGGATCAGGAAAACTGATAGGTTCATAAATAGGAGCCGAAACGCCAATTAATATTTTTCTAACGGGTTCATCGAATGAAGATTTTTAAATAATAGTAGAAGAAGAAGAATGCATCTTACATTAAGACAAGGAAGCGCAAGAATTTACATTTTAATGTTTTTTTTTGAAAAAGTGAATCCGTGATGAAAGGAAACGGAAAATACAAATGATTTAGCAATGGAAGGGAGTGAAAAATATTTTAAAACATAGTTGCAGAAAATAGTATAATGTACCGTGGAAAGTTGCGGGGGAGGAGGAGGAATATCGGAATCCTTGGAAGAAGGGAATTGATCAAGAAGGGAGGGCATGTATTTGACGAGAGTCCCGTGAAAACCTTTCACGCCGTCCAGTGTTCGAAGCTCCGGCCCCAGCCCGCATACTGCAAAATACTCGAATATCCTCCCGCGACCTGCCATTTCGATTAACTGGGAACTTGAAATGATCTGTACAACGGCTATGCGAATAATGGCAATGAAGATCAGCCCGAAGAATGACACCAATGGAGGTTCCTTTCAGATCTTGTTCAAGATTACCTCCAGGACTAGCGCTCCAATTGTGTATAGATTGGCAGTAAAACTTGAATATGCATTTTCTTGCAGGTAACTGTCGTATGAGCGGGATGTCCTGTAGAATTTTCAATGATTATTATTTATTTGGTAAATTAAAAAAATTTAACTTGCCATTGAGAGCGCAGCATTTTTTAGGGGCTGGTCAATAAAATGGAGGATTTTTAAGGTTTAAGAGGTTAAGGATGGTTAAAGGGATAGTAAATTATTGTAGTTTTTTAACTTTATGGAGTTTTGAGGAGTTTTTTTTGTTTTTTGTTTTTATTTTTGTGTGTTTTTTGTTTTTATTTTTGTGTGTTTTTTGTTTTTTTAGGTTTAAATATGTTAGTAAAGTTATAAGAGGTATAATATTTGTGAGCAAATCAATTTATATGTTTTTTTAGAGCACGAGTCTATAGGTTGAAATCTTTTCGGCTAAGAACTAGGACTTAGGGGTATCCATTCCGCCAAACTCTCACTGGCACAATCGTGTCTCATCCCCTCAATCCCTTATGAACATTGCACTCACCAATACTTGATCTCTCGTGGGTTCTTTTACTCTTTTAACTTTGTCTTCTCCTAATAAATCTTGAAAAGAACTTAATAAATTATTTATCCTATTTGTAATTTTAGGTTAATATTTTATTATTTTAATATTAAAAATTATAAATATTTTACAAGATAATATTATATAAATATCATTAACAAAAGTTTAAAACAGTAAAGTATGATTAAAGATCAATTTTAAAAAGAATATAAAATTAATGTAGGTAATCAAGTTTGAACTATTTTAATGTTAATTGTAATTATTTTTTAAAATATGAGAAAAAAATTAAAATATTAGAATTATAAGTAATTAATTTTAATTTTTAGTTTTAATATTAATTCTAATTATTTTCTAAAATATTAGAATAATAAAATAAAATAAATATTAGAAATATAATAATAAAATTATAATTATTTTTTAAAAGAAAATTAAAAAAAGATGGCTCTGCTACGAAAGGAAAATGCGATTGCGAAAGTAGAAAGACAACTTATTTTTTTAGTAGAACAAAGTATGTGATCAAGTGGGGTAAAGGAATCGAACAAGATTCTTTTGCTATCAAATATGGGAGTCGGACTCCCCTTCCTTGCCCAAAGAAAGAACCTGAATGGAAAATTGTCAAATTTGGAAGGGCAAAATGGGCAGAGAGAAAGGGGTCCAACAAAAATACTTTCAAAAAGTACAAAGGTAGGGTTTCCAGTATTTGGGTGATCTCGATATCATCTAAGGCACCTTCCTTTGCTTCAAGCGCTAACTCAATCCCTCCAGGAAGGTGTTCCCCTCATATGCCCTTGGCCACAAGCTCTTATGGGTTTAAATGTTTTCCTTCGGGTAACAATCAATTTTAATCTATGTGGGACCTTAAGGAAGGTTCCCTAAAACTAGCTCCCAAAGGCAATGCCACAAATACAAAATCCCACCATGGCAACCCTAGGAAAGGAATGAATTATAAAGTACCTCAACGCATTACACTAGAAAAGGAAGACAGGAGGAGGCTCCTTGCAAACCTATGGAGGCGACGAAATCAAGAAGCTACCTGAGTAATCAAGAGTCCTCAGATCCCTCAATGGAAAATGTTTAAACCATTGGATGTAGGGCATACCTATGGATCTGAGCAAAAGTTACCTACCCCTACTTTGGAGGATAGCATCACCTTGGAAATCAACGATAGTATTATAGAAGGTATGCAGCGACATTGCAAAACCTATGAGATTTTTTCTAGATGGTGTGGTTTTGGGACTCATGTAGAACAAGTAACATAATGGTTTTAGAAGTCCTTCAGAGTCTAGGTGGGTATTGTTATTTTATCTAAAGATTTCCTTTGTATAGATTGCAATAATGTTAAGTTAAAAAATGATTTTTTATTGGCAAATCTCCATGCTATAAAGGATATAATTTTAAATTTTTGGATTGGTAACCAAATTTTAATCCTTGTAATCTCAGAGCTTTTAAGGAAGATAGGTCAATTTTCCTTCCTAATCTTCTAGTAGAATTAACGAACAAAGAAACCATTAGGAAAATAGGTAGTCAACTAGGAGAATTTGTTGGATAAGAAGAGGATGGATTCTCATACTCTAACTGTGTTATAGTAGTAAGAATGGATGCTAATATTAGCTCTCTAAAATCTATAGAACTAAAGATAAAGGGGGCAACATATAATATTAAACCAGTGTTTTTTAGAGGGTGATTTAAGGAAAATAGGAGATTCAGATCTCAATAATGATAAACTAGGATTAAGTATTCCCCCTAAGTTCAGGAGGTTAGCATCTGATTTAATGAACATAAGGGAGGATTTGTTGTTGAAAATAGAAACCCCAAGGATCTGTCCCAACTTGAGGAAGTGGAAGAGGGAGAAATTGCAGAGTCCCAGGGGGGAGACAACAAGGAAGATGTAGATATCACCCTCCAATATATATATTTACTACTGACAGAGAGGGTCATGCTCTTGTAGAGGGAGGAATAGAGGGAATTGAGAAAAGGTCAGAAGGGGAAAAGTTGGTAGAAACAAGTATGGAGACCAGAGACATAGATAGCAGTAAGGATAATCGGGCTATAGAAGTTGAGGAAGTACCCAAAGAACTAGGGGAGCAAGGTGGTGAGGGTGAGTCCAAGAAAGCCCAGGAGGAGGCGGTTAACATTTTGAATGATAGCTCAATGCATCTGCTTGAAACAAAAAAGTACAGTGGTAGAGGGATGTCATGATATTTGAAAGTAGGCAAAGGAACCAAAGAATCCTGAGAAGGTGGAGAAAGAAGTGAACATCGTCATGAATTATTTATGTAATGATGTGGTCAATGACCTTATGCATAATTTTATGGATTAAATAATTGATGAGGAAAAGGTGGCCTTGCAAAGAAAGCTCCTAATTTCAAAGATGTTGAAATTGAACAATGAACTTCCTAGTTTAGATGAAGAGGAAATAATGGTTGGATTAAATCACAAGGAATGTGAGGAAGCAGAAGCCTTTGTAATTATGCAAACAAAGGAAGGAAAGGATGATGTATCATCAGAAAATGGAAGCACTTCCATTTAGGATTGGTTTATCCCTCTGAGTAAGTGGTTTGGGGTCATGTCAGATGCCTTGATGGGATCTCTAGCTTGAATCTAGATTTTTCCCCTGTTCAACCTCATTTTCTACCTCTTTCCTACCTATCTCTGGCATCCTGACCTGAAATGCTGAGATTCTTGACCTCAGGGTCAAGGTCGACCTCAACCCTAACCTAGGTCAAGGTTGACCTCGACCTTGACCTAGGTCAGAGTCGACCTCCACCCTGACCCTGGCTCCAGATTTCAAAATCTAGAAGTTTCAGGATGTTGGGTTCCATAAAGTTTTATTTCCCGCTTCTAAGTCGGCTGTTTCAGATTTCGGAATGGTAAACTCTTAAATTATATTTAATTTAGGTCCATTTCTAGGGGTAAAGGTTTAAATGGGAATTTAATTCTCCTATGTTGGCCTCTCTAGAAGTTTGTGCCCTAGACTAGTATAAAAGGAAGCCTTCCTCTCTCATTTTCACATCCATTATCCATCAAATCAAATCATCAATTCATATCATTTTTCAAGCACTCCATCTTTCAAGCAAGCATTTTCAATCAAGGAAGCATTCAAGCCATCATCTACATTCAAGCATTCAAGTTTTCCATTGAAGATCAAGGATTCAAGCATTCAAGCCTTTGGAGGGATTTGGTTCAAGCATTCAAGATTCATCATTCAAACCCTAGATCTATCCATCATGGTGGTGTGATCTTCCTTCAAGATCCTTTGTTCATCTTCAAGTTCTATTCATTCTCCCTTCAAGTTGGATTCCAAGCATACAATCATGGAGGTTTTGATTTATATTTGTTAGTGTTGAGTCCAAGCTTTCATATCAACATACTTGTTTACATTTCAAATATAATTGCATATCTATTGAATATCATAGCTTTGTTGTTAGATCTACTTCTACTACTAGCTAGCATTCTCTATTTCAATTCCATTTTTAAGGTTGATTCCAAACTGGGGTTTGACCAAGGTAAACCCCTCATCCAAACAACAAAACCACTTTTCTTGCAGGAACAGGTGCGGAACAATGAATTACAACGCAGATATGAGTACCCTTTTTGACAAACTTTCGGGATCCGCGAACAGATTTTTCATCGGAATAGTGCAGGTCAAGGTCGACATAAAGGGGTAAGATTGTGCCCTTGCATTTAGGTCAAGGTCGACCTATCTCAAAAAAGAAAAAACTTTCTGGATTTTCTCTGTCTCTGTGTTTCTAGGCTAGAGCCAGTTGCATAATTTCTCGAAACTGTGTACAGACACCAGAAAATAGTGATTTTTGAATTTTCTACCTTTCAAGATAAGTATTCATATTTTATTAAGTTTTTTATGTCCACAACATTTTCCATCACACACACATCATCACATTCTCATTTTCAAAATACATAGATATAAAAATATATATCTTTATATATTTTTTTATATCTTACATTTTGGTGAACCCACAATAGACAACTCTTTCTTTTTGGTGTCAGATGCTTTGATTTCTTCTCTCAAGATTAGCTTTCTTTTATGCTCTTGCATTTTTAAAAAAAAATTGAAAAAAAAAATCTATATATTCTACAAAATACAAAAGTATTTCTTGCATTTCATTTACTATGAAGATCTTTAAGATGCTTTGGTGTGTGGCTATTTTCTTTATTATTCTCCTCTTAGCATCTCTTTATCATACTTATGATGTTTATGAGAGTATCACCCATTTCATTATGTTTGTCACTCTTCATGTTTCACTTGCCTATGCTATTGTGAGATTGATTGATACTAGTCTTCTTACTTTCAAAACTTTCATTAAAGATTTATGTGGTGGACTTATTACTCTTTTGGATTATGTGAAGATTTGGTAGATGATACACCATCTCCTAATCTTCCTAATCCTATACCTAACATTCCTAACATGCTTAATTCTCAATCTATTATTCCTAGTTCTTCCCATACTTACGAGGAAGCACAAACTATGGTTCATGATGCAAATGTGCAAGAATTCTTGGATTTACCTTCCCCTTCTTATCCGATCCAAGATAATATTAAAGGAAAGAGAAAAGCAACTTCTTCTAAACCTATTATTCCACCTTATACAAGTTTTTCTCATGATCACAATAAACTATCACCTCCTGTAGAAGCTTTACATGATATGTACACTACAAGATATAATATGATGGCTAAACAAGGATATAAGGGTTTAGGGCTTGGTGTTAATGAACATGGTATTAAGTATCCAGTTCATATATCCCCTAAACAATATATGCATGGTCTTGGTTGTTCGCAATCTCAATTTAAGGTGGTTGATTTTGATTGTCGCCTGCCTCTTCATGTTCTTCTTCCAACACCTACCTTAGATTATCCTGATACTCCTCAAGATGTGGCTAAGAAGGTGTATGTTCAGTTAATAAATTCCTAGAAATAAATATTTAAACCTATGCCAAAGATGATCTCTCTAAGTACAAATGTCTTTTTCACTATAGTAATACACATTTACTCAATGATTGTGTGCATTTCAAGTTATATGTTAGAGTTCTATCCCTATGGTTTTGTATTATGTTTATAATCATCCATAGATTCTCTTTTATTATTCAAGATGTCTTTTCTAAAGACTTTTTGTACAGGTATCCCTTGCTTTCATCCCTAGGGGACAAGGTTCTTCCTTCTTTCTCTTTGTCTGGGGATCTTCTTTCCTTAGCTTAGCGACATTTGTTTATTTTGCAACATTCTTTCCTTATACTGATTGAGGTTTTGGCTATGGATATCCTTTTATGTGAGAGGTTTTTGTCCTAGGTCATTACCTCTTCTTTATTTTACAAATTATGTTCTTTATAAACTTTTTCCCTTGTTGTAGGGTTAGAGTTTGATTTCTTTATTCTAAGATTCATCTTCCTCTTGTTCATAGGGGGCTGGATGATTGAATCTTTGTTTCTCTTTGAAAGATGATATTTTATCTAAAGCACTCCTATATGGTGGGGGTCTTGTTGATAAGATATCTTTCTTTGAGGATCCTTTTTCCATATCCTTTTCACAATTATCTATGCTCTTGGATGTAAGGGTCAATACCCTTTGCTAAGAGTATACTGTACATTGTTGTTAAACAATATATCTCCTTACTTTATGAAGTAGGTATCCTCATTCTCTTCCTTATCATGTCTAGTAGACAACCACGATAAGGAGGGGGCATATATAGGGTCTCCCTTATGCCGCATTTTTTAATTTTCAATATGCTAAATCTTCGAAAGGTAATGCACATAAGTTGCTAAATCCTGAAGAGACACACATTTTTTTAATTTTCAATATGCTAAATCCTCTGAAGGTAATGCACATAAGTTGTTAAATCCTAAAGAGACATGCATTTTATATTCATAATGATGCAATAATGTGGATCTATGGGTATTTCAAAAGCCATTAGAAGATACATTACAATTATATAGCACATTTTTTGGGTGAACTATCAAGTTTTGCTACCTATTGGGCTCTCCCTCCTTGGTGATTCACGATAAGGCCGACATCTTACTAGGTGAGGTAATCACTCTTTTTCTTCTCTCTTTTCACTTTCATGCTAGTAGAATTAGATCATGAAGCTACATTATTTATAGTGTTTCTCTTGTCTTTCTTATGTAATCATTTAGTCTTTTATGATAGCTTTCCAAATATGATATTAGTATAGGAAGCTTTTCTTAGCAAGGATTCATTTGCTAGTTGATTTGGGTTTGTTTTTGTACTAACCCCTATTTTTGTGTCCTTTAGCTTTGTCTTTGTTTTCTCTTTTCTTTCACACCCTCGTGTGTGTATGTTGAGTTAAAATCCTTAGCTTGGGGACTTATTTCCTCAACTAAGTGATATTCTATCTCATTGTGAATCCACTTGGATCTTTCTTCTCCTTTACCAAGAGCTTGTATTGAATCCACACTCTTACTAAAGTGGGGGCTAAATGTATCATTATAAAATGGAAGCACTTCCATTTAGGACTAGTTTAGCCCTCCGAGTAAGTGTTTTGGGGTCATGTCAAATGCCTTGATGGGATCTCTGGCTTGGATCTGGATTTTTCCCCCGTTCTGCCCCATTTTCCACCTCTTTCCTACATGTTTATGGCATCCTAACTTGAAACCCTAAGATTCTTGACCTCAAGGTCCAAGTCAAACTTCTCGGTCAAGGCCGACTTCGATCCTGATCCTGGGTCCAGATTTCAAAATCCAGAAGTTTCCAAATGTCGGGTTTCAGAAAGTTTTATTTCCCACTTTTGGGTCGGTTGTTTCAGATTTTGGAATGGTAAACTCTTAAATTATATTTAATTTAGGTCCATTTCTAGGGGTAAAGGTTTAAATGAGAATTTAATTCTCCTATGTCAGCCTCTCTAAAAGTTTGTGCCCTAGACTAGTATAAAAGGAAGCCTTCCTCTCTCATTTTCACATCCATTATCCATCAAATCAAATCACCAATTCATATCATTTTTCATGCACTCCATCTTTCAAGAAAGCATTTTCAATCAAGGAAGCATTCAATCCATCATCTACATTCAAGCATTCAAGTTCTCCATTGAAGATCAAGGATTCAAGCATTCAAGCCTTTGGAGGGATTTGGTTCAAGCAATCAAGATTCATCATTCAAACCCTAGATCTATCCATCATTGTGGTGCGATCTTCCTTCAAGTTCCTTTGTTCATCTTCAAGATCTATTCATTCTCCCTTCAAGGTGGATTCCAAGCATAAAATCATGGAGGTTTTGATTTACATTTGTTAGTATTGAGTCCAAGCTTTCATATCAACATACTTGTTTACATTTCAAATATAATTGCATATCTATTGAATATCATAGCTTCATTGTTAGATCTACTTCTACTACTTGCTAGCATTCTCTATTTCAATTCCATTTTTAAGGTTGATTCCAAACCGGGGTTTGACCAAGGCAAACCCCTCATCCAAACAACAAAACCATTTTTCTTGCAGGAACAGGTGCGAAACAATGAATTACAGTGCAGATTTGAGTACCCTTTTCGGCAAACTTCTGGAATCCGCGAACAATTTTTCTGTCAAAATAGTGTAGGTCAAGGTCGACATAAAGGGGTAAGATCGTGCCCCTGCATTTAAGTCAAGGTTGACCTATCTCAGAAAAGAAAAATATTTTTGGGTTTTCTCTGTCTCCGTGTTTCCAAGCCAGAACCGGTTGTAGAATTTCTCGAAACTATGTACAGAAACCAGAAAATAGTGATTTCCAAATCTTCTACCTTTCAAGATAAGTATTCATGTTTTATTAAGTCTTGTACATCCACAACATTTTCCATCACACACACATCATCACATTCTCATTTTCAAAACACATAGATATAAAATATCTTTTTATATATATTTTTATATCTTACAGATGATAAACTACAATTAATTGAATATCTTGAGGGAAAGTTTGACAATGAAATAGATATTTGAAAGACAGTGATTGATGATCACTGAGCTAATAAAGTGTATGTAAGACATTAAATCAGTTAATGTATTGTCATTGATGTCAACTAGTTTTGACTATACTTATCATGATGGTTACAAACATCTTAAGAAGAAAAAAATGGTAAAGGAATGAGATATCTACATGAAGATGAGATGGATAAGAAAGATATGGATATGGTATACATTGGGTAACTTATCGATGATTCTATGGCATTATGTTAGTTATTTGATTGTATTACATGAATCTATTATGTATTGAAGATCAAGATTGAACATGTTTATGTGGTCGGTAAATGAAGGATTTTGTATATATCGAGCAAGTGTAGTGTATACCGAGTATAGTATTAACCGAGTTAGTTATCACCAATGCATTATAGTATTGACCGAGTGAAAGAAATAAATGGAACTTATGACTGTCAACTAAAGATGATGAGCTAGACAATTGTTTATGATTCCAAGGTAAATGATAATGTTTTTTATGATAATAAAATGGCTGAAAAAATTCAAAGATGATCAGATGAAGGAGAATGAAATGTGTTATTGACATAATTATCGAGGAAGGTTAAAGTGACAAAATCTACGATAAAGAGTAAGAGGCAAAATCTATGGATGGAAATAAAATAGTTTATGATGTGTATATAAAGAGACATGAGATTCATTATTGAGTATGTTGCAGGAGAATTCATGTGAAGAGATTGATTTCATACAACACTGATCAAACTAGTTGAAGACAGAACTGAGCAAATCTGCAGACAACACCGAGCAATAGAGAAAGAAATTACCGAGCAGAACAGAGTTGGAGAAAATAAAGATATTGAATTGATGATTGATCAGAGGTATTTTTGACCTTAGCATAGATCTAAAAATATGCAAATCAAGTTGTATTTGAATCATGTCATTACTGTATCAGTTTGACCATTATTATAGATAAATCTCTTAACCAAGTGGGACTTAATAGTCTTTATATTTTGAACTTTTGTGCTTCTCTACCAGTAAAAAATGGAGCAGCGAGTGGGGGGATCACCGAGAAGGAAAGAAGCAATTCAAATTTCAAATCTAGATAACAGAGGGAATGGCAGATCTGACGCTGGTTCATCAGGGGCTGGAAGTCAATAGGAGGAGACAAATGCGAATGGAGAGCAAGGAAAGATTCCTGATGTCAGTTTGGGGATGAGGGGCCCCTAGAACGAAGGCTATTGATCAAAATAGGATGAATAATGTCAAGCCTATCAAAAGCTGGTCAGGTCTTTTTGGCGTTAAGCTGACTGGTAAGTCCTCTCTCCCACCTGTGAAGAATTTGTCCAACCTCGAGCAAGGCACTTTTGCAATTACCATCCTGAATCAAATCATTAATTTTAATATTTCTAGAATGGCTAATTCTCTTGTGGGGAGGTTTCTGGGAACCCATCCTAATATCGAGGTGGTTAGGGCTTTTGTGAAAATAAAATGGGTCTTGAAAGGTCAAGTTGAGGTCGCGGCTCTCCCCAGAGGTTGTTTATCCTTTTCTTTTTCTTGTGAGAAAGATCTAAGGAATACTTTGTGTAATGGACCGTGGGTGATGGGAAAGCACTCCATGATTCTCCATAAGTGGTGTCCAAACCTGAATATGCAGGACAATTTGAATGTGCAGGCTCCGGTCTGGGTGAACCTCCCAGGCCTGCCTCTTGAGTTTTAGATGGAAGATGTTTTCAAGGAATAGTTAATGTTTTTAGGGAGCTCTTGTCTATGGATCCTATTACGGTCTCTTGGAGATGCCTAACGTATGCCAAGATTTGTGTGGGGGTTCATCAGGGAGTGGACATGCCAGAATCTATAACACTCCAGTCCAAATTAGGCTCTTGGGTCCAAAAGATTGAGTATGAATCTACACCTTTTACCTGATTTCACTACAAGAAAATTGGGCATTGGGCTAAACAATGCCCAAAACTAATACTCCAACCTAAGAAACAATAGAAGGTGTGGGTGAGAACATTAGGATGTGGAATGAACTTCAATGGGAAGAGTGACAATGGGAAGCAAGAATGAAATATGGAGGACAAGGACACTATTGGAGAAGGCAGTGGTACTTCTCCTTCTGAAACAGAGTAGAATAAGGGGGTTAGCACAGAAATAATTAATGATTCTCCCCAAAGGAGAATTGATGATTCTTTTTTTGAAGAAGTTTAGAGCAGGCCTTTGGGCGAGACAGAGGTTAAGGAGGATTTTGATGTGTATTTGATTAAGAGAGAAATGTTTGGAGGTAATGCTAATACCTTACCTATTCAAAATAAGGATGATACCTTCTAGGATGCCCAAAATTGTGCCATACTGGGGTATTTTGAAGACTCATTTCAGAATACTATTTCTACTCCTATGGGATCTAATAAGCATTTACCCCTTAATTCTAAAAATGGGGAGATGAGGTGTATATTGATGCTACCCTTTTGGGTTGTGATGTCTTGACTAAAGATGGATGGACAGATGTGGAAAACAAAAAGACATCAAAAAATAAGAAAAAAGAAGGATTTTTGAAGATGACTAAGATTGCTACTATGATTGCTAGAAGCACTAGAAGTGGAAAAAATGGAGATGTGGGAACCATTCATGTCTCCCTAGGAAGGCCCTCAAATTAGAAAAGAAGAGCGTTAGAGGCCAACAGGAACATAGCGGATAGAAGTCAAAGAACCATCCTAGAGTCTGGATCCTTCCATAAGCAATTAAGATTATTTCTTGGAATGTAAGAGGATTAAATAATCATCATAAGCAAGACATGGTTAAAAACATGATAAGAGATAACAAACCAGACATTGTATTACTTCGGGAGACTAAATGTCTAAGGACAAAGTTGAGAAACTCTATTTTTTTAGCAATGGTAAAATCCTAGGTGGTGATGCTGATGGGGCTTTAGGGAGTATTGTGGTTACTTGGAACTGTAATATCATAAAGGGGGAGGTTATTTCCCAAGGCAACAATATGGCTAATATCATATTTTGGAATATTAAGGATGGCACCTCATGGATTTTGACAAATATCTATGCACCCAATACTAAATGGGGGAGGAAATATTTTTGGAATGATATTTCTAGAAAAAGGAGTGATTTTTCTGATGAACGGTGGATCATAATGGGGGATTTTAACACTCCTTTAAAATAAAATGAGATACTTGGAGTGAGTCAACCAAATCTGGACAACAGAACTAACCTTATGGACTTCATTGATAGCCAAGCTTTACATGATATAGATTTGTAGGGGATCAATTACACCTGGACCAATAGGGGATCTGGTAATGAGCTTATCCAAGTTAGACTTGATAGGGCACTTGCAAGTAGTGAGTGGTTTAATAGTTATTCTTGCACCTTATCGGCTTATGTTAGAGTTGGTTCAAACCACTATTTGATCACCCTTATTGCTGAGCCTAATGGTTTGAAAAGGAACTTCCCTTTTCATTTTGAGAAAATGTGGACTATCCATCCTAATCTAGAAAAACTCATTGAGGAGTGGTGGAGTATTAGGATTGAGGGAATGACCATGTTCAAGATAGCTAAGAAACTGAAAAATGTTAAGGACAATATTAAAAAATAGAACAAAGAGACTTTTGGGAATATCTTTACCAATAAAAGAAAAATTGCAAAGGAGCTGAAGGAAATTCAGGATAGTATTCAGAAGGATGGGTATAGCATCTTTTCTAAGGATGAGGAAGATACAAAACTTGTGGAATACCATGATATAATCTCAAAAGAAGAAAGCTTTTGGAGACAAAGGTCTAGGAAGATTTTTTTTAAGGAAAGGGACATAAATTTGAAGTACTTTTTCACGACCACTATGAAACACATAATAGGAAATAAAATCTCCAAACTTAAGATTAATGGAGCCATTAGTGAAAAAGAGGATGAGTTCAAGGGAGAAGCTAATAAGTTTTTCGTTGATCTCTTGAAGAAAGTTGATAACCTAAACAAGGAATGTCAAAAGGAGTTGTTAGATGGTATTACTTGTATTTTGAATGAAGAACAAAATAGAGCAATTACTGTTATCCCTTCAAAGGATGAGATTCATAAGGTGGTCTTTTCCTTTGAAGGAGACAAAGCCCCTGGCCCTGATGGGTACCCTCTCTTCTTTTTTCATAAGTATTGGAATATTATCGAGGATGATGTTGTTAATGCGGTTAAAGAATTTTTTTGCTCAAGAAGGATTCTTAAGGAACTTAATGGTACCTTTATAGCCTTGATTCCAAAGAAAGTGGGTGTTGATAGTTTGGATCAGTTCAGACCTATCAACTTATGCAACTATGTGTACAAGATTATCTCAAAAGTCCTTACCTCTAGAGTTCTTCTTTTTCTTCCCTCCCTGATTTCTGGACAATAGAATGGCTTTGTCCTAGGAAGACAAATTCTGGACTCAATCATTTATGTTCATGAAAACATCCATTCTTTGATGATGTCTAAAAAAGAAGGTTTTTTATTGAAGTTGGACTTGTCTAAAGCTTATGATAGGGTTGACTAGGATTTTTTGAAGGCTACTTTAGAGGCTTTTGGCTTCAATAAGAGAAGTAGAGATCTTATTCATTGTCTTGTTTCCTTTGCTACTTTCTTGGTTCTTGTGAATGGATCTCCTACTCCCTTCTTCAAGTCTTTGAGAGGTCTTAGATAGGGGGACCCTTTGTCTCCAATCCTATTCATTATTATGGCAGAGTGTTTGGGTAGATACATTGGTCAATTGGTTAACAAAGGTGAATTTATAGGGCTACAACCTTCTTCAAAAGAGCATATTTGTTCTCACCAGAAGTTCATGGATGACTCTATTATTATGGGGGAAGCCTCTATAAAAAATGGTAAAATCATCAAAAAGCCCTTAATAATTATGGTGCTACTACTGGACAGATTATAAATTGGAACAAGAGTTCTATTTTCTTCATTAATGTTCTTGATCGAAGACAAGAAAGGATAAAAAGGGTGATGGGATGTGAAGTAGGAAGCCTTCCTAGATCCTACTTAGGTTTGCCTCTCTACCTTGAACCCCCTGATTCATTTTGGAGAGCTATGATTGATAAATTCCATAGGAGTTTAGCTAGCTGGAAGGCTGCTCTTCTGAGCTAGGTTGGCAAAATTTTGGTGCTTAAGGCTAGTCTCCAAAGCATCTCTCTCTATGCTTTAAGTATTTTTAAAATCCATAGGAAGTTTGTTGAAAGTATTGAGAAAATCCAAAAGAATTTCCTTTGGTCTGGAGTGGAACATAAAAAGAGAATGGCTCTCATTGCTTGGGATAAGGTTTGTAAACCTTTTAAGAAGGGGGGCCTCGGTCTTCAAAGTATAAGAAATATGAATGATTTTCTTAAGGCTAAACTTATTTTGAGATTATTCAAGACCCCAGGAGAATGGAGTATTATTTGGCACAACAAATATAACAGGGACAGGAGTGACTTCCAAAAATTTCTAAATCAGGAAACTATACAAGGAGGTTCCAACATTTGGAATAATGCTTTGAGAAAGAAGGAATTAATCAAGAAGGGTGTGAAATGGAAGGTGGGAAATGACAAGACTATTATTTTTTTGGGATGATGAATGGATTTTGGATCACCCTCTTAATTCTGATTCAAATTGGAAAGAAAAGATGTTGCAATGTAAATAGGTTTTTGGCTTGCATGTGGCTGACTATTGGGAAGGGGATAAGTGGACTGACTTCTAGGGTGGATCCCTCTCTTAGAAGTCTGAATAAAATTTTGAATGTTGTCTTCCTCATTGACGAAGAGGACACCTTAATCTGGAGATACAATTTTAATGGTTCTTTCTCAGTCTCCTCTTTGTATATGCAAAATTATGAGAATTGCCTAGAATCATGTTGGGCAAAAGCTTGGTTTAAAGGTTTAACCCCTAAAATAAATATGTTTTTTTTAATCTTATTGCAGGATAAAATATTAACTATTGATAATCTTAGGAAAAGGGGTTTATACCTAACTAACAGATGTTGTCTCTACAAGAATGATGAGGAGAACATTAATCATATGACTATTCATTTTGCCTTTGCTAGGAAAATATGGGAGAAGTTTTTGGATTTGATGAATATGGATTGGATCTTTCCACAAGGCATTCAGGAGCTTTTCACTTCTTGGAGATCTCCTACTAAAAATAATCTTTTATTATCTATCTGGAACTTCCTTTTACCCTACATTTGCTGGGGGGTTTGGAAAGAGAGGAATGATAAGATCTTTAGAAATAAGGAGTCAAGCTGGGTTGTGATTTTCCACAAGATTAAGTGAGCCCTACTAGAGAACATTTGGATGACCAGTAATTATCAGGAACCAAAAGATGATTGGGAGGTTAAAGTCTTCAAAAATTGGAAGCTAGATGGTAAGAAGTCCATAATATCAGGAGAAGTCTGAGGAATGAGGCCTGCTGGGATTGCCTTCCTAATGGCTAGATGAAAATCAATTTTGATGGTGCCTCTAAGGGCAACCTGGGGATTGCTAGTTGTGGCATTGTTATTAGATATGAAAATGAGAATTGCAAAGGTGTTAAGGCCATTCCTATTAGTTTTAATACTAACCATGTTGTTGAGGTCAATGTTGCTCTTTATGGTCTTATGTTGGCTAAAAGGAAAAATTATAGAAAAGTTCAGGTTGAAGGGGATTCTCTAAATATTATTAAGTGTCTTAATAATATCATGACCCCTTCATGGATAAGTTCTAATGCTATTAAAAAATCAAAAAGCATCATAAACTCCTTTGATGCGTGTGTAGTGACTCATAATTATAGGGAAGAAAATTATGCGGCTGACTGGGCTGCAAATATGGCATGCCATAATCAGGTGAACATTGATTGGGATGACGGGATTGTCCTTCCTCCTGAAGGGGCATTATTAATCAATATGGATTGATTGCATAGCAGACAATATGTACTTAATGAAGATCACATTAACGGGCAATAAGTGCAAGGATTCGTGTGAGGATGATGAAGGACATTGTGGTGATTTTGAGATGATTATTGCTTTCATCTTGCATGATTTATGGGTCTTTCGAGGCTTTGGAGGGTATTATTGTGACTTCAAGCTTAAGCTTCAAAGTGTTGTGAGAATTTTTTAGAGCAATTTTGTTTACAGTTGCAGAGCCATGGGAGGTCGTAAGAAAAGGTGTGAGCTGGGGAACTGTAATGAATGGAACCAAAACCTAGAGGTTTGGAACATTGTTAAGGATGGGGGACTAGCAATTTATCTGGAAAAATTGCATGGAGGGAAGATTGTTGTTACCAAGCATTTCATCAAGACCTAGAACAAAGGGAAAATTATGGTGGGAGCACAGAGCATGGAGGTGACTGAGGAGATCATAGTTGAGGCGACGGGTCTTAAAATAGAAGGGATCAAATTCTATAGGGACAAGAAGGTGTCAGATAAAGCTCTGGAGGTTTTTGCGCCAACAAACCAAGAAAGGAAGTGCATGGTTAAGGTTGATAACTCTTATTTTAACCCTAAATGCATTTCTAGGCCATGGAGACTGGTTCTTTTTGTTATCATTAGTTACATTACGCTGGATGGTAGATATACCAAAATTTATAATCACCATCTGATTCTGCTAAATCATTTTAGGCATGGGGTTAAAGTTAATTTCCTCTTTTATCTTTTGAGCTCTTTGAATGCTCCTATTCTTAGCAGGAAGAGGGACCTTGATGGTGACCATGCCTGTCATGATGGGTTGATGGTCCTTATCTATGAGGTTCTGAAGTCTAAGAATATTGAGAGGTCTTAGTTGAATCGGAAGGCCCTTGAAGATTATGAGACTGATGGCAAAGACTTAGAGGAACCCTTTATGGAGGATGCTGAAGATGAAGAGGTTGACTCTGAGCAACCCAATGAACCCTCCATGCATCATGACTCCATGCCCAAAAGAAAAAATAGGAAGGCCAAGATGGAGGATTCAGTTACTGATATGGAGATGGAGGAAGAGGTGAGTAGGGACAATAGTGTGAAGGAGAAGGGTAAAAAGAAAATGGAGACTATAGGGAAGTGAGCTAGAGCTAATAATAGGAATAAGAAGAGGGATAAGAGGGTTGTCATCTCTTCCAATGATGGCTCTGCCTCACAGGAGACTATTCAGGAAAAATAGGAAAAACAGGTGGAGAAGGAAATTATCATGGAGGATTGTGATGAGTTAGATCAAAATATTTTGGTTGATGACAACATCATGCAAGAAATAGCCTAGGATATGGATAATATTGAGAAGGATGGTCAGGATGATAATAGGGATAGGGTGGAGAGCTCCAAGGAGGAGACAATGTGTGTGAATAAGGACTTTGACAACCTGGGGTGTTCTTCTTTCCTTAACAACCTTAGCACCATGAAAAATGACATCAACACTATTAAAACCCACATCCAACAGCTTCAAAAGGAAATTGGGATTCTCATAAAAATGAATTTGGGAGAGAAGACTATGGGGCAGTGTATTGATGAGCCGAAGGAGACTATTGGCAGGGTTGAGGGGCTTACTGATGCAAGAGTATCTCGGGTCCTTGGCAATCCTATGTCACCAAAAACATTTTGGAGTTTGTCTATGTTGCTTGGTTCCTGCTTTGACTGAGTTGGTCAGTTTCCTTTGGTTACCAAGTGTGATTAGTTATCTCCTGGGCGGTCGGTTGTTTCACTAGTGCTCGGTGTTGCTTGTTTACTGCTCGGTTATCCCTGCTCACCGACGGGTTTAGTTTTAGTTTCTATTGTGGCTAACTTGTGCATTTATGTTGGGTCATAGATTTAATGTTAGAATCCATCATTGGGAAGTGTGTGGTCCTAGATCTAACCATTCCATTGATCATGGATCTGAAGGCCGACTTAGTTTGGTAGACTCTTGTATAAATGTAGTTGTTTGGTTGTAGTTTAGGAGGTAGTTTTGATAGGAGTTTGGTAGAAGATAGTAAGAGTAGAGATTTTGATAGATCCTCACATGTTTGAGGACTTCTGTATTTCATTGTAATATTTGGCCCTAATCGGGAAGGCCTTACAGCCTGGCATGTATCATTCTATTTGATGAAAATATATGAAAGCTTTTGCATTCTCTCTCTCACGGTTGTGTTTGTTTGCTTCCGCATGTGTTGAGAAGGCTTGGATCATTAGGGTGTGCCATTTTTTGGCCCCTCTTGCTCTGTGCCTTGCATTAGGTGGTATCAGAGCAAGGTGAGATCTTGATCTAGGTCTACGGATCTAGGTTTATAGGTTCCTCTTGAAGCCCTGGTTGATTGTTGTGGGGTAGCAGATTATGATCTGACCTGCAATTATAGAGGGTTGTCAAGATGGTTCATGGGAGGCAAGATGTAGATCTAGGATTGGTAGATATGCTAAGGCAGATTGTTGCTAGGTTAGAAGCTCTTGAAACATCCCAAAGAAGAGGCAGACATCTTGAAGATGTTAGTGATGATGAAGTTGAGGAAGAACAGGCGAATGCAGATCCTGTTAGGAATAAGGTGTCTCAACCTTGGATAATTCCTATTCTTATTATTTGTTTTGTAAAATATATTTCTCGCAAATAATGTTGATGTGTCGACATCTTGAATTGTGTGTAAGGAGATCATGGCTAAAATGGTTATGACAGATTCCTATGACATGTAAGAGCTATGTCAGGAAGATTCAATGACAGGTGAAGACATGTGGCAATTGATAAATTTGAGTACTGTACACTCTTCCCCAATCGTGGGGTTCGGGGAATGGTAAAACCCTAATACGGTTATCTTTGGGAGTAGCCCTAAAAAGTGAAGCGCATGGTATAAGCTTTTTTAGGGTTGCGAATAGATATGATGCGAGTGTATTGTTGGAACATTTTTATGCTGTCGTGATTTGTCTTCAAGGGTTTCAAAATCTTCTGAAAGAACTTGCATTGCAAGTGTATTGTAAGCTATAATAGTTTTGATCAATACATTGTGTAGGTTTTGGAGTGCTGGGGTTTTTACTGAAAGGTTTCCCCAGGGTGTATCATTGTGTCATTCTCTATTTTTCTATATGCATGGTATGTGGTTGCAATATCTTTGTTAAAGTAGTTAACGAATCTGAAATTGTAAGGATTTATAAGAATTTGCACAATACTCTCCTATAGAGATTAGTGTAGGAAGCTGTTTTCGCACCTGAGTTTCCTTACAGATCCTGCACCTATTATGGATCAAGGTGAAGAAATATTTTTGAAGGCTTTGACAAGTTTGAAGTCTACACCACATTTCAATCCTCCTAAGTATGGTGGAAAGCTAGATTCTGATGAATTGGTGGACTGGATCACCGAGATGGAAAAGTATTTTGAGTATCAAAACATTCCTGAAGTCAGGAAGGTGAAGATTGCAACCACAAAGTTGAAAAGTCATGCATCCTTATGGTGGGAACATCTACAACTGGATAGGAAGAGGAAAGGCAAAGACAAAATCAAGGTATGGAATAAAATGGTAAACAAATTGAAAGGAAAGTTCTTACCTTGTGACTATCAGATTAACCTAGTTCGGTGAATGCAAAATTTGAGGCAAAAAGATAGCTTGGTAAAAGAGTATACTGAGGAATTCTATAGATTAGATATCAGATTCGGACATGATGAAGATGATGTGGAAAGAATTGGTAGATACTTGAATGGTTTGAGAGTTTCCATCCAAGAGAAAATTAGTATGGTCAAGTTGGAGAACATTGAAGAGGCTTATCAATTTGCATTGAAGGCCGAGGAGAAATTGAACAAAAGACATGAACAAAGACAAAGAGGTCAAGGTGGTAGATTCCCTAGAGGAAGAGGTAGATCCAATGGTGAAAATAGTAGATCTGAACCATAAAAGACAAATTTGGACAAAGGCAAGACCGAGTGGAAAGGTGAAAGTTCATCTAGAGGTAGAGGAGTAACTACCAAGGTGGTTATAGCAGAGGAAGTTTCTAAGGAACTTGTTACAATTATGGAGAAGGACATAGATCTTTCGAATGTACACATGCTAGTAATAAGACTGGTAGTAGTAGAAATGATTTGGTGCAAGAAGAGTCACCGAATGAACTTGAGAAAGAAAATAACTTGATGGTAAGGAGAGCATTGTGGAATGAAAGTAAGAAGGAAGATCTGGTAAGGAAAAGTTTGTTCAAGACTACATGTAGAGTTTTTGATAAAGTTTGGAAAGTAATCATTGACAGTGGTAGCTTGGAGAATCTAGCATCTGAAGAGATGGTCACAAAATTTTAGTTAGAAAGGTTGGTGCATCCGAAGCCCTATCAGATTTCATGGATCAAAGATGAACATACACTCCTGGTAAGTAAACAATGTTATGTGAATTTGAAGATTGGAAAGTACTATGATAAGGTGTTGTGTGATATCATGCCTATGGATTATTGTCATATTTTTTTTGGGTAGACCTTGGCAATATGATAGACATGCTATATATGATGGGAGATTGCATAAGTATACTATTGTGGCTGATGGAAAGAAATAAATCTTGTTACCATTGATGGAAGAACCTGTTAGTAATTTTTGCACATCTGTGAAAGTTTGTTTGATGGAGGGAAGAAAGTTTGTTAACTCTTTGAAGAAGAATGATGTATGTTTTGTTGTGATCCCTAACAAACTGAGTAAGAAAATAGAGGATAATGTCCCTAAGGAGATTGATAAGTTACTCACCAAGTACAGTTGTATGCACCCTAAAATGGTCGCCTAGACTTTGGGCCCCATTTATTTGATTTATCAACTCTGAATCATTTTGATCAATAATCAACATTTTTCAACATTATCAATCTCTTGATCAAATCTTAATTTCGATCATATATTGGATTTTTATCCTTGGGCTAACCATTTATCCTAAGTCTTTATTTGATTAAAAGAAATATTTCCTCCCCTTTTGATTCAATAAAAAGCCCCACTTTTCCTCTTATTCTAAGTTGCACAAATAAAACATTATTCATATTTTATAAAAAGGAAAAAAACATTTTTTGTCTCACACGAGGCTCAAAAGTCAACACTTCACTCTCATTGGAGGATACTTGTGCACATGGATTGCTCCTCTTTCAAGCTCCACCGCTGATTAAGACTTTTTGCCTCTTAATCTCAATGGTCCATTTCTTTGCATTTCTTATAAAAGGAGAGCTCTCTCCTTCATTTGGATATCCACTTGTTTTTTGCTAATGTTATGCTGCAGGTTTTAGGTGCATTTGGAGCTTTTGAGGACATTGAAGACTTGTTGCATTTCATTATAGTTGCATATTTCTTTCATAGTTGCATGATAATGGCATTGTTAGCTTAGTTTCCTTTTATGCAATAGAATAAGCTCACGTAGTCTAATTAGGAAGGCTTGGTAATACTTGTTCTTTCCTTTCATAGCATAGTTTGTACTTTCCTTTCATAGTTTAGATTGCATCATCATATAGCTTGCATTACATCTTCATAGTGATTCTTGGAGATATTGGCATTGTTGCCCTTGTCTTCACTTGAATCTCTCATTGTATGGTTGACTAGCAAGGTCACAAGTTTGTAGCTCTAGCTGAGAGCAAAACACATCATAGTCCCTTGCAACTCTATGCATAGAGAGCTATGAGCCACTTTGTGAGGCCTCATTCTTGAGCAACCTTGCATGTAATGGGTCATAGAAGCGCACCATTTTAGTGTGTACAACAGTGATATCATTTTTGATAATATACCTAATGGTTTGCCACCGAAAACAAGCATTGATCATTGCATGGATCTAATCCTTGGAGCTAGTTTACCAAATAAGGCACCTCATCGGTTGACACCTACCAAGAATCAGGAATTGAACTGATAGATTCAAGAGTTGCTGGAGAAAGGTTTGATCAGAGAAAGTTTGAGTCCTTATGCAGTACCTATTGTATTGGAACCAAAAAAGAATGGAGAATGGAGAATGTGTATTGATTCTAGAGCAATCAATAAGATAACAGTGAAGTATAGGTTTCCTATACCAAGAATGGATCACATAATGGATAGTTTGACTGGAGCAAAGTATTTCACCAAAATTGAGTTGAAAAGTGGGTATCATCAAATCAGAATCAGAGAAGGTGATGAATGGAAGACTGCTTTCAAGACAAAAGAAGGTTTGTATGAGTGGTTGGTTATGCCCTTTGTTTTAACTAATGCACCAAGTACTTTTATGAGGCTGATGAATGAAGTTTTGAAGAAAGTATTGGGTAAGTTTGTGATTGTATATCTTGATGACATTCTAATATTAGTAAGACCATAGAAGAACATTTGTTGCATGTTAGACAAGTTTTGCAGAGATTGAAAGAGGAGAAGTTGCTGATAAATCTGAAAAAGTGTTCATTCATGAAAGAGGAGATTGTGTATTTGGGATTTATTATTTTAGCTGATGGTTTGAAGATGGATCCTGAAAAGGTTGAAGCTATTTTGAATTGGCCTACACCTATGAATGCTAGTGAGAAGGTTGTTGAATTACCTATTTTTGGCATTACCTGATTTCAGTAAAGTATTTCAAGTGGAATGTGATGCAAGTGGAAGTGCAATTGGAGCTGCGTTGAGTCAAGAAGGTAAACATGTTGCTTTCTTTAGTGAAAAGTTGAATGATGCTAGAAGGAAATATTCTGTGTATGATCAAGAATTCTATGTTATTGTTCAAGCACTAAAGAAATGGAGACATTATTTGATACTGAGTGAATTTGTGTTGTATACTGATCATAAGGCTTTACAATATTTGGGTAGTTAGAATAAGTTGAACCAGAGACATATGAAATGGGTTGAGTATTTGCAGAGTTATACATTTGTGATAAAGCATAAGAGTGGGGTCATTAACTGAGTTGCTGATGCATTGAGTAAAAGAAGATCTTTGATGACTGAGATGAAAATTGAAGTTCTTGGTTTTGATGAGATGAGAGATTCTTATGAGTTTAACCCTGATTTTTCTAAGCCACGGAGAAAGTGCAGAGCACCTATTCAAGATCAACAAGATACTAAATGGGATGAATATTTTATTCAGGAAGGTATGTTGTATAAAGGAATTCAATTGTGTATACCGAGAGGAGTAATGAGATCTAATTTGATAAAGGAAAAACATAGTAATGGTTTGGCTGGACATTTTGGTATTGATAAAACATGGAATTTGCTTAAGGAGAAGTACTTTTGGCCACAGTTGTATAAAGATGTTCAGAAATTTGTGAAAAGTTGTGGAATTTGTCAAGTTGCAAAAGGAGTAAGTCAGAATACTAGATTATATACACCGATTGTTGTTCCTAAGTAACCTTGGATTGACATCGATATGGACTTTGTTCTTGGCTTACCGAAGATAGTAAGAGGTAATGATTTCATATTTGTTATTGTGGGTAGATTTTTAAAAATGGCACATTTTATACCATGTAGAAAGACATTAGATGTAGGACATGTACCCGATCATTTCTTTAAAGAAATTGTCAGATTGCATGGATTACCGAGGAGTATTATCTCTGACCGAGACAATAAATTTGTTGGATATTTTTGGAAAACCCTTTGCAAGAAATTTAGCACTGAGTTGAAATATAGTTCTACATTTCACCCACAAACTGATGGATAGACTAAAGTTGTGAATAAAAGTTTGGGAAATCTTTTGAGATGTTTAGTTGGAGACCCATTGAGTAATTGGGATTCTATGTTGGTGCAAGCAGAGTTTGCATACAATAATTCAATGAATAGGAGTATTGGAAAGACACCATTTGAGATTATGAATGACACACAACCGAGAGGAATATCTGATTTGAGAGACATTGCTGATGAGAATAAGAAAAGTGTTGAAGGAGTAAAATTTGCTGAGTACATGAAGACATTGCATGAAGATGTGAAACTAAAGCTGGAAGAAAGTAATCATAAATACAAAGATAGAGCTGATAGATCAAGAAGACATAAAATTTTTGATGTTGGTGATGAAATGATGGTTCATTTGAAGAAAGGTTGATTTCCTGTTGGAACATATGGGAAGCTGAAGATGAAGAAGTTTGGACCTTGCAAGATTTTGAAGAAATTTGACAGTGGAAATGCATATGAAATTGAGTTGCCTGATGACATGAACATATCACTAATTTTCAACATTGCTGATTTGTATGAGTATCATGAACCTGATGAAGAAGTGACAATACCGATAGAATATCCTAAGAAGCAGAATGAAGAAATTAAACAGATTTTGAAGGAAAGAGTTGGCAAGAGTACAAGAGGAAAATAATATATGGAATATCTGGTAAAATAGAAGAATAGACCGATGGAAGACAGTTCATGGATTTATCAATCTAAGTTGGATGCAACTCGGACCAGACCTACCAAATGATTCGAAGAATCATTTCAAAATAACCCCAAGTGTTTGATGCAGGAGCATCTTGGGTCCTTGGCAATCCTGTGTCACCAAAAACATTTTGGAGTTTGTTTGTGTTGCTTGGTTCCTGCTTTGACCGAGTTGGTCAGTTTCCTTTGGTTATCGAGTGTGGTCGGTTATCTCCTAGGTGGTCGATTGTTTCACTGGTGCTTGACGTTGCTTGTCTGCTGTTCGATTATCCCTTCTCACCGATGGGTTTAGTTTTAGTTTATGTTGTGGCCGACTTGTGCATTTATGTTGGGTTGTGGATTTAATGTTGGAATCCATCATTGGGAAGCATGTGGTCCTAGATTTGACTGTTCCTTCCATTGATTATGGATCTGAAGGCCGACTCAATTTGGTAGACTCTTGTATAAATGTAGTTGTTTGGTTGTAGTTTAGGAGGTAGTTTTGATAGGAGTTTGGTAGAAGATGGTAAGAGTGGAGATTTTGATAGATCCTCGCATGTTTGAGAAATTTTGTATTTCATTGTAATATCTGGCCCTAACCGGGAAGGCCTTACAGCCCGACATGTATCATTCTATTTGATGAAAATATATGAAAGCTTATGCATTCTCTCTCACTATTGTGTTTGTTTGCTTCCGCATGTGTTGAGTAGGCTTGGATCATTAGGGTGTGCCATTGTTTGGCCCCTCTTGCTCCTTGCCTTGCGTCACTTACGACCTTTAATGATAGAATCATTTATATGGAGAAGAGAATAAAAGAGGGGGAGATGGTGAAAGGTGGCAATATGATTAAGAGAATTGACAAAATGGAAAACATAATTGAGAAGCTAGAGAAGATGGTCGGTAACATCGCTGAGCAAATTTTTTCCATTCTTAAGGCCTTGACTGAGTATGTCAAGATTCTAGTGGACAAAATGGAGCAGGGGAAAGGGGAGCAGGCGCTCATTGAGTTTAAGGAGGATCACAGACCCAACAAAAGAACCAGATCAAGCTTCAAAAAGATGGAGGATAATAAGAACAAAGATATTGAGGAACTCAAAGTTTCCTCTACCAATATGTAGATGCTAGCTAAACAAGCAGTTGACCTTATGAAATGTATCTAGCTAGGTGTCCGTTGTCCTGCTGTCTTTTTGCTGTCCTTTTTTTACTGTCTTTCTTGTAAAGGACTTGTTAGTTTTTTGGTGTCTTTTTTTTGGGTGATGTTGCACTGTTTCTGATGGAACTTTAATGCTTATTTTGTAATCTTGATGTAAAAGGTTTCGGGTCCTTTCAAAACCTACTTTTACGTAATCAAAACAGTCTTTATATTTCAATATGACATTCAATGAATGTTGATTGTTTTCTTGTTGATCCCATAGTCAATGTTTGGTCAAGGGATAACTATTAGTGATAAATCCTCTAACCAGGTCACACCTCACAGTGTGTTTTGTAAATTTTAATAGGGTTGGCTCCTAACCAAGCTCACTTTAGAAGAGTGAATTATTTTGGCTTACTGGTCCCAGGTGGTTTTTCCTCTAACAGGGTTTCCATGTTAAAATCTATGTGTTATATGTGTATGGATGTGTTGAATTATTATTTTACTTTGCACATTGCTATAATTGGATTGATCGGTAAACATAGTACTTAATTTACTGGTAATCGGTATATGAAGTGAAAGGCACAATTGATATTTTACCAAGTTGATTAATTGGTTTGAAAGTTTTGTTATATACATCTGGGAGTATTTGGGACTGTAGGAAAATTGGACTTAACTGATTCACCCCACCTCTCAGTTATCTAACAATTGGTATCAAAGCATAGAGTGCTTGGAAGAAAAGTTTAAAGGACTTAAGCTAAAGATCACAAGATGTATAAGAGAGAGGTGCCTAAACTGAACAAAGACAACTTCTCAACATGGCAAAGCAGAATGAGATTGTACCTATCAGGGATTGGAGAGTCTACAATATACTACTTGGATAATGAGTTCATCTTTCTCGTTGGACCTTTGATTGTTGATCAGATGAGAGAAATACATGAACATGATACTACAATGATAGAGCTTTCTTCTTCCTTATCAGATGCCGATTTGAAGATGTCAATACATGTACTTCTGCTAAACAGATGTGGGACAAGCTTATACTAGTTCATGGAGGAGATGTGAATGTACTAAGGGCTAAAGCTGAAAGTGTTAGAGGAAAGTTTGATGACATGAAAATGAAAGAACGAGAGAGCATCTCACAATACAACAACTGAGTCAAGGAGATTGTGAATGCTATCCGAGGAGCACAAGGTATTATTGAAGAAGACACTATTATAAGTAAAATTCTTAGAACCTTGTTACCTACTTATGCTATTAGAGTCTCTGCAATTCATGAGATGAGATTAGCTCCTGGTAATCATATTACACTTGATAGTCTAATAGGTAGATTGACTGCTTTTGAGTTGAATAATTTTGATAATAGTGTTGTTCCTATTGTTGAGTCTACATTTATGTCATCTCTAAAAATTGGTAAATCAAGTAGAAAACACGTGATAAGAAATGAGAGTGATAGTGAAAGTGATGAGGATGAACTTTATGAGCTTGAAGCATTAATGACTAGAAGACTGCAGAAAGGTAAAGGAAGATATAGAGGAAAACTACCTTTGGTATGCTTTAACTATAAAGAGATTGTCCATATTGCAGCTAGATGTCCTAACAATAAAGAAGATGAGAAAAGTAATGAAAGATCTAAAGAAAGGAAGTCTGACAAAAGAGATAAACGAGAACACAGAGGCAACCGATAGTATGACAGAAGAAGTAACTGAGATTAAAAAGATAAAGGCAAGAAGGCATGTTACCTTGTGGAAGATGATGATGACACCGACACTGACATTGATGAAGATATTAAGGTCGTATTCGTAGCTTTGAAAGAAGATTAAGAAGAAGAAGAAAGGTACATTGAAACAACACTTATTTCTAAAGTTAGCAAGACTGATACTTGGATTATTGATAGTGGTTGTACACATCATATGATTGGTGATGAAGAGAAATTTGAATACATCGAACATTATAATGGTGGATGTAGTACCTCCATAGTTTGCTTTCAATTTTTCAGTGCCATACTCTTTCAGGCCACATTTCATGTGTGTAGATATTATTATTTCAGTGGATGTTGGTGATTTGGATTATGATTATGTTATGTTTTCATACTTAGTTGTTGATATTATTATGATGCGATGCTTTATGTTTCAGTCAGACTATGATGTACTTACCCCATACTTGCATGTATATGGTGTTCATGTGTATGTACTTGTTTGATGTGTCTGAATGGTAGAGGGCGAAGGCGTAGTTACTTACCTTGTCGAAATCCACACGACTGACTGTACCCTATCATTGTTTGTTATATATTAGATGTACATGCTTTGTTTTGTGATGACAGGTTTGTAGGTATAGGACATCATCTTCCCTGAATTGGCAGGAGTGAGTGTGTCCATAAATACTCATCTCAATGGTAAAGAGGGGAGGTAACAGATAGACCCAAAACCCTTACCTAAGCTTATTTATCCTAGGTATTGGATAAGTATCTGATGACTACCTTACCTGAATTTGTCAGGTTGACATAGTTTGTGGATTCCCTCCTTGAGCTTGTTTGATTTGTTTGCTGATCTTAATTTATTGCTTTTTGAGTGAGATTTTTCTTTAGTCATGGTATTTAATATTATGGATGAAAAATAATATTAAATTTAATTCCTATGCTTTTGTGTGAATATTAATAAATTAAAAATCAAATATTAGAATATTTGGATTTAATTAATTAATTGTGTGAAATTAGGATTAATAATGTTCCATTTAATATTAAATAATTAATTACATGTTTTAATTGTGCTTTGAATATTAAATTATTTAATGAGAAATTATAATATTTACATGTGCTTTATTAAGATTGAATGTGTTTTGTTTCAAAAAGGTGACAACTTGTCTTTAGGAGACTAAGTTGAGTTGTGCATAATAAAAGATATTTTTAATTAAAAATTAGGAATTTCTTTCAACTAAAGAGTGGGAGTTTAAATAGGAGTTGTCTAATGTGTCATCTAGGGTTTGCATGAATGGTGGAGTTGAATCCCTAATAGGGGGAAAGACATTCATTTGGAAGGAATGAGGTTATTGGAGATTTTTGGAGAATTGGAGAGAGAGCTTGATTTTGGTATTTTTTGTGATTTCTTGAGCTTTGTGTGTGCTTGGGGATTTGGTGAAGATTGTTGTGGATTTGGTTTTGGCTTGGCTTGCATTGTTGATTTAGATCTGTAGGGTTGAGTTCTTCATCTGAAAGATCTGAGAGTTACATCATCTCACAGGCATTCTCTTATAGTTTCTTGCATTGGATTTGAGGTAGGGTTTGAGGAAACCTTTTTGTAAATTTGTTTGTGAAATTTCTAGTATTTTATTATGCCTAAATAGATTTATTGATTTAAATCTATATTTAGTTTTGCTTGTGATTTCGGTTTTAGGAAACCCAAAGAATTATGGTTTTTAGTTTATTTTCAGACTTGGCATAGTAGGGTTATGCTGTCAAAATTTTGTGAGAAAATTCACTATAGAACCCTTAGAAAATAGAAAATTAATTTAGCTATAGTGTAAACTATATAGTTACTAAATAAAATTAATGGGTTGTTGTCAAAAATCCAAATTGAGTAGAAAATCAACATTCTGAAAAAAAAATTACATTATGTGTAAAAAAAATTACAGTCATAATATTTTACTAGAATAGACAAAAACAAAACAAAACCTGAAAGGACAAAAAAAGAAAACAGGCTTATAGGAATAAAAAGAAAACCAATCTCCTGCTTTATAAAAGTCAAAAGTTGGCCTACTTTCCATTTCTGGAAAATTTATGCCTTTTGATTGCTCTTTCTGTTTTCAGAAATGAGCTTGTTAAAAAAAAGATAAAAATGAAATAGCTTTTCTTATTTTCAAAAAATATATAATACTTAAAAAAAAAATGCAATACATAGTTGTGGTTTTCGAAATTTGTTGTGTTTAAAAAAAATAATTAAAAAAAACTAGTTTGGATGGGGTGGGGACCACCAAATCCCCCATACCCCATAAGCCTGGCACGAAACCCACCTATGGGGGACCATGCGCAGCACATAGTATTGCGCACAATACTAGGTGCTGCGCACAGGTACCCATAGGGGCCCCCATGCGTTGACACATGGGAGGACAGTGGGGTGTGGGCCCACGTGCCCCCCCACTTGATCATTGAAAATTGTTTTGTTTAAAAAATATTTCTTTATTAATATTTGTAAATTTTAAAATATGTTTTTTTAAGATAAATTTATTTTTATTTAATATTAATATTTTTTAATTAATAATTTTTATTTAATGCTAGTAATTTTTGTTTAATGTTAATAATTATTATTGATAATCTTTATTAATGTTAATAATTTTTATTAATGGTTTTAGTTGAAATTAGTGATTATGTTTAATTATTAAGACTATAAATAAAATTTATTTAATGTTTTTATTATGAAGCTAGTGTATTTTGGTTATCAATTATTTTAGTAAACTTTGTTTAATAAGGTAATTATTAATAATTTAATAGAATTATTACTGTAATTACTCGATGAATTTTTGAGTTAAATAATTGATCTAATGGGCCAAATCTAGTCTAAATTTGAAGTATAAAATGTATAAATTTTATCATAGTTATGTCTTCTATAATGTGTTTTTAGTCATTGGTACTATATTGAAATGCACAATTTGACATGTAAATGGATATGGACTTTTGTATACTGAAATTGGCTGTTTCATGTAATGTGATTTTATCTTTCCTGGTTGTTGGGATTTCTTGTTTTATGGGCATTAGGTGACCTAGGGAAAGTACAGAGGCTGGGAAATGGTTTTCTATGTTCATGCTTTCTATTTATGTTTTGCATGAGTGTACTGTGACCTATTTATCCCTGTCTGACTATATAGGCTCTTGTGGAATTATGTTTCCGTGATTTTGTATGTATAGTCTTTCCTGATTCCTGTGATGATTCCAGGAGTGTGACTATCTGATTTTATCTATGTTAGATCTGGGAGAGATCTATGAGCCTAGGGTAGTTTACCTAGATATGTGTTAGGGGGTGGCTTGCAATAAGCATCAGGGCCCACAAGTGGCTGCCAGGATCACTTATTGTAAGTATCTGTAATCAAGTGATAACCTAATAAAATTAAGGGGAAATAAATGAACCTAATAAGATAAGTTCCTCGCCCATGCTTGAGTGCTAGTACAGACTAATATGGGAATGGAGATGATGTTAGCTTCCTTGAGAGGAGTGTATAGCATAGTTAATGGCTTCGTCTGTATGATAAGTCATTGATCCATGTATGGTCACTTGAGTGCCGAGATCCAGAGTGATTACCAAGATGAGACTCAAGGGTAAGATGTACATGATGACACCTGCCTATGCATACTCTACTTATTCTACATGTGTCGGATGCCTCTGGATTAGTGAGTCTTACCCATCACTATACTTGTTGACCTTGAGTTAGTAATCTTTTAGGATTTTCTTGCCTAGTGGTGTATCTTGATTTGGCTTGATTATCTGAGTGGGGTCTGATGTTATCTCCTCAGCACGGTGGGGTAGACCTTTGTGGTTCTACATGGACGGGTGGTAGTGATTCTTTACCATTTGAGATTTGATGTCCTAGTGCCAGTGCTTGATGGTGACTTTGTAGTTGGACTTCTTATGTTACTTTATCATTATTATTCTGTACTTATCTCCTTTTATTGTAAATCTTGTATTAGAGTATTGCATGTGATACCTAATCTGGACATTGTAATATTAATGTTAGAATGATTAATACATACCCGGCAACATGTGCAGTGGATGTGAGTTTATTAGGAATCATGGATGTTCATGAGAATGTTTTTATTATGATGTAATAGTTTTATTTAATTTATGGAATCTTTTGTTGATGTTATTAAATGAGTTATGTTAGTAAGTAATTCTACGTCATGGGACCCATTAGATTTGTAACCTTTGTTAACGATGTGTGTTATGTGAGTAAATGGTTATTACTTTCATGTGAATGTTTATCTTATTTGTAAAATTTTAGAAAAAAAAATTGTTCACCAAATTTAGTATTATGTTCTAGGTTGATTTCTTTTGGGTTCCCTAGTAGGGCGCTACAGTGGATCTGTTAAAATGAGAAATGATACACCTTGCCTAGTAAAGGGAAAAGGGTCTATATTTTTGAACAATAAGATCAGACGTGAGAATGCATATTGGGTGAAGGGACTTAATTATAATCTATTGAGTGTAACACAACTGAATAACACAGGTCATTAAGTTGTATTTGAGAATAGAAAGGTGAAAATCTATGATGAGACTGGAAAGTTGGTCGGTACTGGTGAACAATATAGATATAATTTATTTTATCTTGACAATGTTGAAACTTCTTTTTTTTTTGCTAAAACTGAAGATGTGTGGTTATGGCACAAAATTTTATGTCATATAAGTTTTGACAACATGGTTAAGATCAGTAAGAAAAGGAGAGTTAGAGGCTTACTGAGCATATCTAAACTTGACCATGTCATGTGCAAACAATGTTAAATGGGAAAAATGTCAAAATCTAGTTTTAAGAGAAAAATCTATTCATTTAATGCTATTTTGGAGTTAGTTCATACTAACCTGTGTGGTCCTATGAGAACTAAGAGTTATTATGGAGACAAATATTTTATCTTGTTTGTTGATGACTTCTCTAGAATGATGATTGTCATGTTCTTGAAAGAAAAATTTGAAGCTTTTAAGATGTTTAAATAGTTTAAAGCTAAAGTGGAAAAAGAAAGTGGTAAAAAATTAAAAAGCTTGAGATCAAATAGAGGTGGTGAATTTATTTTTGATGAGCTCACTAATTTTTGTAATGAGCATAGAATTAAGAGACAGATTTCTATACCAAGGACACCACAATAGAATGGGATTGCTGAAATAAAAAATAGATCTATTGTGGATTGTGCTAGAACACTAATGATTGAAAAGAATGTTGCACATATATACTAGAGAGAAGTTGTTAGTACTATTGTATACACATTGAACTGAGTTCAACTAAAGAAAGATTCAAACAAGACACCTTATGAATTATGGTATGGTTACACACCTAATGTATGTTATTTCAGAATATTTGGAAACAAATGTTACATTTTGAAAGATGATAAAAATGGGAAATTTGATTCAAAAGGTGATGAAGAAAAGCTTACAAATGTTTGAATAAGACTACTAACAAGATGATTGAAAGTGAAAATGTGAGAGTTGATGAATTTGTTGAGAAAAATGATGAAGAAAACAAAAAGGAACCTGAAGATTATGGTAGATTTACTTACATTGAGCAACTTGATACTCTACTAGAGAAATAGCCTGGTGTTACAGAGCAACAAGGTAATGTTATCGAGCATCAGTCTATACAGACCGAGAATCAACAAACAATTATCGATGAAGATCATGATCCTACATCGAGTGGAGAACATAATGAAGAACAAAGAACTGAACCTGTACTTGCAAGATAGGTAAGGAAACATCATCCACATAGTTATATTATTGGAGATAAGAAAGTTGGCATGATGACACAAAGTAATTTGAGAAACAAAACATGCTTAGTTTGTGAATTTGAACCTAAAATTGTTAGAGATGCACTTGAAAATGATGAATGGGTTAAGGCTACGAATGAAGAAATTGAGCAGATACAAAAAAACAAAACACAGACATTGGTACCGAGACCGAAAGACAAGAATGTAATTGGAATCAAATGGATATTCAGAAACAAATTGAATGAAAATGGAGATGTCACTAGGAATAAGGCAAGACTTGTATGTAAAGGGCATGCACAAGAAGAAGGTATTGACTATGGTGAGACTTTTGCACCAGTTGCTAGACTTGAAGGAGTTAGAATATTGCTTTCTTATGCTACTTACAAAGGATTTAAAGTTTATCAGATGGATGTTAAATATGCATTTTTGAATGGAATACTTGAAGAAGAGGTATATATTGAATAATCTGAAGGTTTTGTTGATCCTAATCAGAAGAACATGGTATGTAAGTTGCACAAAGCACTATATGGATTGAAACAAGCACCGAGAGCATGGTATGAAAATCTGCATTCCTACCTTATCAGTATTAGATTTGTTAGAACAAGTGACAACAACAATTTGTATTTAAAAGGTGAAACTGATGATAAGATTCTTATTGCTGAAATTTTTGTTGATGATATCATATTTGGAGGACATGATAATCTATGCAAATCATTTGCTGATGAAATGAGAAAATAATTTGAAATGTCAATGTTTGGAGAGATTAAATTCTTTCTTGGCTTGCAAATTTTACAACAAAATGAAGGCATATACATTACTCAATCAAAGCACATAAAAGAAGTATTGAAGACATTTGGTATGGAGGATTCAAAACTAGTGGGTACACTTATGGTCACTCGATGCAAATTAACAAAGGATGATCAATTAACCAAGGTAAATCGAGCATTATACAAATCAATGATTGGTAAGTTGATGCATGTTGTGCATAGTAGACTAGATATTGCACATGTAGTTGGAATTGTAGCAAGATTTTCTACTAATCCTAAAGAATCACATATGAATGTTGTAAAAAGAATTTTGAGATACTTGAAGAACATTGAAAACCATGGCTTTTGGTACAAGAAAGAAGACAATTTCAAACTGAAAGTTTACACAAATGCAGATTGGGCTGAAAATATTGATGATAGAAAGAGCACTAATGGTGGCACATTCTTTTTGGGACAAAGATCAGTTACTTAGATAAGTAAGAAATAAGGATGCATTTCTCAATCCACTACAGAACTAATTGTTCAAACATTGCATGGGTAAAGCAACTTTTGGAAGGTATGAAAGAAGAGATCACTAACCTAGTGATAATATATTTTGATAACACTAGTGCAATAAACATTTCTAAGAATTTGATGATGCATGCAAATACAAAGCATATATCTATTTAAAGTATCACTACTTGAGAGAAAAAGTACAAGACATGAAAGTAAAACTGAAGTATGTGAAATCACAAGAGAAACTTGTTGATATATTTACTAAACCCTTATCTAAGGATACATTTGAGTACTTGAGGACTAAACTAGGGGTCCATCCCCTTTCTATCAGCCACTAAGGTGATTAGGAGGTTGCATCAACCTATAATTTATCATAATATCAATTGATATTGATGCATGGTGTTCACACTTTAGGTTTCTTGAGGTTGTGAAAGCTGAAAGATAAAAGATAAACTAAAACTGCATATCGGTACATGAAAGGTACTTGATCTAAACCAAACACAAGAGATAATATTTTGGCTATTGAAGAGTTATTTATTTTCTTTTTGGCATTGCTGTCAAAGGGAGAGAAGAATCAATGAAATATTTATCTGGAGAGAGATATACACATAGGAAGAGAAGATCAAATCTGCATGGAGAGTATTGATGTTGTGTAGTTATTAAATATATTAAATGTACAAGCTAGGGAGAGCTTATTGAGTTACAACATTTTCTTATAGAGTTGTAGAACAGATGTTTGGTATTCTATGGCATATTTCATATTGTGTTTCCATCAATGCCAAAGGGAGAGATTTATAAACTACAACTAATTGAATATCTTGAGGGAAAGTTTGACAATAAAATGGATATTTGAAAGACGGTGATTGATGATCATCAAGATACTAAAGTGTATATAAGACATTAAATCAGTTAATGTATTATCATCAATGTCAACTAGTTTTGAATATACTTATCATGATGGTTATAAACATCTTAAGAATAAGAAAATGGTAAATGAATGAGATATCTACATGAAGATGAGATGGATAAGAAAGATAAGGATATGGTATACATTGGATAACTTATTGATGAGTCTATGACATTATGTTAGTTATTTGATTGTATTACAAGAATCTATTATGTATTGAAGATCAAGATTGAACATGTTTATGTGGTTGGTAAATGAAGAATTATGTATACATCGAGCAAGTGTAGTGTATACCGAGTTAGTTATCATTGACACATTATGGTATTGACCAAGTGAAATAAATAAATGGAACTTATGACTGTCGACTAAAGATGATGAGCTAGACAATTGTTTATGATTTTGAGGTAAATGATAATGTTTGTTATGATGATCAAATGACTGAAAAAATTCAAAGATGATCGGCTGAAGGAGAATGAAATGTGTTATTGACACAACTATTGAGGAAGGTTAAAGTGACAAAATCTATGGTAAAGATTAAGAGTCAAAATATATGGATGGAAATAAAATAGTTTATGATGTGTATATAAAGAGACATGAGATTCATTATTGAGTATGCGACAGGAGAATTCATGTCAAGAGATTGATTTCATGCAACACTGATCAAACTGTTTGAAGACATAACCAAGCAAATCTGCAGACAACACCGAGCGATAGAGAAATAAATTACCAACCAGGATAGAGTTGGAGAAAACAAAGATATTAAATTGATTATTGATCATAGGTATTTTTGAGCTTTGCATAGATCTGCAAATCAAGTTGTATTTGAATCAGATCATTACTATATCAGTTTAACCATTATTACAGATAAATCTCTTAACCGAGTGGGACTTAACAGTCTTTATATTTCAATATGACATTCAATGAATGTTGATTGTTTTCTTGTTGACCCCATAGTGAATGTTTGGTCAATGGAGAACTGTTAGTGATAAATCCTCTAACCATGTCACACCTCATAGTGTGTTTTGTAACTTTTAACATGGTTGACTCCTAACCGATCTCACTTCAGAAGAGTGAATTATTTTGGGTTACCGGTCCCATGTGGTTTTTCTCCTAATAGGGTGTCCATGTTAAAAAGCTATGTGTTATATGTGTATGGATGTGTTGAATTGTTATTTTACTTTACACATTACTATAACTGGATTGATCGGTAAACACAATACTCAATTTACTAGTAATCGATATATGAAGAGAAAGGCACAGTTGATATTTTACCAAGTTGATTAATTGGTTTGAAAGTTTTGTTATATACATTTGGGAGTATTTGGGACTATAGGATAACTAAAATTAACTGATTACCCCCCCCTCTCAGTTATCTAACAAAGGATACCCTAGACTGTGCCAAGACAAGTAAGAAAAGAGAGAGAAAATCATTGCTGAACTAAGAAATAAGGATGGGGAGGCATAAGGTCAAACCAAACTCACCTTTATATTTTATGAAAGGAAGGGGAAGGTCCTTCCCAATGAGCCACGAAGCTCCTTACATGGAATGTTAAGGGCATGAATGCCCCTAACAAACAATGTATTATTAAATGTTGTATTAATAACACTAATCTAGATTTATTAATGATTCAACAAACAAAATTAAATACAGAGGCATCGACACATTTAGAAAAAAATTGGGCATTAGGGAATTTGGTGGTTCTCCTGCAAATGTTGCATCATTGGGATTAGACATAATCTAGGACCCGAGGCATGTTGTGTTCACTTTGAAGGAATGTCAAAAGTACTAGATGAGTGGTTGGGTTAAAAGTGTAATAAAAAACCTTAGTTTTCTTCTAATAAATATTTACTGTCCAACACTAAATAAAGACAAAAAAAAAAGAGAGTCTATAATGAGATTAAACAACATTTAGAAAAGACCCCTGACTAGATCTGCATCATTAGATCAGGAGATCTTAATGTCATCACTAATCATAAGGAGAAATGGGGAGGATGCCAAAGAATGTCTCAAGAAGCTAAAGATTTTATAGAGTGGATCAAAAGCAACAATCTTTCAAAAGTCAAAATAGCTAGAAATGCTTTTACCTGGAACAACAAAAGAAAAGGATTCAATAATATAGTTGAGAAAATAAATAGATTTTTAATATATGGTAGTTTGACAAACTTCCCTCACACTATGGAATCATAAATTATGTCATCATCTGGAACAGACCATTATCTAGTCCAACTAAGGATTTTGGAGGATGAAGGACCCAAAAAATGCTCGTTCAAGTTTGAAAAAATGTCGTTAAAAGATGCAAACATATTAAATTTAATTAAAGAATGGTGGAATGAAACAAATGTATGAAGATCCAAAATTGACAAGGTAGCCAACAAACTAAAAGTTATTGAACAAAAGCTTCAAAGATGGAACTTAGAACACTTTGGCAACATCTTTGAATCCAAAACAAAACTTGAATAGTAAATAGCTAAAGTCAATACAAAAGTAATCGAGAAAGGAATGGATGAGACTCTCCATTTAAGAGAAATAAATTGCTAAAGGAATATGAAGACATCTTAGCTAAAGAGGAAATATTTTAGCTGCAGAAATCTAGAGAGACATGGGTAGAGGCAGGAAATAAGAACACTAAGTTTTTCCATAACAGTACAAAACATAGAAGAAAAGTTAATAGAATTACCATGATAAAAAATGGGAATGAGACCTTTATAGAGGATCCTCAATAGATTTCAGCTGAGGCTATAAGTTACTTTGAAAATATTTTAAATAATTTAGAATGATCTAATCTTAAAGGATAGGATAATATAATTAAAAATATTGCAAATGTGATAACAAAGGATCAAAATAAAGGGTTGATGGAAAAATTTACTAAGGATGAAATAGAGGCTACCCTAATGCAAATGAATCCAGATAAATCACCAATATCAAATGGATTCCATGTTGGTCTCTTTCAAAAGTGCTAGCATTTCATTGGGGATGAGGTGACAGAACCCTTGTAAGGGGTTAGAGATTTAGGAAGTACACTTAAGAAGATTAATAATACCTTCCTAGTTTTAATCCCTAAAAAAGATAATGAAGAAAGCTTTAATGAATTTAGATTGATAGAATTATGCAACACTATTTATAAGCTTCTTACCAAAACTCTAGCTATATACTTTAGAAACTTCTTCTTGGATTGATTAGTGAGGAACAAACTAGTTTTCTTCTAGGAAGGTCTATATACGATGGGTTATTATTGCCTAAGAGACTATCCATTCTATACAAAATAATAGAGCTCCAAGTATGCTCATCAAATTAGATATCAAGAAAGCCTATGATAAGGTCGATTGGTGCTTTTTGTGTAAATGCGTGGAGGCTTGTGTCTTTGCTAAATCCTAGATCAACTTGATCTATGATTGTATCTCCTCCCCAAATATTTTAATTTTAGTGTATGGTTTCCCAAAAGGATTTTTCAACATCTCCAAAGGCTTGAGACAAGGGAACCCAATTTCCCCATTTTTATTCATTATTATGGTAGAGTCCTAGGTAGATCTATTACTAGAGCTACAAAGTTAAATAAAATTAAAGGAATCAAAATTACTAGGGAGCTTGACCCCACCACTCATCAACAATTTGTGGATGATACAATGTTGTATGGGAAAAGAGAGAAGCAAGAGACTAAATCTTATAGAGAAATTATGGATTCTTACTCAGATGCCTCGGAGTAGGAAATTAGTCTAGAAAAATTAGAAGTTTTCTTCTTCAATACCGATGCTAGTATGGAAAAAGAAATGTAAAATATTGAACTTTAAAAAGGGGGTAGTACCTTGCAAATATTTAGGGCTAACTCTAGACAAAGGAAGTAGATCCTCAAAAATATGGGATCCAATAATAGAAAGAATCAAAAAAAGAATTGACTCCTAGAAAGGAAAATGGCTTTCTTTCGCTAGGAGAGAAACGATGATTAAATCGATACTATCCTTGATGTCAATATACCAACTATCATACATCAACCTACCACTGGCCAAAAAGGAGGAAATAAACAAGCATCTAAGAACGTTCTTTTGGCAAGGCACTAGGGAAAAAAAGAAAATATCATTGATATCTTGGGATAAAGTATGTAGACTCAATGAGGAAGGAGGGGTGGGCATAAAAAATATCAAAGAACAAAGTAAAGCCTTGGGATCTAAGATGGTCTAGAGGATTTTTAGAAACCCTCATCTCAAATGGGTCAAGATTCTCAACCACAAATACCTCAATAACTATGAGCCCATGGGTATTTTCAAAGAGAAAACCCCTCCTAGAGGATTGTGTATTTAGAACTTCATGTTAGAATGTATAAAAACTATTAAGAATTGATTGACATGGAATCTAGACATGGGAGAGAAGGCCTTATTCTGATTAGATACCTAGGGAGGCCACAAAGCTATAGAAAAGATATCCAACTTTGAAGCATCTAGGACCCTTTTAGAGTCGAGGTGGGGGAGATATGTGAAAGATTATATTGAAGGAATAGAAGGTGATATTTCTAAAGGTTAGAATGAAGAGCCGTGGATGATTTAGATATTCTGATCCATGAAAATAAAAGAGCTAGTAAAGATCCTGGGCAACATAAACATAACTTTTCACTTAAGGAAAGACAATTTAGTACGGGATGGCTCTAGGATAGGGGAATATAACATAAAGGATGGTTATAATTACCTTGTTTGTAAATATCTTAGGCTTAAGATGAAGATTCCCCTTAACTTAAGCTAGGACAAATACTGCCTACCCAAGGTTGGCATCTTCTCATGGCTAGCTCTGTAAAATAGTATTTTAACAATAGATAGGTTTAAGAATATGGGTTATGAGGGTCTAAGCATGTGTCCTTCTTGTGAAGAAGAAGAAGAATAATAAAACATTGATCATTTACTACTCAACTATAAGTTCTCTAATCAATATTGGAGTTGGTTAAGCAATAAACTTGGTTGGAGCTCTGCATTTCCTAGGACTATTTTGGGCATGTCCCAAGCATGGACTATCATTAAGAAATAATGCTTGTATGGGGGCCTAAGGAAAGTGGCTCCCTCTATTGTAATTTAGGAACTATAGAAAGAACAAAACAAATGTTTATTTAAGGAAAATAAAATGGATTGGCAAAAACTTCTAAATAAGATAGAAGTGGCCATTATTGAAACTTTAAATATTAGAATTACGAATCAACATAAAAAAGGGCTTGAGATGACCTATTGGGATGAAAAGATGAGAGGTGGGTGGATTGGGCTTCAAAATCCCCCATATGTGGGACCTAGAGTTAAGGAGAATGAGTATAAAAGAGCTAAGTGTGTCTAGAAACCTCCAAAAAAAGGTTGGTTCAAGCTCAGCTAAATCTAGGTAAATAAGGAATATGATGTTATGTGCAGAATGCTGATGGGATAGAGACAAATAATATGGCATAATTGTCAGCCCTTGTGGAAAGACTCCTAATTTGCAGAAACACGAAGATTAAGAAGTTGGCTATTGACGGGGACTCAAAAATAATAATAAATGCCCTTAGGAAAGGGCTTATGCCTAACTGGAGACTAAATGGTGTTATGTCTAGAGCTCTTCATCTTATTCAATCCTTTATTAATATAACCATTAATCATATTTATAGAGAAGGTAATTCCAGGGCAGATACTTTGGCCAACAAAGGGGTAGATGAACTTACTATTGGATAATATACTATAGGTAGACCTAGGGTACTAGATCATTGTGGGGAATTTAGCTAAGGCCCCCTTGATAAGGCTTAGTTACTCTTATAAGATTATATTCCTCCCTTTATTAATCAAAGTATCCCTCATTAGTATATGACTCTAAAGTTAATGATTAGGGATTCAGAAATATACTTCTCTAAAGGACCATATAAAGATTTATAAGAATATACATATATACTATAGCTGCACTAAGGTTTATAATCATAAAATGAACATGATGAATATTAGAATTTCAAATAGATCATGAGAAATAAGATATTTGTAATTTATGGAAAAGTAAATGTTATTGCCCTTAAGAATTATTCGTAGCAAATAAATCTGGCTTGATATCATACCATTATTAATTAATCTTTCAAGTATAGTTTTCACCTGATTTTCACATGGCATTTAATTAAGAGCCTAATGCCATCTATCCCTTTCATAAGGTGAAAAGGTATTTTCATTACTTTTAATCCAATACTCTCTCATTGTTTAGGGATTTTTATGAATTTGAGAGCTCAATTTTATTTCCACTTCAGTACATCATTAATTAGCAATGTCAGATCATTATGAGTTGTTTCAACTTCCTTGAGTAGAATACTCTTTGGCCTATTTATATCTACCTTGGGCCATACATTTCAAAACTAAAGCTAAAAGAGAGTGTAAATCCAACTTCATTCATTCTCCTTGAAAGATTTAGTTGCCACCTGAGATGGATACTTTTGTAAAGTTGTCTGGTAAGAAATGGCAAATGACAATTATTGACGTAGTTAAAGAGGACCGTATGGAAGCTATTTTAAAATTTTCTCATGAACTCGTCATTGGTGCTATTATAAAAATATTTGGTGAAGAATACAAACTCTCAATGTGGACAAAACTAGGTTAAATTCTGATATTTCCTTAATGTTTTTAGCACTAGCTATGTTATTTGAAAAGGATATGGAAGTAGTTAAGGGATTATGTAAGAGTCTCTTTATAAATTTCATTCTATTTAATTTAAATAAATTTATGATGAATATCAATGAGGAGTTGATGATATCAAAGCCAAGGTACTATGATAGGCATAATGAACCATTATTGAGATACCCCATTTTTTGGGTAGAAGATTGGGAGAGTTTTGAAAGAAGGGTACCAAAAATTACCCATAATTTTAATTTCCTTCTATGGATTTTTCACATTAAAAGACCTAATAACAAATTTTGGTTTGCTCAATATCTCTTTGAGGAAGGAATAGTGAGATATGAGGGGGTTTTGGACATTGCAAACACATCTTTCCTTAACGAGGATGAAGACAAGTGTGAGACTATGGAAGGCTCCAACAAGGGTAGGAGGTGAGGGCATAAGTGGATGATGAACATCACAGACATAGAGGGTCCTAGGAAGGTTTATAATGACAAAAAAGGCAAGGGTATCAAACTGGGTTAGAATTGACAAACAAGGCTAGGGTAGGGGGGGGGGGGGGTGGATACTTTTAGTCTTTTAGTTTTTTTTTTTAATATATTGGTACTTATTCTTGTCTCCTTTTTTTATTTTGATATTGTTATGGTGGCTATTTTGGTTATAAGATTGAAACTTATGATGACTATGTGAGTATCTCAAGCTCTACTTTATCGATGGACATAAATTTGTTAATATAATTATAATAGTTTATTCTTCTTATATTTTTATCTATGTTGTCCTCTCTAGAAAATAAGGATTAAATTGTGATTCAAGAGAATAGATTGCAAGAAAATATGAATAGAGAAATTGCAATCCTATGTTTAACATTATGAAATATTTTGTTAAATTATCTATCTTTTGAATGGTCTTCCAGAGCAATCTGTATATCACTTTTAGTCTCTTATATCTGGTTTTGAAATCCTTTGAGGTCCTTTTCATTTCCTTCATATATTTTTGGTCCTTTCTCATTATAATTATGGGATTATGTTTAGCTTGGCCCACAAAGATGCATATCATATGTCCCATGATTTTCTAGTAATGAAATTTCCTTTTGTTCAGAAGGGATGATTACCTTTTGGTCTATGTTGGATACCTCATTTACTTGACTTTTGGTTCTCCCTTGGAGTAATTTTTTGTGCTTCTTGCATTAGCTTAACGACATGCCAAATTATGATTCTTGTGCATCTCTATTACAAAGGAGTGATATGGTTGGCTTTATTACAGAAAATAATTTTTTATTAAGAACAAATCATTTTCTTCTTTCTTGGTATAGGCATGTGTGGTGATTTTCTGCATTTGGCTTTGTTGGGTTTATGTTCATTATGTTTGAGAATAGATTATCTTGTCTAGTCTTTCTATCTTTTTACTCCTGGCCTTAATAGTATAGAATCCTTACTTCTTGCAATAGTGAGGAATTTTAGCACTGAATGGGTCTTGGTTTTTTTTTATTTGATTCCTCTTCTACATGATGAATGCTAGACTTGATCAGTCATGAAGATTGAATCCTCTTTCCATGATAATATGGTTATTGAATAAATTATGAAGGATGATTTTATGGTGACTTTCTGGCATTAACTGATTATATATACATAGGGCATATTTTGGTCCTTGTTTGGGCTAAGGGCCCAAGATGGTAGCATGATAATTTAGTTTTTCAATTCCATGGGCATGGTTGTTTTTGGATAGCTTATTTTGATGTCATTCCAAAGGTTAGTAGAAAATAGAGCACAAGTGATTACTTACCTATTTGCGGGTGTGTGTGTGTGTGTTTTCATCTAACAAGAAAGTATACATGTGGATATATATATTCATATTTTCTTATAGACACGGTTAAAGTTATATTTATTTATGGACATGTGAATGGGATGCTAGGTTTTATTTCTTATCTTATCTCAGCCTCATTTTCTGGCTTCAACATTATGAGAGGATTGAAAGTGTTTGGAATGAGTTTTAGAATATACATTTATATATATGTCTTCTATAGAAGAAAAATTCTAACCATGGCACTGCAAGTTAAAGGGTAAGCTAATTACTTTATGTTTAGTGGCTAGTAGGGAAGATTCATTTTTATCTTGCAAGATTGTATAAAGGCTTGGAATAGCAGTTGAAAGAATGCATTAGAAGAGGAAAACAAGAAATAGAAAAAGGTAAAGAAGATGATTGAGGAGCCATGGAACTTATACTAGAGTTAGGAAATAATTTAATAGGCTTATAAATATTAAATTCAATCATGTTAGAGTTGTAACAAGTTGCATATATGAAATTGTTTAATTATGCAATGAGTACTTGTTGTAACATCAATCCTACATGGATTGATGATCTACACTGCAAAGGATGAATGCAGGAATGTAAATATATTCTTATGTATATATGAGGATCTTGGATCCTTTGTTTCTATGAATGAGTGTAAAGCGATATATGTAAATTACTAATGAATAATACCTTTTAAGTTCCAGGCAATACCAAAGGTTTTTCTTTCCTCTATTCTTTTCCTCTGGTGCCCACACTGAAAAAAGGTGTAAAATTATTTTAATATTAATAACATCTTCTAAGGTTTTGGTCGATTACTTATTAAAAAAATAAAAAATAAAAAATAAAAATAAAATTATAATTATTTTTAATTTTGTTTGGTTAGATTGATAGTGAAGTATTTTTTACAGAATGGAGAGTTCACCATTCTTATATATAGATTAAATAACTATTTTTTAACACTTTTTTATTAAATTTGTAAAATAATACTAAAAACTAATTCATTAACAAGTCTACACTGAAATATTAATATCTTATTACTTAAATAAATATCATAATATATTATTTGATATAACTATATAACTATCAAAATGAATTTGGAGGCTCTCATTATATTTCACAATCTCATAAAGACTTTGGCAAATGGGCTGAGGTTAATCATCTAATAAGCATAAATACTATTAATGGAATCTATACTTGGAATAATAGAAGAGCGGGCTTCAGCTACATAGCTGAAAAATTAGATAGATTCTTTACTAGAACTAATTCTGAAAACTTTAATCAAATAGTCAGTGCGGAGATACTTCCTGAAGCAGGATCGGATCACTTCCCTGTTAGGCTTACCATAACAAAAAATTCTAAACCCTCGAGGAATCTATTTAAATTTGAATTTATGTGGTTCTAAAATCCAGAATTCATAATCCTTCTTGAGGATTGGTGGAAACAAACCTCGGTCAAAGGATCAAAAATGTTCTGCTTAACAGCTAAATTAAAAATTATTAAAAACAAAGCGTTAGAATGGAATAAGAATCACTTCAATGACATATTCGAAGAGAAAACCAAGGTAGAACAAGAAATCTCTGACCTTAACAAGATAGTAATAGAACAAGGTATGAACAATCTTAGTTACCATAAGGAAAAAGAGTTGATGGCTAGATACAATGATATCCTTCTCAAAGAAGAAATCTTCTAGAAGCAAAAATCTAGGGAATCTTGGCTTAAGGAGGGCGATAGTAACACTAAATTCTTTCACAATACAACTAATTTTAAAAGAAGCATCAATAGAATAACCAAAATTAAGTCAGCTGAGGGACTTATTGCTGAGGATCCTATACAAATCTCAAATGTACTAACAAATTTTTACAACTCCCTACTCAACACTACAGAAGCTTCTGACCTTCATGCCCAAAATGAAATGCTTAAAGCTATTCCTAAGCTGATTATGGATTTTGACAACAAAATGATGAATAATAAGCTCTCAATAGAAGAGGTCAAAGCAGCAGTGTTTCAACTACATCCGGATAAAGCACCAGGCCCAGATGGTTTCCAAGCCGGCTTCTTCCAAAAATGTTGGCATTTCGTTGGAGAAGAAGTATGGCAAGCTATGGAAGCTACTAGAAATTCAGGATCTTTATTAAGTGAAATTAATAATACCTTCTTTACTCTTATTTTGAAGAAAGATGAGTGTTCAGAACCAGGGGATTTCAGACCTATCTCCCTTTGTAATACCATATACAAGATCCTATCAAAATGCTTAGCTAATAGAATCAAATCCATCCTTCCAATGATTATCTCAGAAGAGCAGACGAGATTTGTAGCAAATAGATCGATTTTGGATGGTATTATTATAGCGCAAGAAATAGTCCATACCGCACAAATAACAAAGGAACCTAGTATGTTAATGAAAATTGACATTCAAAAAGCATACGATAAAGTAGATTGGAGATTCTTGTGCAAATGTATGGAAGCGTTTGGTTTTTCTAAACAATGGATTAATCTTATCTTTAATTGCATCTCAACTCCCAGGATTTCTATTCTTGTCAATGGTACCCCGGAAGGTTTTTTCAGTATATCTAGGGGCATTCGGCAAGGAGATCCATTATCCCCCTTTCTATATGTCATTATGGCAGAAGTGTTGGGGAGATCAATTACTAAGTTTCATTTAGAAGGGAAAATCTTGGGATTGAAAGCCACGGAAAATGTGCCCAATATAACTCACCAACAGTTTGCGAATGATATGATTTTACCTGGATTAGCTAGTAGACAGGAAGTGAGTGCCTTCAAAAGCATTCTAAGTCTTTATGCGAAAGCCTCAGGTCAACATGTCAACCCTTCTAAGTCAGAAATTTACTTTATTAACACTATCTCAAAAATTGAAAGAGAAATTTGTGGTATAATGGGATATAAAATTGGCAAATTTCCGTGTAAATACTTAGGTATTGATCTGGATACAGGTCTCTTATCCTCCAAATTATGGCAACAAGTCATATCCAAAGTTCAAAACAAGAAAAGCTCATGGAAAGGAAAGTGGTTAACTAAAGCAGGTAGAACAACTATGATTAAATCTATCCTTTCAGCCATTCCCACGTATCATTTGTCGGTCCTTCCCCTCCCAATTTGCGTCAAAAAGGAATTAGAAAAAATTCTTCAAGAATTCTATTGGCAAGGTCCTTCTAAGGAAAAAAAAATTGCCCTTATCAAATGGGATACTCTATGTAAACTGATTTCTAAAGGGGGTCTAGGCATTAAAAATCTATTATGGCAAAACCAAGCCCTCGGGGCTAAACTTATATGGAGAATGTTCAGAGAATCAAGTAGTAAGTGGGCATCAATTTTATTACATAAGTACATCCTTGATGCAGATCCCATCAATATCTTCAGGTCTCAATCACATGTTAAGGGCTCACGGATATGGAATTTTATTAAGGACTGCAGAGGGATTATCAGCAAATTCCTTTCTTGGGATGTAGGAGCAGGAGATCAAGCTTTATTTTGGGAGGATTCATGGGTAGGCCATCCCTCCCTTAACAAACTAGGTTTCTCCAAGGATTTTATGGAAGAATGCAAAAGAGTCATTGGCCCTTACCTTAAGGACTACCTAGGCAAGATGGAAGACAATAAATGGAATATTACAAATATAATAGAGGATGTTTGGCTAGAGAAGAAAAACCTCCTTACAATCTTAAATGATAGAGAAGTAATTCTTAAAGATAGACCAGATACTTTAATATGGACAGGATCTAACAACGGAAAATACTTTGTTAAGGAGGGTTACAATGCAATTATTAAGAACCAAAATATGGATAACATCGATATACCTTTGAACCTTTGCTGGAACAAATCCTGCCTCCCTAAAGCTGGATTGTTCTTATGGGCGGCATTACAAAATAGAATTCTTATTGCAGACAGGCTTAATAAATTAGGATTCAAAGGACCATCTAGATGCCCGCTATGCGAAAACCATTCTGAGGATGTCAATCACATTCTCCTTAATTGTCCTTTTTCTCAAAATTGTTGGAATTGGCTCCATCAAAGTCTAGGATGGAAATCTACTTCTCATTGTGATTTAATTAGCAACCTTAAAGCGTGGCCGTCTCTATATAAAGATAATCTCTTCAAGGACATATGGATAATAGCACCTTCTATATTAGTATGGGAATTATGGAAAGAAAGAAACAGAAGGATTTTTATGGACCAAAAATTAACTTGGAACTCAATAGCTAACAAGATAGAAGCATCCATCGTAGAAATTACTAACAATAAACTCAGGGACAAACAGAGCTATGAAGATTCCTTTAAGAGTTGGGATAACAGAATCAGGTGCAAATGGCCAAAACTAGCTATCCCTCCCCTCTATGGTAAAGGGGGATCCAAAACTAAAACGGACAGAGCATCCTGTAAATGGATACCACCAAAAGCTGGTTGGTATAAACTCAACTTTGATGGAGCATCCCAAGGCAATCCTGGGGTAGCAGGTATAGGAGGGATCATCCACAATTGGAAATCAGAAGTGATAGCAAAATTCTCAAGACCCATTAGCCCTACAACCAACAATATGGCCGAATGTGTAGCGGCATTAGAAGGGCTTAAATTATGCAAAAATCTTAACATTTCAAAAGTAATAGTTGAAGGAGACTCCCAAATTATTATCAATGCCATCCGCACTAAAAAAACTCCTAATTGGGTTTTAAATTCAAAAATAGAAGAGATTAATTTATTAATGGATAATATTCTCAATTATGAAATCAGACATACTTTCAGAGAAGGAAACACAGAGGCCGATAAGCTAGCGAATCTAGGTGCCAATGGAGTAATAACATTGGAATAGCATATATAATAGCTTAAGAGGTATTTTAATGATAAGGTTAAGGCAGAGACCTTACCCCGTGTTTACATCAGTAGGAAGATTGGGAAACTGACTTTCCTATGAGGATACAGGATCCTCATATAGAGACATTCTAACCATAGGAACCCTTCTTACTTATAAGAATATAGGAACTCTTTGGGGAAGATAGCCTACCAAAGAATCATATGTGACCCTTAAATAATAATAAAGTAGTTTTATCAGAGAATATGAGTAGGTTCGCAAACTTAGCCTTTTCCTTTTAAGACATTGTAGCTCCACATTCCTTTAATCTCTTGTCCTTTTTAAATGCAATATTCAGTCTCTTGGCTAGTTCTAGCAAGAGAATGGAGCAAATTTTTAGCTCTGACTGAATATAGACTGTAACTAACAATTTTGGTGTCTTTAGTTACTTTAAAAGAGTTGCATTATGTTAAGGAACAATATATGCAAATTTGATGTATATACAATATCTACCTACAATTTTGATGAAAATACTATTTTCATGATTATGAGTACAATATTTTCATTTTTCCTTTCTGTCTCTCCCTAACATCTCCTTACTCAATGGTTGCATGATCGCATGCGGTTAGAAAGCCACATGCAATCATGCAACAAGTCTTTACTTTGTGTCTTCCTGCCTTGCAAGACACCTCGGGCTAACCAAAAATTCAAACTGCTAGCCGCGGGGCCAGTCAGCAGTCAAGATTCAAACTACTGGTCGCTATGGAATTTGAGACTCTTCATCTTCTTTTAATAGTATTTGTCAAGCCAAATCCATTGGGCTTCTCAGAGTCAAGTCATCATTCAAATTCAGGCAGAATTACTAACCCGATCTCCAACTGACATTGATCCTCTCCTTCAGATGCTTTAAAACATTCGGCATGATCTCAAGACTTTGTCTGCTATTGAGATGCACTCATCTTCTTGTTCCGCCAACTTACAGTCTTGTCGCATGATCGTATGACTCTTTTTCAATTCTTGTGATCATGTGACAACTTTAAATAAACTTATATTATATTTTTATTGCATCTGCGCTGTTAGCGTATATAGGTTCCTGCTGACAATCTGCCAACTTAGTACTTCGTGGACCAATCACAGACTACCATTCATGCTCGTGAAACATTTCAGACCCACCACCTTTACTGACTTTACACTTGGAGGATCAGACGGATGGCGTATGATCTGATGGGCTCACAAGATTCTATGAGATCATACGCCATCCGTCGATTTGGAATCTTAAGATGTGCTTAAAATTAGGGAGGCCCTCCTGAATACGTGGCAAGATCCCGTTAACTCACAAAGCATCTTTGGTGACTTATGCTATCGCATGATCGCATAGCAATATTTTAATCCGTGCGATCATGCGATCACTTCATCATTGGCGCATCTGCGCTATTAGGGTACGTGGGTCCCACTTGGTCTCCCATTGTCGCATGATCGCAAGAGTGTTCTCTTAGTCATGCGATCATGCGACCACACACCTAACCGGCTGCGCTTAACATTAGGGAGGCCCACCATGCTACGTATATAGAATAAATGCCTTTAGAGCCACCAGAACACGTGGCGAGATCTCGCATGATCGCAAGACAATTCTCTCAGTCTTGCGATCATGCGACCACACCTACCATAGGGCTTTATTTTTAACATCAAACCGCACACCGTTTTCACTATTTGGCTCATTGTGATTTGATGGATCATCCCGTATGTAATAAATGTATAAATTGACTCCTTAAGTAAAAATGGTGTACGATTTGATGTTGAAATGAGCCAGGTTGGGAATCCGCATGCACCAATCATAGAGTGGTCGCATGATCACATGGAATAAAATAATGCCTTGCAATCATGTGACATTGGAGTTCAGGGAGGTGAATGTGCTCTACTGGGACCCATGTATGCTAATAGCGCAGATGCAATAATGAAAAGTTATTAGTCCAAGCCCGACAAGGATAGTATTAAATATTACTTCATGCGCCAATGATAAAGCGGTCGCATGATCGCGTGAATAAAATAACACTCTTGCGATCATGCGACAATGGAGATCCAGGTTGGACCCAAGTCAACGGACTTACCTATGGTGGAACAAGGAAAGGATCCAATGGCCCTCACATAATCACGATCCCTGTCAATTACTTTTGTGAACTTGCGAGATCTTTCCACGTGTAAAGGTGGGGCCGAGAATAGTTTTCCGGAAGGAGGTTGCATAAGACTCTTGATCGACGGCTCCCGCTCTGCTGTTATGGAAAGAAAGATGCTTAGCGGGATATTGACACATAGCCGTGGGACCAAAAGAGTTGTAGATACTAAATCAATGGTAGACGCTTAGTTGCTATGGTGTGGAAGATGCTTTGCGACTAAGCGGGATCCTTCCACGTGTCCAAGTGGGGCCGAAGAAGTTAGTATGTGATATCAAATCAATGGTAGTCACTTAGTCGCTATGGTGAGGAAGTTGCTTTGCGACTAAGCGGGATCCTTCCACGTGTCCAGGTGGGGCCAAAAGAGTCTGTATGCGATCTCAAATCAACGGTAGTCGCTTAGTCACTATGGGAAGAAAGATGCTTTGCGACTAAGCGGGATGTTGACACGTAGCCTGTGGGACCTGATTCTTAAAGGAATTGTCAGAGATGATATAATCGTGGCCGTTCATTTCAAAAGCTACCAGATCTATGGCATAAGTTCAAATCTGAGAATTTTTCAATGGATGCCAAACTCAAATATAGCGTCCTCTCAGATGTATTACCGCATATGTCACATGATCGCAAGAATTAAAACAATATCATGCGATCATGCGATGACATAAACTGGGCAGATGAGAGAAGATTATGAACGACAAGGAGTCTGTACCAAATTATAAGGGGATTGAGGGTCATTGTTGTGAAGTTATGAATGAATCAGTGATGAGTTATAATGGCTGAAAAATGGATAGATTTCTATTAAGATGATGAGCATATGGATGATTATTGTAAATTGAATGACATGTTTTATATACCTCAACTTAGCATGAAGACAATGTGAAGAGTATGCTAATAGAGGAATCATTGAGCTACTGCAAGAAGTTGGCCAAGTGTCAAAGTAGTTTATGGTATATATAAATACATATATACGGGTGTTTGGTATATATATATATTTATATATAAATTCTAGCTTCCTCCTATGAGTATTTCAAAATGGCTTATATATAATAACTAACAAGGCTTCAGAGTATGTTTGGCTTGAGGTACTGGACATTCTTCTCTTTCCTGTTACTTTTATATATAAGGGTCATAAATATAGGTATACTGATGATAGTATACATATATTATTATATAGAGCTATGCAAATATATATTTATATATTGGATTAGCCTCAGAAGATCTCACAAATCCGGTAAGGGTATGAACACATGGTTATATATATATATAATCTACATATATATATAACCATATGTTCAAACTAATTATTTTTTGCCTTACAATTTGAGGAGCTTGGAAATCTTTGTAGCCTTTTCTGAATGATGTAATTATTAGAGGCCCATAATGAACTTTGCTATTATCTTCTTTCCAATAGATTAGCTAGGTATGACTTAAATTTAGTTAGAACACTAGTATAGTACTGAGGAGTATATTTAGTTCTGATGTAAATATGCCTAAAATGTTAAGACTCTCGTGGCAGGAATTGTTAATCTTTAGCGGTAAGGATTTTTAAAGAGTATTTGTTTCTAGTATTATATTGTCAATAATAAAAGTATTTAACTACGGGCTTCATAGTTAATATCAAATATTCTTAGATAGGTTATGTAGCAGAGATGTAGAATTTTTATCTTGATGCAGGTTAACCTTGGTCTCAGAGGAATTTTGTCTTGTTTTTTTTCAGGAAGGACTATCATTCAGATTTTCAACACATATACTTGACATAGTAGGAGGATCAAAAATTCTACTTCAATTGTACAAATGATGTAATCCTTGTCTAATCACCTTTCTATGTATAATTCATGATTTAAAAAAAAGCAATCTAGAGTTTTTTCGGGACGTAGGTATGCCTACGTAAATTATGTACAAATCTCGATAGGTATTGAGCCGTGGGTATGCCTACGAAAAATATGTATTTTAACAAATCTCAACAATTGTCGAGTCGTGGGTATGCCCATGTAAATTTTTGTATAAGGTCAGGACCTATGGTCCCGGGCAAGGTTGGAGGTTTTCTCAGCCCCGCTCTTTCCTACCAGCGCCTGCAGTGAGCGGGGTCACATTGTAATATATTTATTTATATTAATAAAAATGTCTAGGGCTTCAGCCTTTTACCGATAAAAAAAAAACAAAAAAACTATATAACTATCAATAATTTCCATATTTATGTGCTAAATAATAATTTAATATTTTTATATTTAACACATATATTTGTTATTTAGTTATATATAACTTATAATTTTATATAATATATGAACAATAAGATAAAATAAATATTCAATACTTTTTTAATATAACATAACAAAAACATCCAATATTATCTTATCGTGTAACATAAATTAAACTTTTGGTATAATTTTTAAAAAAAATAGAAAATCGGTTAATAGAAATATGAACTCTTTTAAAAATTATATAAAAGTATTTCCTTCCAATCTATTTTTTTAAATCTTGTATGATTAAATTCAGAACAAGAGCTCTATAGAGCTAGAGTCCTTGCCTTGTGGAAAAGTCAATAAGTGTGAATTGTCAATTATAGTGAAAAAAAATAACAAAAGTATGAATTATAGATTATCGTTAATAAATAAATAAATTTTGATAATATATTAGTGACTAGATTAGTTGCTTGAAGTATTTTCATAGATCAAAATTTAAAAAATGAAGTCATTACTATATAGAAAAGAAATACTTGATCATATTTCCTTCTTGTTTATGAATGCTTACACATTGCGCTACAATTACAATAGAGAAAAAAAGAAAAGTGTTGACATGGATGTTTGAAAAGAATAAAGAGAGAAGGGACGATTCACAATGTGTTGTACCTTGATACACTTTGAAATATGAAACAAACTATTCCTTGAAAAAAATTCTATCATATTAAAAATCTGTAGTTAATTTTCCATGTAATGCATTAGAACTTTCCTTATTTTAAAAATATTTTCCCTATATTGCATTAGAAATTTACTAATTTTTAAAAATTTCTATTGCTATCTAAACAATAATGAAATCTGGAAATTGTTGAAGCTACAACAAGAAATGATTTACTTAATAAAGTATTAAGTATCAAATAAAATTCCATCATATTAGAAATTTGTCCTTAATTTTCCCCATATTGACTTAGAACTTTCTTAATTTTCAAAAATCCCATTACAACTAGAGAGATGGGTGGAACCTCAAAACTATTGAAGCTTCAACAACAATTGATGCACTTAATAAAAGTACTAATAAGAACACACTACAAGAAAAATACCTATTTTGGACCAACAATTTATACTCCGATGCAGCCTCATATTGCCTAGTTGGGGTGAGTACCAAATTATGAGAGTGGGATAAAAAATATGCACTCCAAAAAGCAATGAAAAATGTAAGCACTATCTAATGGTGAAAGAAATCCTTGTGCACATAAACCACTAGCCACTTCAATATTCCTATGCATATAAAAAGGATGCTCTAAGGGTTGAAGATAATAGTAATAAGAAGTAAAGGTAGAGTAGCATCTAGATAGATGAGATATTACATACTGGGAAGGACAATTCTAAGTCTATATATATATATATATATATATATATATATATATATATATATAATCTACACAAAAAAATCTCTACATTGACATACATCTGTAACCTGAACTTGATGCCAGTAACAATATTGTTACAATTTTATTTTTTTTATAATTCTCATGAAGTTCTAATGATAATAAACTAATTAAAAAATATTTTAACACTAAACATATACTCCAATCTAAACAATAGTGAGCCACTATGTTGAGGTCATGTAACAAGTGAGACTATGAAATGTAGTAATAAAACAAATAGTAGAAATTTCACAAAAAAACATCCCTTATTATTCAATAATTTTTTGAACATTGGTAAAAACAAATTGATGCATATATTAAAAATGCTATAGTTGCAATACAACTATTCAAGTCTCATTTTGTTGATTTTTCTACTATATGATTTTATGTACATCATTATTTATTACAAAGGATAGATGTAGAGATTCATAAAATAATAATCGTAGTGTCACATTTCAATGTTTGTCCAGAAGAGACTGTGTTGCAACTGCTACCAATTCTACATTGTAAATGATGAAAGTAAAAGAAAAAAATAAAAAATATAAACTAGTGGACAAAAAAGATCAAAGTCCAAAAGTTGCTCCATCTTCCATAAAATTTAAATCATGTCTTAAATGTATAACAAAAGATAATTCCCTCCAAAGCCTCCAACTTTTTCTCAATGGATAAAGAATTTGAGTAGTCCTTGTATGAATCTGAAAGAGAATATTACAAGCTTACTTAGTTGCTGAAACTAAGGGAAAATAAACTCAGCAAATATATTGCGCACTAAAACCATTTGAAAAGCTATTTTAATCAATTATGCCAAATGAGTGCAGGTATTCTCAATTATTTACATATAAAATTAATTAAAATACATGAAACTTACATATCCAACAAAAAGTGTCATCTATAATGATTTTTACATAAAACTATAACAATATGCATGAAAGCCTAGTAGGCTATTGTAAAAGTTGAATAAAGAGGTTTCAATTTTTTAAAATAAAAACTAGTCTAAGCTACTTCTACACAAATCTACACCACTTGTAACAAATAAAATGAGAGCGTGACAAGAGTGACTTTAATAAATCAACAAATATTGCATTTGACACATCTGTTGGTTGATTTTGACTATTTTAAGGTAAACATAAAAATAAGCCTTACAAAAATGCATTATATCTCCCCCTTAAAAATTCCATTCCCGGATACTTATTTCAATCTACCATGTGTTTGCTATGTTAGTTGAAGAGAAAATCAAGCTAAATGAAAACACTTCATATTAAATTGTAGTAAAGGCTAATCACATGAACCAACGCAAAATAAAATTCCTTCATAAATTTACTAACATGTTGATATAGTTTGTTCACTACCTTGGGTCAAATTTGAAGAAAGAGGACACTCAAACAAATTAAACTAATAATCATTGCGAGATATGAAGAAAATATGAGTTCAGCAAAAATCTTTTCTACAGCAGCGACAGATTAGAAAAGGGCTCCTTTTCCATCAGAAAGAGGAGGCAATAAAGCAGGGCGTCTTGCTTCCATCTTCTTCCCCAAAGGCTGGCTTTCATGTGAACACTAGCTCGAAACATAGAGATGCCAAGGTTTTTATTGGTTATTGTTTCAATTGCTTGTTATATGGGCACAAAATGTTGGAATGTAGGGAACCGGACCAAAGATCATATCGATCAGATTATGAACACTTAAAGGGTTTCATTGCTAAGCAGAAGGAGAAAAGCATGGCCGAATCTTCTCTAAAAGAAAGAGGGATTGAAGAAAAGAACTTTAGTTCCTTAGTAGAGGCTTCGACTGACTTTAAGAAATTAGGGCAGAACAATGAACCTACATTTAACATTTTTACAGTTCAATCTCTGGATAGGCAGCTTGATATGTTTGCAAAAACCAAGTATGCATTAAGGGCCAAGCTTAGTAGTGGGTACACTAGTATTCATGAATCTGGAATTAATTCAGATCATAATGCCAATATACCCCAGTCAGGTTCGGGGGAAGGAAAAGTTACAGCACATGCGACCTTAGGGTGCTTCATAGATCAAAATTGGGCATGGCATTCAGTTAAAAGGAAGAATAAGGTTAGGGTTTCTACTTCGGCTCACATTGATAATAGTTTACCATTAAGGAATGTGTTTGATTTACTAAGTAAGAAGGAAAACTTACCTGGCATTTACTCACCCCCGCATAAAAGGAAGGGAGTTATGATAGGTAAGGAAATTAGGGTTCAAATGAATAGGGCACCAGCACATCAGAGCAAGAAAGATGTGATAGCACAACCTAAGCAAAGGAAACCCTACCTTATTATAGCCAAAAATCCTTCCTTCTCTGCGGGGGATTCGAGGAACATTGCAACTACCAAAATCTATAGCCCTCCGCATCGCAAATGATTAGCAAGGCCCGCTTTGTTTGATTGTAAGCAACATGGGAAATACTCTATTCTGCAAAATAATAATCACCAGAATCTCACATATACGCCTCCCCATAGGCGTGGTAAGGATCTGAATAAAGGCATCTCAAAGGTTGGTATGCACTATGATAATCTCATCCTAGATAGTGATGTTGTTGTCCAAAAGCAGAAATACCTTGCAGACACAGGCTTAATCTACATATGGAAAGGTACAGGGGTTCCTATCAATGTCTTAGTCACAGAGCTGACATCACTACTTCTCGAAGAGGTAAGTATTTCTCGACTCATGGAAAATTTCATGTATATTGATTGCAAGAATATAGATATTAAAAATAGCATTAAAAGAAAAAAGTGTCTTAAATTTAGAAGTACTCCTTTTGCTTTGTTTGATTGGATCCCTCTATTCAATCCCATGTATCTGAAGAATTTTAAAGTTGAAAAAGCTGTAACCATTAAGAATGTACCATTGGAATTGTCTAGTCAGGATATTTTCTGCAATATAGGAAATAAGATTGGTAGATTTATTAGAATGGCTGAAACAACAAACATGCATATAGATCAGATAATCATTGTAGAATTGGATTACCACCAAAAATATATCTCTCCTATAAAATTAAGTTTCAATTCTAACTCTATTATTGTTAACCCAATTATCTTAGAAGATTATATGGAAATTAACAAAGCCACCAATATAGAACAAGCAAGCACTAATCCATTAAATCAGTTTAGCAATGATTATGAAATCCACTTCTGTAAGGGCAAGGGAGGTTTCAATATAAAGGGACCTAAAGAATATAATGCAGATAGACCTATATCTCAATTTGAGCCTAGAACTTTAGGGGAAGATCAGGGCAAATTGATAAACAACCTTCCACAGGAGATTAAGGATACAGGAATTTGCCCCTTAGTAGGAGAGGAAAAGGCAATAGTTTCCCCCTCTCTTCATAAAGAAATGTAGAAGGAGGACAATAGAAATCTAGTTCTTAATTTGGAAATGGGGGACTTAGCTGATAACAGTATGCCCAACCCAAATGTGGAGGGTATTCTATTTTTGGAAACAGAACAGATAGAGATAGAAAGCAAGACTGTCAAAGATGATACAGATTTATTAGTAGATCAATTGGTGAACCCAGAAGGTTCATCCACAACAGTAGATAGGGATCCTGAAGAAAAATGTAATGAGGAAGTAGACCAAATTATAAAGTGCCTAGGAGAATCTCTTGTAGAGGATCTTATGAAAATGTTCATGGATGAAATTTTTGATCTAGAGGAACTAAATTACCAGAGAGAAACATTAATTAGATATATCAGCAATGCAACTTTAGTTCAGGCAGAGAAGGAGAATAATGAAACAATACAACTATTAAAAACCCCTGATCAAAGTGGTGATAGGCTCCAAGGAGACTATGACATAAACGCAAAGGATAAAGGTGAAGACAGACAGAGTCCAAAAAAGGACCCTATTTCTATTCAAAATGAAGGCTCAAGAAATGAGGGAACCAATAAAGAGGTTCCCTGTTGCAATATAAATGATACCGAATCACTGCACAAGGGGAAGGAACCAGAAACAACAATCCTGATAGAAATAGAATCCCTTAATGTGATAATACCAAAGAATCCAGATGAGGTAATTGAGATCTATGATAAAGAGATTATAGATAACAATGAGATCAATATACAAACGGAACCAGAACAAGTGAGTGCAGGGCAGCAGGACAAGATCATCAGTATAGCGGGAAACATGTCAATGGTTAAAGATTCCATAGAAGGCCTCTTTGGCATAACTAATGAAAATAGACATTTGGGAATAGCAATGAATAGAGGATGCCTTAGTACACCAAATATTAACAGAATCAAAAAGAAAAGAGGGAGAAAATCAGCTATTGAACTTAGAACCATAGATGGAAATTCAGGTAATCAAAAGAAATTAGCTGATATTCTGAACACAGGGAAGGGAAAGTGCCTTCCCCATGAACAATGAAAGTCACTACATGGAATATTAGGGGACTAAATGCCCCTAATAAGTAGAGATTAATTAAAAGATACCTTAAAAATTTTGACTCCTAAATTATTTTATTACAGGAAACTAAACTTAATAAAGTTGAAAGCTCCAAGTTCAGCAAAAAATTAGGCATATGGAAAGCAGAGTACGCGACCTCAATAGGTACTTTCGGAGGGTTATCAGTATTATGGGATCCTAGGAAGCATGCAGCCACACCTTTATCCCATAATAGTAACTGGTTGGCTCTAGAAATTAAAAGTCTAAAGTCTAATTTAAAATTAAACTTAATTAACGTATATGGCCCCATACCTAATGAGGATAAGAGGAGAGTCTGGCAGGAAATCCACCTCTTTTTATCCGTAAATTCAGAATCCCTCTTCTTTATTGGAGGGGATTTTAATGCTATTTTAGATACATAAGAGAAATATGGGGGTTCTCAATATATATCACAAGCTCATAAGGATTTCAGTAAATGGGCATCGGACAATAATCTAATTAGCATAAATACAAACAATGGCATTTACACTTGGAACAATAGAAGAGTAGGTTTTAGCCATATAGCAGAAAAATTAGATAGATTCTTCATTAAGATGAATGATGGAATCTGTAACTTGTAGTACAGTGTGGAGATTCTGCCAGAGGCAGGATCAGATCATTTTTCGGTTAGGCTCACTATTATAGAGGATTCCAAACCAGCTAGAAGTCCTTTCAAATTTGAGTTTATGTGGTTCCAAAACCCAGAGTTTATAAATCTCTTGGAGGAATGGTGGAAAAAAATTTCAATAAAAGGATCTAAAATGTATTGTTTAACAACAAAATTAAAAATTATTAAACATAAAGCATTAGAATGGAATAAGAACAATTTTAATAATATCTTCGAAGAAAAGGATCAGGTGGAGCAAGAAATAGCTGACCTCAACAATTTAGTTATAGAACAAGGTATGGATGAACTAAGCTATCATAGAGAAAAGGAATTAATGGCTAAGTACAATGATATTCTTCTTAAAGAAGAAATTTTTTGGAGACAAAAATCTAGGGAGTCTTGGTTAAAAGAAGGAGACAGCAATACAAATTTTTTTCATAACACCACTAAGTGTAATAGAAGCATCAACAGAATAGCTAAAATTAAGTCTAGTGATGGGCTTATAAATGAGGACCCTAAGTAGATATCGAGTGTGATTACGAACTTCTATCATACCCTTCTCAATGGTGCAGAAGCATCTGACCTTTTAGCACAAAATGAAATGCTTAAAGCCATTCCTAAACTGATTACAGAGCTCGATAATAAAATGTTAAATAATAAGTTATCCCTCAAAGAAGTTAGAGTGGTAGTATTCCAACTTCACCCGAATAAAGCGCCGAGTCCGGATGGTTTTCATGCAGGTTTTTTCTAGAAGTGTTGGCATTTTATGGGGGAAGAGGTATGGCAAGTAGTGGAAGCTACCAGGAACGCGGGGTCCTTGCTAAGTGAAATCAATAACACCTTTTTTGCTTTAATCCCAAAGAAAAATGAAAGTGTGGATCCTGGGGATTTCAGGCCAATATCCCTCTGTAACACAATATACAAGATCCTCTCTAAATGCTTAGCAAATAGACTTAAAACACTGTTGCCCAATATAATTTCTGAAGAACATACAGGTTTTGTAGCAAATAGATCGATCCTGGATGGAATAATTATAGCACAAGAATTAGTCCATACTGCTCAAATGACAAAGGTACCAAGTTTGTTTATGAAAATAGACATTCAAAAAGCATATGAAAAATTAGAATGGAGATTCCTTTGCAAATGCATGGAAGCTTTCAGTTTCTCTAAGCAATGGGTCAATCTTATTTTTAATTGTATTTGAACCCCTAAGATATCGGTTCTAATTAATGGCACTCCAGAAGGCTTCTTGAGTATCTCGAGAGGCATTAGGCAAGGGGACCCAATATCCCCCTTTCTATATGTAATCATGGCAGAAGATTTGGGAAGATCTATAACAAAGAGACATTTGGAAGGAAAGATCTCAGGTCTACAGGTCGCTAAAAACATTCCAAATATCACACACCAACAGTTTGCAGATGATACGATTCTACTTGGTCAAGCCAACTGTCAAGAAGCTAAAGCATTTAAAGATATCCTAACTATTTACATGAAAGCCTTAGGGCAGCGGGTTAACCCCACTAAATCAAAAATTTTCTTCATTAATACCTCACCGAGAGTAGAAAGAGAGATTTGTAAGTTGATGGGTTATTTAATTGGCAAGTTTCCATGTAAGTATTTGGGCATTGACCTAGATAAAGGTCTCCTATCTTCCAAACTCTGGCAACAAGTGATTACCAAAGTCCAAAATAAGAAGAGCTCATGGAAAGGAAGATGGCTAACAAAGGCAGGTAGGACAGCTATGATCAAGTCGGTCCTTTCGGCCATACCCACGTACCAAATGTCAATTCTCCCTTTACCAATAAATATTAAAAAGAACCTAGATAAAATGTTTAGAGAATTTTATTGGCAAGGTCCATCAGAAGACAAAAAACTTGCCCTAATAAAATGGGATACCTTATGTAAACCTATTTCTAAGGGAGGCCTCGGCATTAAAAACCTTCTATGGCAAAACCAAGCCCTGGGAGCTAAACTTATATGGAGAATGTATAAGGAACCTATATGTAAATGGGTGTCGATATTATTACAGAAATACATTCTTGATGGGGATCCCATCAACATCTTCAGGTCCTCCACACATGTCAAAGGATCCAGGATATGGAATTTCATCAAAGAATGCAGAGGAATTATTAATAACTATTTATCGTGGGATGTAGGTGTAGGGGATCAAGTTCTTTTTTGGGAGGATTCATGGGCAGGTCTCACTCCCCTTAGCAATTTGGGTTTTTCCATGGAGTTTATGGAAGAATGTAAAAGAGTCAAAGGCATCTTTCTCAAGGATTATATATGTAAGAAAGAGAGTAATAAATGGAGCAATTTAGAAGAAATTGACTCTGTATGGTAGGAGAAGCAGAAATTTACATCAATAATGGAAAAGAGAGAAGTTGTACTTAAAAATAGATTAGATAGACTGATTTGGGTAGGATCAAAGAATGGTAATTATTTTGTAAAGGAGGGCTACAATACCATTATCCGAGAATAGAAGATGGATGATATAGATATCCCTCTGAACCTTTGCTGGAATAAATCTGGCCTCCCAAAAGCGGGTATGTTTCTATGGGCTGCCTTGCAAAATGAAATTATGACAGCAGACAGATTTAAGAAATTGGGTTTTGAAGGGCCGTCCAGATGCCCCATGTGTGAGAGTCAATTCGAGGATGTTAATCACATCCTCCTCAACTGCCCATATGCCCAAAAGTGCTGGAATTGGCTTCATCAATGTTTAGGCTGGAAGTCTGCTCTCCACGTTGATCTATTAAGTAACCTTAAAGCATGGCCATCACTTTATAAAGATAATCTATATAAGGATATATGGACCATCTCCCCGACAATAGTTGCCTGGGAATTATGGAAAGAAAGAAATAGGAGGATTTTCACAGTTCAAAAATTACCATGGAGTTCAATCACAAATAAAATAGAAGCATCAATAGTAGAAAATATCAATAGTAATCTCAGAAACAAGGTAAGCTATGAAGAGGCATTCAAGAATTGGGATAACAAAATTAGAGCAAAATGGCCAAAATTAGATATTCCTCCCCTATATGGCAAAGGGGGACCCAAAGTGAAGGCTGACCGAGTTTCTTTCAAATGGATCCCTCTGAGAGAGGGATGGTATAAACTTAACTTTGACGGAGCTTCTAGAGGTAACCCCGGGGTAGCAGGTATTGGGGGGATTATTCACAATTGGAAGTCAGAAGCCATCGCTAAGTTCTCCAGTCCCATAAATCCTCCCACGAATAACATGGCGGAATGTGTAGTGGCCTTAGAAGGTTTAAAACTGTGTAGGAGGATCAACTTATCCAAAGTAGTTATCGAAGGAGATTCACAAATTATCATCAATGCCATTCGAAACAAGAAAACTCCCAATTGGTCCCTTAACTCAAAAATAGAAGAGATTAACCAAGTTATCGAGGGGATCCCAAAGTATGAAATAAGACACACATATAGAGAGGGTAATACAGAGGCAAATAAACTAGCCAATCTAGGAGCCAACGGAGTTACAATTATGGATCGGTATATCTAGTAATCTACATAGGCTTATATTCTAACAAACTTTTTTTGTTTTAACACAGATGCAGTAACATTCCAATTAATATGAATTTCTACTAAACAATAGGTTTGTAGTAGTTATAGGGGGATTAGTAAAAATTATAGGAGGTCATTTAGCCCAAAGACATTAAATTTGGCTATAGGTAGATACTAGTATTAGCGGCCTTTCTTGAAGAGCCCCAAGCAACTAAAAATTATTACTTGTAAAACTCAACTAAGAAAGGAGGATAGGGATGGGCCAGGGTATTAGAGTAAGGGATGTAGGTACCTACAAACTTGGTTTATATTCTGTACATAGTACACCTTTTTATTTAGAGGTGTGCATCAGGTATTGAGTGTTTGCAGAGCCTTTTTTATAGGTAGCATAATAAATAGCAGAGCACTTGCAAATATAATCATAATTAAATGCACTCAGTTTTCCCGTTCCATGGTGAAAAACTACCAGCAAGGCATAAATTTGGATCATCATCTCTTATACTCGTGAGCTCACCATGAATCGGCAGGGAATCAGAAATTAATCCTTTTTCTCCTTGTTATCATTTCAACTAGTGATTACTTATTGAATAATAGCCGAAGCTAGAAGCTTAGTGCATTACTTGTATGTTTTCTTGGGGAAGTTATCATTATCATCATTAGCGGGATTCTGCCAATGATAATAATGATAGATAAGCATGTATGTCTGTAAGCATAATATCAAAGTTTGAGACTCTCCATGTAGGAGATGTTTTATGTTTCAGTGCGATATAAGAAGATATAGCTTCATGATGTATAGCAGATGCTCCTATACCTTTGTACGGTCATTGATTAGAGATCATTTCATTAAGACTCACTAATAGGCAATTTCCAACTGGATAAATAGCATCTAGGCAAGAAGATATTGTTTCAAGAGTAAGTTTTGGATTCATAAATACTGATGATAGTTCACGGGTGTGAACGCCATCAAGTTATTCAGGGAATGCGAAATGTTAGCTTGTAGCCTCTAGGCTCTAGGTAACAAAGGAAAAGGGTATTATGCAAAGAGAAATACCACCCCACTTACTTGAGTGAAGTCTGGAAGGATCTCGAACAAGGGAAGGAGTCTTTTGGAAAAGTCCAGAATAATTGAAAAATGATTGTTTATAAAAAGTTTTATTGTTTATAGTTTCATAGAGGAAACATGGACACTAGACTCAGCACCTACTACATTAAGAGTGACCAAGCAATGGCTTTTAGAGGTTGCATTTATCCAGAAAGGTGGAATCAAATGTTGAGTCCTATGCATTTACCTCAGTCCAAATGGATACATCACCGTCCATGGACCCACCGCTGGAGTCATAGTCCCTGCTGACCGCTAGAGGCTTGTTGCATGGTCGCATGCACTTGGGAAGCCGCATGCGATCATGTGAGAAGCATGAAACCGCACCATCGAAACCATTGTGAATTGCCTTAACTGTGACCGCTGATGGTTTGTCGCATGGTCGCATGTGCTCAAAAGAGCCCATGTGATCATGTGACCAACCATTAGATATTAACCACTGACCGTTGGCGGCTTGTTGTTTGCTTGATTGCTGACTGGCCCCATGGTGACGTTAGAAACTAGGACCCACCTGGTCACAATAGCGCACTTAGGAAATATGCCACCTCACTCAAAAAATGCGGACCCACTGAGATTCTAATCCGATCATTGTCGCATGATCTCATGGGCTCGAAAGATTCAATGAGATTATGCGATAGCCGTCGGATCTCCACTGCACTTGCACGGCTATGAGGAACTGAGACCCGCCTGGTCGGAGTTGCACACTTGAAGGTCGAAAACATAGAGGGTTTTTAAACTGGAGGTCGAAAACACAGAGAATTTTTGGACCAAAAGTCAAAAACATCTCGAGCCTTCAGAGAGAAGGTCGAAAACACACTGGGTTTTCGGGCCAAAAGGTAGAAAACACAGAGGGATTTGACACTTGAGCATTTCTTGGAACAAACAGGATGCGACCAAAAAGGGAATGATAGGGAAATTTTGGGCAACAATACTTTCACAATAGTAGATTAAAGGGCGTCTCCATAATACATGGTTGACATTATTATACACTCTTAGAGCAAATACTTGGAAATGATAATCATGGTCGGATTCCCTTTGACATGAAGGTATTCATAGCTAATTTTTTATCATTATATGGACTAAGTCATGTTAATTATGTTACTGTAAGGAGTTAATAAAATCCCTGAGGTGATGCCCCTGGGAAGGGGGTCAATGGATACTTTTACTATTTTTCTACACAACTAGACATGGGTAAGAGTATATGAATATATGTATAGGTATATACATATATTCATATTCTTCTTAACAAACCTTGCTAAGTGCTATATTAATGATGTCCTCAGACAGGATAATGGTATGTACATACACTTATATATATGCACATTATATATATGTATATATAAATGTATGTATATACCATCTTATCTTACTTTAAGCTAGCAAGGTCTTCTAAGCATTGTTTTTACTCAGGGAAGCATTTCGTGTTGCAGAAGATGAGGCACAGTTAGTAAAATTGTATGCATTTGAGAATACAGTACGGAACCTAGTCACAATTGGTATTCCTATATTAAGTTAAAGGATCCTAAAGTCAGAGTATATATTAGGTATATAGATATATATATACTAGTAATAGTATATATAGATATATATACTGATGCCTAAAGCTAAGATATAATGATTTGCAAGATCAGAATCAGGAAGTCTTCAATCCTGTTACCTTTTATAGTTTAATATATATAAATATAGATATGTTGATAATAGTATATCTATATTTATATACATTTGATCACCTCCAGAAAACAATCTAAAAGAGGAAATAATTCAGCTAGGAAATTTAAAATTAAGTTGGAACATTCAGCACAGGATACATGTATGATAAGAACTGGGGATGTATTGAGCAACAAATAAAGTTATTACTTGCTTTAATGGGAAACTTGCAATTGAATCATTTCCTTAATTGAGAATGTAGTATCAAGAGACAGGGACACATGTTTTTATGGTATATGTAAATATATATATATATATGGGTGTTTGTATATATATATTTATATATAAATTCTAGCTTCCTCCTATGAGTATTTCAAAATGGCTTATATATAATAACTAATAGGGCTTCAGAGTATGTTTGGCTTAAGGTACTAGACATTCTTCTCTTTCCTATTACTTTTATATATAAGAGTCATAAATATAGGTATACTGATGACAGTATACATATATTAATATATAGAGCTTTGCAAATATATATTTATATATTGGATAAGCCTCGGAAGATCTCACAGATCCGGTAAGGGTATGAACACATGGTTATATATATATATATATATATATATATATATATATATATATATATATATATATATATATATATATATATATATATATATATATATATATATATATATATATATATATATATATATATATATATATATAATCTACATATATATATATAACCATATGTTCAAACTAATTATTTTTTGCCTTACAATTTGAGGAGATTGGAAATCATTGCAACTTTTTTTGAATGATGTAAATATTAGAGGCCCATAATGAACTCTTCTATTATCTTCTTTCCGATAGTTAGCCAAGTATGACTTGAAATTAGTCAGAGCACTAGTATAGTACTAAGGAGTATATTTAGTTCTGCTGTAAATATGCCTAAAATGTTAAGACTCTCGTGGCAGGAATTGTTAGTCTTTAGCGGTAAGGGTTTTTAATCACAAGAGTATTTGTTTCTAGTATTATATTGTCAATAATAAAAGTGTTTAACTCCAGGCTTCATAGTCAATATCAAATATTCTTAGATAGGTTATGTAGCCGAGATGTAGAATTTTTATCTTGATGCAGGTTAACCTTGGTCTCGGAGGAATTTTGTCTTGTTTTTTTCAGGAAGGACTATCATTTAGATATTCAACACATATACTTGACATAGTAGGAGGATCAAAAACTCTGCTTCAATTGTACAAATGATGTAATCCTTGTCTAATCACCATTCTATGTATAATTCATGATTTAAAAAAAAGCAATCTAGAGTTTTTTTCGGGACGTGGGTATGCCTACGTAAAATATGTACAAATCTCGATAGGTATCAAGCTGTGGGTATGCCTATGGAAAATATGTATTTTAACAAATCTCAAAAATTGTCGAGTCATGGGTATGCCCATGTAAATTTTTGTATAAGGTCAGGACCTATGGTCCCGGGCAAGGCTGGAGGTTTTCTCAGCCCTGCTCTTTCCTACCAGCGCCTGCAGTGAGCGGGGTCACATTGTAATATAACTATTTATATTAATAAAAAATGTCTAGGGCTTCGGCCTTTTACCGATCAAAATAAAAAATAAAAAAATTTGAAGAAAGAGGAAGAAACATCTCAAAGCCAGATCAAGTCATTTTAAATAAGAAAATCACAATACTATCATGCTTATAAGCAATAAGTTATTCATTTCTACTTATAAATCACTTTTTCTTCTTAAATCAATAGTTTTTTTTTTTTTTCAATTCTAAGTACAAATTGTAAAATAAGTCCCTCTTTCAGGTAATTCACCATTCATCAGTTTTATAATTGAAGCCTACAATGGTCTTGTATTTGGGCTATTGTTTTGAATCCTATAATGCTCTTGTATTTGCACTATTATTTTGGCCCATAGAGTATTGATAATATAGTTCGTTTAGGTTGGATCCATGGATTCTGTATTGAATTGGGTATGAATGGTTAATGAAAATAGTTGAGAAGGCTTTTAGAAGTAGAAGCTCCAAGGTCTACAAGATATTTGATTGGGGCATTCACCATGCAAGTCTCTAAAGAACCTAGACAATAGAATAATAGAAAGGGCATCAAAGCCTTCTTTCTTCATGATATGACTTTGAAGGTAATGTTTAAGTGATATGAAATGTATAGACTCCTGCAACCCACTAATCTACATTTTGTGTTCTATAACACTAGTTTAAATTTTACAAATATATCCACATTTTGTAAATTATATCAATAAAGTGATAAGTTTGCATATACATAGAACAAGTCATTATGAATAATATGATCAATATTAAAAATTAAAAGTCTTCAAAATAATTTTTTTTGTTAATAGATTTGTTTTTCATCATACTATTAACAAAGGAGAAGTCAACAAAAAACCTTAGATTCAAGATATTGGAAGGTGCAGATCTTGATGTGCATGGTGTAATGCCCCTCCTTGAAATTAAACTAGATGATACCTTCAATTATTTTATTACAAAGTGTTTCTTTTAGTAAATATAGTAGCATTATTTTATTATAAAAAAAGGTTTGACAAAGGAATGGAGACATGTACAACCACAATGGCAAAAAAATTACTTTATAACCACCGACTGCTAGAGGAGACAAAAAGGTACTCATAAGTGAAGGTGTAAGAATCATAGTCAACAATAAGGTAAAATGAAATCAAAGGCCTGTATCTTAAAGGATAAAAGACAATTGGATATCCAATGAAAGGAACTAACAAAATTAAAAGCTAGTAGTGAGATTAGTTAATGGAATTATATTTAAAATATATATTACCAGATCCCTCTGATATGCCTTAGTTAGGCTGTTAATTTAAGTCCTCCATATTCTTCCATTACCAAATGGATGGCCAAAATAATAGTAGTCAACTAGAAATTGTTTCATTCCTTGCCAATACATTACCAACCTAACTAATAGTGCAACAAATACTTGAATGCAATTCATCGTAGTTGTAAGTGTGGAATAGGTGTTTCCAAGATTATATTAGTTTATGTTAAGGATCCAACAAAAATGAACCTCAAAACTTTTGATGCATATTGTTTATTTCTGGCACAAGTAAACAAAAAATGATAAATTTTTTTTTTAATCATTGGGATCTATGACAAAAATCAACAAGATCACAAGTAGATGCATGACATAAACCAAAAAGTTGAGGATCAGGTACGATTGTACCTTGATTACCTGGTTTTAGAAAATAAGCATAAGATTTTTACTTTCTATGGGACATATGGCATACACTATGACACATGATCTTAACATAAACCTATTTTTGTTGGTTTTAGAATTAGATTTTCACATTCATGGACTGGGGAATGCCATCACTCTCAAGTATTATGACCCAATATACTTTGCATAATCCTCTTATAGCCATGCATCTTGATGCCACCTCTATATTATGAACTCTCTATTGTTGAATATAAGTGTTTGGGAACAAAAAATATAGCTACAAGGAAAAAATAATGACATCATACTTTATGTAAGGGAATATTATCTTCCCAAGCCAACAACTTCAATTCGTACAAAATTTTAGCAAATGTTTCCTAAGCTTCACAAAAATCAGGAACAATTTCATCAAAACAGAGAAGAACTGAAAGACAAATATTGTTCCTTTTACTTGTTAGGACAATTTTTATTATTTTTCAAAAAATAAATACCAATGAAACTATAGTAATGATCTTAATTTATAAAACTATAAGAGAAAAATTCATATTGTTGCCTATCTAATATCTTAAATACGCCATAATTGCATGTTGTATTGTGACTAAAAATAACTATTTAGAAGAAAATAATAGCCTTGAAGAACAATCCATGCCTTTGTGATTTTTAGATATTCATTACATAACATTTAAAAAAAATAAAAAAAATAGAGTGACCCCCGATAAAAAGTTGGGCATATGGAACATACTAGTCTTCTCCACAAATTTAGAGGAAATCCACCTCATCAAACTATTTCTTTTGACAAGGAAGATGCCTTCCCTAACATAAGTCTACCAAACAAACATGTATGTTAGAAGGATTCATTTGTTTATGATACATGCTTAAATATAGTTAAGTGAGAAGCCCATTATTTCAACCCAAAAGTTTTCATGTGTTGAACCCTTATTTTAAAAAGTACACCAAAATTGAAATCCTAAACACCACTATAACCAGCCCCTAACCCCAACTATATCAGGTCCTAGTTTACAACTTAAAAAACCTAAAACAACAAAAAAACTATAAAGAGAACTGACAAAAACAAATAGCAATCATATGGCAACAAAAAGTATGACTATTTATCCTTGGTTGAAACCCCATTTTCCCTGCATCTTGACAAGCGCCTCTTCTTTTTTTCTTGTGATTGACATTCTTGCTCATATTTTCTTGCTGGTAATACACAACAATGAGATACTTGTTGGCCACATTAAAAACAAAGAGATGATCAACCGTATTGTTGGCATCATAGATATCTTTGAATACATGGAACTTACATATCCAACATAAAGTGTTGTCTACAATGATTTTTACATAAACCTATAGCAATATGCATGAAATCCTAGTAGGCTATTACAAAATCTGAATAAAGATGTTTCAAAATTTTAAAATAAAAACTAGTTTAAGCTACTTCTACACAAATGTATACCACTTGTAACAAAGAAACTTAGAGCATGACTAGAGTGGCTTGACTAAATCAATAAATACTGCATTTGACACATCTTTTTCTTGATTTTGACTCTTTTAAGGTTAACATAAAAATAAGTCCCCCAAGAATGCATTATATGTACCCCTTAAAAATTCTATTCTCAGATACTTATTTCAATCTACCATGTGCTTGCTATGTTAGTTGAAGAGAAAATCAAGCTAAATGAAAACACTTTGTATTAAATCCCAGTAAAGGCTAATCACATGAAACCAAGGCAAAATAAAATCCCTTCATAAATTTACTAGCATGCTGATATAGTTTGTTCATTGCCTTTAGTCAAATCTGAAGAAAGAGGAAAAATCATCTCAAAGCCAGATCAAGTCTTTTTAAATAAGAAAATCATGTGCAATACTATCATTCTTATAAGCAATTGGGTATCCATTTCTACTTCTAATCACTTTTTATTCTTATTGATAGCTTTCTTTTTTTCAATTCTAAGTACAAATATTAAAATAAGTCCCTCTTTTAGGCAATTCACCATTCATCGATTTTATAATCAAAGCCTACAATGGTCTTGTATTTGGGCTATTATTTTGGCCCATAGAGTATTGGGCATACAATTAATTTAGGTTGGATCCATGGATTTTTTATTGAATTGGGTATAATGGTTAATGAAAATAGTTGAGAAGGCTTTTAGAAGTACAAGTTCTAGGGCCTGCAAGATATTTGATTGGGGCATTCACCATGAAGGTTTCCAAAGAGACCAAACAATAGAGCAATAGAAAGGGCATCAAAGCCTTCTTTCTTCATGATATGGGTAATGTTTAAGTGATATGAAATTCACAAACTCCTGCAACCTACTAATCTACATTTTGCATTCTATAATACTAGTTCAAAGTTAACAAATATATCCACATTTTGTAAAATATATCAATAAAGTGATAAGTTTGCATAAACATAGAACACATCACTATGAAGAATATGGTCAATATTGCAAATTAAAAGACTTCAAAAGAATTTTTTCTATTAATAGATTTATTTTTCATCATACTATTAACAAAGGAGTAGTTAACAAAAAACCTTAGATTCAAGATATTGGAAGCTGTAGATCTTGATGTGCATGGTGTAATGCCCCTCCTTGAAATTAAACTAGATGATACCTTCCAAATCATTTGATTACAAAATGTTCCTTTTAGTAAATATAGTAACATTATTTTATTATAAAAAAATATTTGACAAAGGAATGGAGACAAGTACAACCACAATGGCAAAAAAATAACTTTATATCCGTCGACTGCCAGAGGAGGCAAAAAGGTATTCATAAGTGAAGGTGTAAGAATCCTAGTCAACAATAAGGTAAAATGAAATCAAAGGCATGTATCTTAAAGGATAAAAGACATTTGGATATCCAATGAAAGGAATTGACAAAATTAAAAGGTAGTAGTGGGATTAGTTAATGGAATTATATTTAAAGTCTACGTTACCAGATCCCTCTGATATGCCTTAGTTAGGCTGCTAATTTAAGTCCTCCATATCCTTCCATTACCAAATGGATGGCCAAAATAATAGTAGTCAACTAACAATTATTTCATTCCATGCTAATACATTACCACCCTAACTAACACTGCAACAAATACTTGAATGTGATTAATCACAGTTTTAAGTGTGGAATATGTGTTTCCATGATTATATCAATTTATGTTAAGGATCCAACAAAATGCACCTCAAAAATTTTGCTGCATATCGTTTGTTTCAGGCACCAAAAGTAAACATAAAATGACAAAATAGGTTTTTTTTATCATTTGGATCTATGCCAAAAATCAACAAGATCATCAACAGATGCATGAAAACATTAAAAAGTTAGGGACTACGTATGATTGTACCTTGATTACTAGGTTTCATAAAATAAACATAAGATTTTTGCTTCCTATGGGATATATGACATACACTATGACATGAGATTTTAATTTAAACCTATTTTTGTTGATTTCAGAATTGGATTTGCACATTCATGGACAAGGGAACATCATCAATCTCAAGCATTATGACCCAATAAACTTTGCATAATCATCTTATAGCCATGCATCTTGATGCCACCTCTATATTATGAACTTTTTATTATTGAAGATAAGTATTTAGGAACAAAAAATAATGACATCATACCTTATGTAAGGGAAGATTATCTTCCCAAGACAACAAGTTCACTTTCTACAAAATTTTAGCAGTTGTTTCCTAATCTTCACAAAAATCAGGAATAATTTCATCAAAGAAGAGAAGAAATGAAAGACACATTGTTTCTTTTACTTGTTAGGACAAGTTTTATGATTTTTCAAAAGAATAAATATCAATGAAATTATAGTAATGATCTCAATTTCTAAAATTGCAAGAGAAAAATTAATACTACTGCTTGTCTAATATCTTAAATAGAACCATAATTGCATGTTGTACTGTGACTAAAATCAACTATTTATAAGAAAAATACATCCTTGAAGGACAATCCATGCCTCTGTGACTTGCATATATTCATTACATAACAGTTAAAAAATAAAGAAAATAGAGTGACCCCCAATAAAAATTTGGGCATATGGAATATACCAATCTTCTCCATAGATTTAGTGGCAATCGATCTCATCAAACTATTTCTTTTGACAAGGAAGATTCCTTCCTTGACATAAGCCTTCCAAAAAAATATGTATGTTAGAACGATTCATTTGTTTAGGATATGTGTTTAAATACAGTTAAGTGAGAAGTCCATTATTTCAACCCAAAAGTTTTCATGTGTTAAACCCTAATTATAAAAAGTACACCAAAAATGAAATCCTCAACACCATGGTAACCAACCCCTAACCCCAATTGTATCAGGTCCTAGTTTACAACTTACAAAAAACAAATATAAATCATATGGCAACAAAAAGTCTAACTATTTATCCTTGGTTGAAACCCATATTTTCCTTGCATCTTGACAAGCTCATCTTCTTTTTTCTTGTGATCAACATTCTTGCTCATCTTGGCTTGATAACAATAAAAAATAATGAGATACTTTTTGGCCACATTAAAACCAAAGACATGATCAACCACATTGTTTGCATCATAGATATCTCTATAAACAAAGAGTTTTTTTTAATCTCTTTCCAATATATGATTAGTAGTTAGAATCAAACCACTCTCACACATACAATTTCACAATAAATAAAAGAAGAAAAGAGAAAGTAAATATGCCCTATATGAGGGGGTAGAATGAGACTCTCTTACCGGATCGAGATCGTTTGATTACAATTAGCAACCTTGATAAAGGTCTTCAATCTTGATTTCTTAGCTTTTTTTTTGTAGAATCCTTTTTACTTGCCTTAATCACATGATACATACAAATGTATTAAAAAATAGTACAAAAATGTTTCAAAAATAAGAAATTAATATATTTTTGTGATATGATTAAGATTGAACTTTTTTTCCTACTTTTTGAGTATTTTAAAATTCCTACAACTAGGCAATGACCATAAGGGCATCCAGCAGTTCCATGATCAAAGTTTTTAAATAACAACTTTGTTCTGTTTGAAAAATTTAACCATCTTCCTCTGGTTCTTGCCCACCCGTAGTGACTTTGCTTTGTATCTATTGTAGATAAAAATCCCTTATTTAGGCATTTTACGTCAAAATATCACAATGCAAATCATCAAAAAATAACCTTCATCTACTACTAGGTGGAAATAATGAGATAAAAAAACCTGTAGATGCAGGCCAAAGGAAGAAAGCGTATGCCAGACCCTACATCTAAAAGCTGCAAAACCCTAAGCTTTCAAAGTTTCTCAATTATTTCTTATGCATCCCATCTTGGCACACATGTTATCTACCAACTATTTTAAATGTTACATAAAAATGATGTACCTGTTGTTGACAAGACTTTTTTTTCCGTAATTTTCATAATAAAGTAGAAAAAAAAAACACTAGGAAAAATAGAACCACCCAATCAGAAAAAAAACAAAAAAATATCTAAAATGTTAATTATTAAATCTTAATATTACAAACTATAGAAAAAACAAAAAAAATATCTTTTACTTGCATGCATTAATAGACACTGGCTCAACCAAAAAAACTTTAAACATTCAATAGTTAAATAGCAATAATAAAAACTATATTTTATTTATATGAAATGATTATTTAATTTTTATTATGGACCACACTAAATCCTTTTCGATAGAGTTGGAAACCTGACACAATAGGTGAAAACTTGATGCAACATGTGAAATCCGTCCGGAATGGGCAAGACTTTAAAATCGATGGATAATGTTCCATCAAATAAGAAGGAAAACCTCCTAAAAAAATTAAGTAGTTTATATTTTTATAAAATTGAGTGGCTAAAATAATGCATTGTGGCTAAAAAAGTGGCAATAAAATTGTTACATTCCTAGAACATGTGGTTGCTAAGCTTATTTTGGCTAGCAACTATTGCTCAACATTTTTAACAATAATTTGTGGAGTTGGTGACCCCATGGATAGCAAAATAGCAAAATTTATGGTTATTTTTAAGCACTACTTTAAATCATACTTTTAAATGAAAATTATAACAATATTTATTGCAAATAAAAGTTGGAAGCAAAATTCATAGTGAAGATATGTGGTATTTTTCCAATAAACAGGTGTTATTTATTTCTAGTCCCTTTTTTTCAATACTTATTTTTAATTTTTAAGCAGTTGTTGCTCCATTAAAATAAGAAAAGATTCCAATCTATCATTTCCCTTAATTAAACATTTACATAGAAAGGCATAGGAACATGGGGTTGTTCTCTTGAATTTGTGCAAGTAAATTGAAATACCCCTTGGTGGCTACCAAGAACACAGGTAGCAAAAAAAATATCGTTACAAAAGAATCACAAAAAATAAGGAATATGCACCAAGTATAGCAACACTAATTGAAATAAATATTTCAGAATATGTGAACATTGAAGCAGGTTATCTTGAAGAAAATGAAATCATAGCAAGAGTAATTGGGGATAAGCCATGTTGAAGAGAATTGAGGTAGTGGATGGCACAAAATTGGGCTCAAACATTGAAATACACTTTTTTGTAAAATTATTTTTTCATGACAATCCTTGATTTGAAAGAATATAGAAACAAGATTATATTCACAAAACCATGGTGGTTCGGTGATAGGTTGCTATGCACAAAAATGAGAAGAAATTTCAATTCTAGAAACTATGTCCCAATTGAGTGAACTTTATGGATCAAATTGAATGATCTCTCATTAAAATATGGGAGATTATTTGAGATTAATTGGGGTAAAGCTTGGTATTGTGGTAGGTTTGGAAACAAAGAGATTGGATTCAACATTATATTTGCGTAGGTAAAGCTCATTTCAGTAAAACTAATTGCTAAACAAATCAATTTATCTATAAAATCAGGAATATGACAACAATGCATAGAAATAGAAGAGACAATATTTTATTACTTAAACTACAATTAAAAAAACTCATTCTATGAAGGGATGCCCTAAATAAAAAATTCTCCAATGGAGACAAACAAATTTCATCAATATCAAAGGAGGAAACAAATTCCAAAGAATAAGAAATAAATAAACAACATAACAAAATAATTGAATCCAGTTCACATAAGAGAAATAGTACAAAGCTCAATCTAAATCAGAAAAAGGAAACTGTAAACTTGATCAATATGGATTCTCTAGAGGCAAATAAAATAAATGAAGACATTAGAGAAAGGGTTCATAAGATTAAAATCGAAAAGGACAGTGACATGAAGATAAAACCATCAACATCTCAGCAATCAGAGGAAAAGGAGCCAACCTTTGAAGACATAATGTCTTTAATAAATATTTTGATGAAGGAAAAACTAATTGATATAGAAGAAGGGAGTTAAAAAAATAGCAATATGAAGGCATTCTAGAAAGAAAGCAATCAAAGGAATAAAATAGATGATAGAGTAAACTCAAGCATACAAGAATAAAATCCTCGCAAGGAATTGGAAGAAATTGAAATATCATGAGAAGATATGGAGGAAGATGAGGAAGAACTAGTAGATGAGCTAGACATTTTAGAACCTATAAGCACTAACCAAGCTATAGAAAATATTATTAACAATGGCCTTTACAGAAAAAGTAAAGGAAAAATATTGCACAAATAGAAGAGAGAAGAAGAAGCCTTACAAGAGAACAAACATTGATAAAAGTATATTTACTCAAATCTAAAACCAAAAGAAGAACCATCCTTTGGGAAGCAATGAAGATCCTCAAATGCCCCTAACAAGAGACATTTGATAAAGTGCAAATTTGAAATAAAATACATAGATATCATTCATATACAAGAAACCAAATTAACTAAAAAATAATTAGAACAATTTACAAAGAATTGCAAGTAATGGAAAGGACATTTTGTGGAAGCTACAAGAGCATTGAGAGGCACGACCCAACCAGGTATGCATCAAAATAAACAATACTCAAACAACTAGAAATGGGAAAAGGTAAGAAGTCCTAAAACTTCATTTTAATTTTTTTTTGTAATGCTTATGGACTGATTAAAATAGAAGATAGAAACAAACTATGGGAAAAATTAAGTAATAAACTTTCATCAATACAAGAACCTTATATACTAGGAGGTAATTTTAACATCATATTAGATTTAAAAGAGAAACCACGAAGCATTGGGAGAATCACACAAGTACTAAAAGACTTTAAAAAATTTGTCAATAATAACTCTCTAATCAATTGGCAACCAACAAATGGAAACTATACATGGAACAATCACAAAAGTTGATTCACAAACATGGCATAAAGGTTAGATCACTTTCTGTTATCAAAAGATTGGATCAATAACCCAAATCTCCCATTATCATAGACACACCCAACACCAACATCAGATCATTATCCGGTAGAATTAGACATGCCAAAAATTACAATGGACCATCCAAAATCACAATTCAGATTCAAAAAGATGTGGCTAATACATCTCATTAATTCCAAACTTAAAAACATGGTGAGAATAACCAATCAATGAAAAATAGAACCTATATTTACATCTTTCATAAGAAACTTAAAAAGATAAAGAGAAAACTAAAAGTATGGAATATATCAATTTTTGAGAACAAAGACAATGCTTAAAAATATCATGACAAAAATAGATTTTTAAAAAGAAAAATCTTTAATGATAAAATGCAAAGAAATACTGGCAAAAAAACTACTAGAGAGCTAAGTCTAGAGAAATGTGGCTAGATGAGGGAGACAACAACACCAAATTCTTCCATAATACATCAAATTTTAGAAAGAATTTAAACAAAATAAATTAAATTGAGAGGATCGATTGAACTATAACCAATGATCCTTAAGAAATACAAAAATTAGGGGTCAAATACTTCCAAAAATATTCTTGGCAGTTATTGTGAAGAAAGCGGTTTAAAACCAATTTCACTTGCGACATGTTGAAGCTTATGATAGATGTGGGTAATAAAATTTTAATACAACCCACAACACTTGAAGAAGTTAAAAAAAAGTATAATTTGACCTATACCCCAATAAAGCACTCGAACTGGATGGTTTTACAACATTAATTTCTTAAATAGGTTGGGAATTAAGTGGGTGCAAATATATGGCAAATGGTGGATGAATCAAGAAAGAAAACAATAATTATCAAAGACCTCAACATGACTAATATAACTTAAATCCCCCAAAAATAGATGGAAAAATCTTCACAAACTATAGACCCATTTCACTTTGCAACATGACATAAAATCATTTCTAAAGTTATGGCAAATAGGTTGAAAATATTACTAGAAAAAATAATCTCTAAAGAACAAAATGATTTTGTCCCAAGAAGAAATATCACAAAGGACATAATCATAGCTCATGAAGTGTTACAGTCAATTTGAAAAGAAAATATGTAACCTGAATGACTCTAAAAATAGACGTTAGCAAAGCATATGCCAATGTTACATGTCATTTTGTTATAACTATATGGAAAAATTCAGCTTTAGCTAAAGAATAATTAAAATGGATATACAGTTGTATATCTACGCCAAGATACTTTGTAATGATAAACAATAAAAGAATATCCTCAAGGCTTCTTCTAAGGAGAAAAAGGGTTAAGGTGATAAGTGTTGAACAAGCCAAATAACTACGAGGGGGGTGACCCAGTTATTCGCAAACACTTTCTAAAATTTTTACTATGTCGATAAATCCACAAACCATACAAATGATGATGATTATTATATCAATATTAACTTCTTATCTATTGGTAACCACACCAAGCAATTATAACAAATGTAAACATGAAAGCATAGAACCACCAACGCAAAAAACACCAGAATTTACGTGGAAACCTAAACTAGGAAAAATCATAGAGAAGTTGATTCTCATGAAATGAAACACCAATTAAGGTGACACCGGTTAAGGTGATTTTTACAAGGCTCATTGTCAGTTTTGTCACTATGGGTTGGCTCACTATCGATTTTCTCATCGCTGGTTGGCTCACTGCTGGTTGGCTTACTGCTAGTTGGGCTAACTACCCTTATATAATTAGAGATGTTTTATAGACAAAATATGAATTGATAAGATTGCATCTGAATATGCATAAAACAATTAAAAAATTAAGCTAAATTACCATATCCAAAAGTAGATCTGATTGTTGATCTTCTCTTTGTATACCAATATCTGATCCACTTAAATTCTATATGCAAACCCCTTCTTAATATTTCAATAATCTTCAACACTTAGCTTTAACTTGCACACATCACCATCAAGAACTTGCTCAAAAACTCCTTTTATGACTCACTTATCTTCTTCCACATTCACACTCTCTCATACATCGAATATAAAAGGTTTTTCTTATTTATATAGATATCCAATCATACACATGTCAGACACACCAAAATAATGTGTCAACATCAAATCAAAAATATATTACAATTGTATTTAATGCATTACCACCAATCCTAAATCTAGGACATACTTAAGAAATACTTTACAACATGCTACCATAAGATCCAAATATATGTTGCACTTAAGATGTTTACAATGCTCATTGCATTTACCAAAATTTCTAGAACACCACATCCAAGACCATGTCTACTTCTGAACCCACTGATAGATGAAACTAGATAGAACATGTCCAGAATACAATACCAAAAGCTAACTGATGAAATGCAAGATAGTCCATCTCTCAAGAATACCTGGAAGAATACTATAAGTATAGTAGTCAATATTAACTAATAGAAAAACATCATGGGCCATTGATTACTAAAAGCATACAATTGTACCAAAATATGTAAATTGTGAGTACAACCAAGTACACCTACCATGGAGCACCAAGTGTTGAACATGTCTTGTGTATAACTGAAACTTATTAATGCATAATCAATAGCTAAGAGGTACACAACCAAAATTTCTAATGACCAACAAATACCACCAAGATGTTGGTATGAAGTTTTTGACATTAGTGACAACAATGCCATCAACATCTCAATATGTCTAACAATCTCCCCCTTTGGCATTGATGGCAAAACACCAAAATTTTAAAAATAAAAAGAACTTTGACTTTCATAACCAAAAATCCTCCTGAGTTGATGCAACATGTAATGCCCTGCCAGGGAACCCAGGAGAACTTAACCTAAACAAGCATCTAAGTTTGCAGAATAATTTTTTTTTAAAAGTTAACATACAAGATAAACATCAATGCAGAAGCAATAACCATTTACTCACATCAAAACATAACCAACATAGGTTACAACTCTCAAGGGTTCCTCGATGAAGATTACATTAACATTAATTAATTAAAATAGATTAGGTACAATTACAAAAATCATATAAACAAATGAAAGATAAATGCAACATCACACATAAGAAAACATAAATACAACGGTACCATAAGGTATCCATAATTACCTACATCCACTACACATGTCGCAGGGTATGTAATACAATAACCAAAAAGAAGAACACATGATATCTTTGAATAATCGATACAAGGTACATGATCACAAAGAAGAAGAAGAAGAAGAGCAAAGTACAACTCCATCAATGAGGAGCAAGAAGGAACAACTACAATAGGGATTATCCAGCACTTGTACACGAACGTCAGAATCTCAAATGGTAAAAGAATCACTACCACCCAACCTCGTGAACCTAAATGGTCCACTCCCACCGTGTTGAGGAGATAACAACAGATCCCACTCAGATAACAAACAAAATAGATCAAGCAAAGAAAAGGATCCTAAAAGCTCTCTAACTCAAGGTGAAAAGTAATAATGCCATGAAAGACTCACTATTCCAGAGGTAACCGACACATGTAGGATAACTAGACTATGCATGGGAAGGTGTCATCATGTACGTCTAACCCTTGAGTTTTGTCCTAGTAATCTTGCTGGATCCTGGCACCCAAGTGACCATACATGGTGTCAATGACCTCTTGTACTGACAAAGCCATCAACTATGCCAACTCATCCCTTTTAAAGGGGGCTAGTCATCTTCTCCATTCCCACCTTAGTCTATACTAGCACTAAGCCAAGGCGAGGAAACCATATCTTATTAGGTTCATTTTAAATCTCTCAATGTTATATTTAGTTATCACTTGATTAAGATACTTAACAATAAGTGATCTTGGTAGCCACTTGTGGGCCCCGACGCTTATTGCAAGCCACCTCCTACTACATATCTAGGTGAACTACCCTAGGATCACAGATCTCACATAGATCACAAGATGATAATAATGTCCCCCAGGACTGCTCTGCAAAACAATAGGAACACACTGCTTCACACATAACCATAATGTCACAAAAACATTTTCAAAGTGTTCACAAAAGAATATACACATGATCCTGTGGATCGAACATAAAAAGTCAATACCATATTCTCCTCTATAGAATATGAAGCAGAACATAACACAACGTGAGCCCAATGGTAAAAAAAAGGATGATAATCGGATATCAAACATCAAATATAATATATAAAACATGAACAACTGATACATACCCCAACCTCTGTCTTCCCCCTAAGTCTTCTAGTAACCCAAAATCATAGTAAGCACAAGAAGACACTCCAGACACGAAGAAGACACATTTGCACCATATAAAAACTAATCTGTAAGCATTTAAAGTTGTATTTGACCATAACTAAATTTAAGCATAAGAAACAACATGAACATAGAAGACAATTCCCAAGTGTATGCACCCTAAAATGGTCACCTAGACTTTGGGCCCCATTCTTGCAATTTATCAAATCCCTGAATCAATATTTTCAAAAAATCAACATTTTTCAATTATATCAATTTCCTTGATCAAATCCTATTTTATCATTTTCGATTATTTGCCTTGGGCTAACCATTTTGTCCTAAGCCTTTATTTATTTAAAAAGAATATTTCCTCCCCTTTTAATAAATAAAAAACCCCCACCTTTTCATCTTATCCTAAGTTGCACAAATAAAGCATTATTTTAATTTTATAAAAAAGGAAAAAACACTTTTTGTCTCATATGGACACAAAAGTCAACTCTTATTTTCTCATTGGAGGATATTTGTGCACATGAATTGCTCCTCTTTGATGCTCCACCATTGATTAAGTTTTTTGCCTCTTAATCTCCATGGTCCATTTCTCCTCATTTCCTATAAAAGAAGAGCTCTCTTCCTCATTTTAGGTCATTCACTTTTATGCTAACTTTATGCTGCAGAAATTCTTGAAGACTTTGAAGCTTTTTGGAGATCATTGTTGCATCACATCTTGGCTTTCTTCATTGCTTCATATTTTAGTTTTCATTCTTGCATAGTAGCTTCATATTTCATGCTTTCATAGTTTAGATTTCCTTTCATGCTTTAGAATAATTCATCTAGTTTAATAGGAAGGATTGTAACACTTGTTATTTCCATTTCATAGTTTAGATTGTGTTTTCATCTTCATAGCATAGCTTGCATATTTTCATCCTCATTCTTAGCTTACTTGCATTGCATTTCATTTGATTCTTGGAGATATTGGCACTCTTGCCCTTGTCTTCACTTGAATCTCTCATTGTGTGGTTGACTAGCAAGGTCATAAGTTTATTAGCTCTAGCTAAGAGCAATTTTACAATCTTGCAACTCCATACATAGAGAGCTCTAGGTCGCTATTAAAGGTTTCCCTTTCATGGATTTTCTTTGATGTAATGACTTAGAGAAGTGCACTACTTTTGTGTGTACATTTCTAGCACCCATCGTGGGGCAGAGTAGACTAGCTTTGTCCCTTCTTTTTCTACATTTTCGTCAATTTTCATTAATTTTTTGGTGAGTTTTGAGCTTAATTTTTGGTCTCTATTTTTCTGTCTCAGAATATCATGCGATACTTCCAAAAGTATCGCGTGATAGTTCTCTGTATGCACATGTGATACTTCACCTGTCAGAAGTATCTCCTAGCTATTGCAAAGAATATCACCTGGTCTCGAGCGAAGTATTGCCTGGTATAGGGAGAAGTATCATCCAGAGATAAACTATCACCTTGATATACTGAAAAGTATCGCATGATACTTTTGGTGTCTGTATTGTTGACTGTACTCGACAGTGACTTGTCTTTCTAAATCTTTTGGGCTGAGTTTAGATTTAATTAGTTTGCTGGTTTAGTTCATTGTGGTTAAGTAGAGTTTAGTTGCAGATTTCATTTGGATTTTGGGATTTTTCTAACCTTGTGGGCCTAACAAGTTGTGCTTGTAAGTGCTCTCATTGCTTGAAATATTTTGCCAAAAGAACACATGTCAAAGCTTCAAATGCATAAGGGCTACTAACAGTTTTTTTAGGGCTGCCCAAAGCATAAACACCCAATCAAGTGTGCTTATTTTTATTTTCATTTCAAGTGTGGAAATCTACTAGTTGTTTCCTTTAGTAGGCACATAATATCTTGTGGAAGGAATTTTGAGGTTGTAGGAGAAGTATGCTCTTCACCCTTATAGTGAACCAGAAAATCTTGACCCATCTTAGGATTTTGGAAGCAAGAGAGTAATTGAACTTTGCTTGGTGTGTTTAGGAGAAAGCTTTGAGATAAAGGAGTATGTTCTTCACCCTCGTGGTGAAACAAAATCCTTAAACCTCATAAGTTGATCCACTTTTTATTTAGATCTTTAGAATCCTTTAGCGGGCCGGCTCTTGAGCAATCAAGAGGAACGACCCAAGTGGGGACAAGCTTATTGCCAGCTATTCTGACCACTATAAACTCAAGGCTATCAAGGACACAAAACTTTGGTAGACGTAGTGCTTGTCTTCGCTTGATGTGAGTACTTGTGGGATTGTGACCATGAGGAAAATATTGAGCAAGAATTCTTAAGGTACTCTTGAGGCCACAAGGTCCGTTACTTGCCGCAAGGTAAGGAGTCCCTTTGGGGAGCAAGAGGGGTACTATGAATTGAAGCCCTTATTAAGAACCATAGTTAGAAGCCACCCTATTTTGCTACTTAGCTTCTTGGTGCAAGGATTGATCCAAGTGGAATAACTTAGATCACCCCAAGACTACTCACCATATGTGTTCCTTTGGTTGTGTCATTGACACTTCCATGACAAAGCCAACATCTATTGTGGGTAACCACTTTATGTGAGGCGAGGGGACATCAAGTTGTGGGCCAAGTTGTTAAGTATTGAGCCTTGACTTTCTAGGATAGATATTGCTTGAAGTGTCTTCGATTGTGTAATACCAATGTTAACATTCTTGAACATTCAAACAATCAGTAGTATTCAATAGGTTGTTTTTCTATTTTGATATCACAAGTGTTTGTCTTGGCAAGGTTGCTTTTGCCCTTGTTTCAAGTGTTTTGAGATATGTTTGATCCCTTACTATTTGCAAACCTATCGAATTTCTGCTGATATTGTGATTGAGATTGAAAACATCAACCCTTAGACTAAAATTTTTGATCAAATAGACCTGAAAATGCACATTTCACACAATTCTGGTCAAGTGTCGTACAAACTAGCAACAGTATCACCCACTTTGAGCATAAATATTGCGCAATAGTTCATTCCTACTGGACTATCACCCAACCTGCCTGGAATCTATCACTTGGCTATTGTGAGTTCTATCACCTGGTGAAAGGTGAAGTATCACCTCAGTAAGAAGTATCACCTGGTTAGCTTGGAAAGTGTCGCCTGAGAATTTTCTACTGTATACCTAGTTTCAGTTGTTTCGCAGTTGCTTTTAGTTGGCTAGGTCTTTAAGTAGGTAACTTATCTTGCCGCTGGAAGCCTGTCTTTACTCTGAATTTCTATTTTTAGCCCTCTAGGGGTAGTGTCATTTGATTTACCAAGTCAACTCAGGAAGAATTGTCAGGTTAGAAGATTATTCCTATTGAGAAAGTACATCTCTAGAGTTGTTGGTAACATTCTTCGAGAATTTTAGTACTCTTTTTGTCCAAATCATTTCCATTCAAATTTAACTTTAATTATACAATTTGGCTAAGTCCATCCTCCTAGTTAAAATGTGCAAGGATATTGATCCTTTGATTTAAGCACCTCTTTGACAGTGTTGGTAACGCCTTTTGCAATTTCTATCTTACCATCTTTTTTTTTTGGACATTAGAGAACTTTGATTATCCTAGTTTGGTGTTGACACTTTGAGAGGTCACCTTATCATCAAGAATCCTTTTCTTTCATGTTAGTTACAACAAGGTACCAAGTGAATCAAGGGAAATGACCCCCGATTGTCTTTGATCAGTTACCCTTAGTTAAGACTCGTCAACAGCGAAAGGGAAAAGAGCCCATTTTTGATCAATCTCCTAAGAGTGATTCTAAGGTTTGTTTTGACCCAAAGAGTAATCCTAGTGAATTGAGTACTTCTTTAGCACCTTTTTCATCGAATATGGATATGAGTTATACCTTGACCAAACAACAAAGAGAAATAATAGATCAATCACTTGGTGACATTTTTCAGAGACATAGGAGAAACATGTCATTCAAAGATGGCAATCAACCTGACTCACCTCCTATTAATTCAAGATATCTAGATGCTCATCAATGAGCCGAAAGACATTATCCACAAGCTCATTAAGATGCATGATCACAACATGAGGACCAAAACAACCAATCTTATGATGCTCATGTGAACGCAACTAACTTGTTCAACCATTCAAGACCAAGTTCCTCGCTAAAAACAACTTCAAGATATACAAGTGAGAGGCTAAAAAGAATTGAGCGGGAAAAATAGGCTACAGAAAATGAATGAGCTGCAAAAGAAGAAAAACATAGGCTTCTAGAAGAGGAACAATGAGCCTTGTTGGACATAGAGAGAAAAGCATTCCAAGAGGAACAAGATAGGATATTGGCCCAACAACTCAACAATCAATTCAACAATAGGGGTACCAACAGTGGAACCAAATCTCCACCATCAACTCCCTCAGCAACTCCAAGAAGTAGAATGAGGTCAAGGACCCCTTCAAGATCACCTAGTACTAGAGGAAGAAGGACTTCTCAACATGCACATTATAGGAGACACACACCTCCTAGACTATCAAGAGATCCCTCCCAACGAGCACATCACGACTCTCAACATGGAGGAAGTAGTGCCAACTTTGATACTCATGATTTTATGAGAATGCAACAAGAACCACTATTTCAAAAATATGTGGAAAAATATGTTGAGCAAAATAAGGATCAATTCTTGGAAAGTCTAATCAATAAGGGTGCAAAAGTCCCATACAACTTTGATGTGGACAGAAAAATTAAGAAGCAAACCCTTCAATTGATGAGGTGATTAAGTAGATGCAAAAGATTATGGAGAAAATGATGGCTCCAAAGAATACCTTCAACTTGGACTCCATATGTCCCAATCCCATTGATAAGAGTGTGGTTATGGTAGATTTTCCTAGAAAGGTTGAAATCCCCACATATGACAAATATGATGGTAGTGGTGACCCCCATGACCATGTATGACAATTCTATATCATGAGCTTTGAATTTCATCATGAGGACTCCTACCTTATGAGATTATTCCCGAGGAGCCTTAAAGGCCAAGCTATGGAGTGGTTTACTAACCTTACCCCTCCTATTAAAATGTTCAAAGAACTTGTCCAAAGGTTTGTGCAGCACTTTGCATATAATCTATCAAGGTTGGTCACCATGCTTGATTTGTGCAAGCTAAAACAAAATCAGGGGGAACCCTTTCTGACATTTTTACAAAGGCGGAGACGCTTATGCTCCAAATATTCTAGGACCATCCCTGAGGAAGAAATGATTGACATAATTGTGAGCAATCTAGTGCCAGAATTAAGATATGAAGTTAGAAAAATGGTCTTTAATTCTTTTGACACTATGGTAGAAACTACATGTCGCATCGAGGATGTTCTAAAAGAACAAGGTATTTTGGCCAAACAAAGTTACAACAATAATGACGTAAACAATAACAACAACAATAAGGATAAAAAGAACTCATATTGGAACAAAAATAAGCAAGTAGTCAATGATGAAGTTGTTGACTCTCCACAACCTAAGGAACAAGGAGTTCTTAATCTATCTAATGCAATTTAAGCTATGAAGCTGTAGACATCCTTAGATCATCAAGAGCACAAGCCCAAGTATCAAGATAAACCTAAGTCAGGAAAGAGGCAATTCACTAAGCTTGGAGACTCTTATGCAAATATTTTTAAGACCTTGATTGCTCATAATTTGGCACAACCTCAGGATCCTACAAAGTTTTGCATACTAGATCCTAAACCTTATTGGTGGAATGAGAAAGCTTACTGTGTATACCACAATGGGATTGGACATGACATTGAAATTTTTTTAAAACTTAAACATCTTGTTCAAGACCTTATTGAGACTAGGAAATTACAGGTTGATGGGTTGACCACAAATGCAGACCACAAGGCCTTTAAGGAGCCCTTGCCTAAGTATGAGAAGGGGGAAACTTCTAAAAACAAGAATGGCAAGGCCGCAATCAATTATACCTATACAGCTGCAAAAAATGTCATCAATATGCTTGAAGTTGTGGACAATGATGTCAACATGATGAGGGGGAAAGATCCCTATGGTTATGATGTAAAATCACCTCCCATATTTGACGAAGGACCCATTGTTGTGCTTAGGGGTCCTCAATCTCGAAGGTCATCTCAGCCTCTCAATGCTATTACTAGGAGTCAGTCCCAAGGTCCTATTATCATTAGAGGTCCTAATCCTAGCAAATCCAAGCAACCAGTGTCCAAAAGTGTTCCTCCCAAGTCTGCAATTGGTCCTAATATGAGTTACAACCTTGTTGATCAGTTACAATAAATGCCATCACAAATTTCCATTTTTAAGCTCTTAGAATTGTCTCCTAGACACATGAGTGTCCTTGAGGATGCCTTGCAAGCCGCTAATGTTCCTAATGACATAGATGTCGATCAATTCTAGAACATGGTCAATCACCTTGCTAGACCTCATTACCTCACATTTTTAGAAGAGGATGATAAAGCATTAAGTCATCTGCACAATTTGGCCCTTCATATCGAGGTCATGATCCACAAAACCCATGTTAGGTGTGTGTTAATAGATGGGGGTGCTGGGCTTAATATTTTCTCTTTGAGTCTATGGAAAGCTTTGGGATATTCTGAGAAAATAATTGACACTAGGAAGAAGATCAAAATTAAAGCCTATGATGAAGTAGAGCGAAGCTCTAAGGGATTGGTTGTTCTTCTTGTTAGGATCGATCCTGTGGAAAAGGACATTTTATTCTAGATTGTTGATGCTGGACCTTTGGCATATAATATCTTGTTGGGTAGGCCATGGATTCATGACATGCAAGCAGTGCCATCTACCTACCACCAATGTGTTAAGTTCCCTTACAATGGAGTTGAAGTATGCATACCAGGGGATAGCACATTATCTATTAATGTGATTTCAGCTGGCTCTCATGTCCCTTTGAATAGAGAGGCTGATAGTTTTGATGCTACTCTTGAGCAATGTAAGAGTAAGTTTAAGTCCATAGACCTTGGCATGGGAGACTACCAAATGGATTCCTTCACAAAAATGCCAATCTCACCTAGGTATTATGGAAAACCTTCACCTAAGAGGAAACCTTCATCCTCAGCTATGACCTTGTTTGGAAAGTTTGTAGAGTCCTCAGTACCTATTCATGAGGAGAAAGAGGAGGTAGCCATTAGAGATTGGATTTATAGAGAAGAAAAGTATCAACACAATGAGAATTTTGCACCATCTCCTAAAACCTATGGGAGAGGGTATACTTTGGTTAAAAACATGGGCTACCTAGGTCATGGCCCTCTCAGCCACAAGTTAGATGCCAAGGCTGAACCACTCAACCATGCTCTTTTTGGTCGTAGGACTAAGTCAATAGTTGGCTTAGGCTTTGATCATGAAAAGAAGACAAGTATCCCTATCCTAGCTACGACGGATAGTGACAGTGACTCAGATTATACACCCAATCTTCAAAACCAGCAAGACATGATTGATGATTGGGTGCCTTCCACCAATCTCCTTTGGGGAGATTCAGATGATTCAGCAGCTGAAAATATAGACACCAGAGAAGGTGATACCCTTCACAATCTTGAAGTTTCTACATCAAGGCATCCCAAGCCTTCTTGGTGTAAACATCCCAGTAGAGATTTAGAAACAGATTCGCATGAGTTCGAGTGGGACTCTCTTTCAGATGAAATAGTTGATTTGGACATGGATGTTGTTCATACCTATAGTACTCAACCCGATGTGACCAACGAGCCTAGTGTAGGACTAGAAGATTGGACTCCTTGAATTGCCTTAGTGGACGACGCTTTGTTTGGTAGGATGAATCCTAATTTGGGTATCTTAGAAGGAGACTTGACAGATCCTAACTGTGAGATCACTAGAGATAATGCCTTTCATATCAATAATGTTGAACCAGTCATTGACCTACCCCTTGTAAACTATCATTTGATTGATTGGTCACAACTTTGTCAAGAGCTTCAACTCCTCACTTTTCACAATGACTATGGTATAGCCTGCTACTTGAATGCTCTTGAACCCGTAGTCTCTTCCACCAGTGAACCTACTACAAGTATGACAGAGCCAGATATTAAGTACCTCAGTCAAAAAATAAAAGAAATGAAACAAAAGAAAAATGGTTCTGATGGCAAAAACCACTTTGTGGCGGTGTCAGAACCCAAAATAGTAAAAATAAAAGACGTATCCAAAGGTGAAAACCTCTTTGAGGCACCTAAGGATGGGGTACTTAATAACCTGCTGAGTTATTTCTAGGACAGGTCATCAGTTCTTATTGAGCCTACACAACCAGTAAATTTGAATATGGAAGAGGCTCCACAAGTGATACATCTAGCTTAGTCTTTGTCAGTGCAAGAAAAAGACGCATACACAAAGTTCTTACAAAAGAAGAAAATCAATTTTTCTTGGACATATTCAGACATGCCAGGGCTTGACACTAATCTCATTATGCATCACTTATCTATAGCTCCAGGAATTAAACTAGTAAAATAGAAGTTGAGGAAAATGCATCCTCACATAGCTCTCCTTGTTAAGGTTGAATTAGAAAAGCTCTTAGGAGCAGGATTTATTAGAGCTATCGACTATGCCGAGTGGATCTCAAATATTGTTCCAGTTTCAAAACATGATGGGTCCATTCGCGTATGCACAGACTTCAAAGATCTTAACAAAGCTTGCCAAAAGGATGACTTTCCACTCCCTAACATAGATATGATAGTGGATATGACTGCGGGCTATGAGATATACTCTTTAATGGATGGTTTTTCTGGTTATAACCAAATAAAAATAGCTCTTAAGGATCAAGAAAAGACAACCTTCACATGTGCATGGGGAACCTATTGTTGGAATGTCATGCCATTTGGATTAAAAAATGTAGGAGCCACATACCAAAGGGTTATGACCACAATATTTCATGATATGATGCATAAAAACATGGAGGATTATGTGGATGATACCTTGGCCAAGTCTAAGCAAAGGGATACACACCTAGAAGATTTGGAAGTAATTCTAGATCAAATAGAGTAGTTTCAGTTAAGATTGAATCCGAAAAAGTGTGCATTTGGGGTTACCTCAGGTAAACTTCTAGGATTCATAATTTCAGCCAAAGGAATAGAGGTGGATCCTAAAAAGGTTCAAGCTATATTAGATATGCCACCTCCTAAGAACATTAGTCAGATGAGAAGTCTTCAAGGATGACTCCAATCCATACAGAGGTTTATTTCATAGCTTGCAGATAGAGCACAACCATTCAACAAGACATTGCATAAGGGAGCCACATGTGCTTGGAATGAGGATTGCCAAAAGAGCCTAGATCAAATAAAGCAATACTTGGCTAATTCTCCAATTTTAATGCCTCCTATCCCAGGAAAACCATTAATTTTGTACATCTCAGTGACATAATCTTCCTTGGGGGAATTGTTGGCTCAACTTGATGATACTGGGAAGGAAAGAGCCATCTACTACATTAGTCGTACTCTAGTATCTTATGAGATCAATTATAATAGTATTGAAAAGTCTTGTCTTGTGGTAGTGTTTGCTTCCCAAAAGTTGCGACACTACATGCTTGCCCATACTATACATCTTGTTGCAAAAATTGATCCTCTTAAGTATTTGCTTAGTAAGGCTGCTCTCATGGGTAGACTTGCTAAGTGGATGATGGTTTTGTCAGAATTTGATATAGAGTACATTGAGCGTAAGGCTGTAAAAGGGAAAGCTATTGCAGATCAACTTGCTGATTTTCCAGTCAAGGATAGCATGCCTATTCAAGTGGAATTCCCAGATGAGCATATCATGTACATGACCACGCGTACTTGGAAAATGTTCTTTGATGGTTCAAATATGCAAAATGGATCAGGAGCTGGAGTATTGTTTATTTCTCCTCATGGGTACAACATAGCTAAGTCTTACCAACTTTTGTTTCCATGCACAAATAATATTGCAGAATATGAGGCTCTGACCAATGGACTTAAGATGGCTATAGAGTGGAATATAATAGAGTTACATGTCTTTGGGGATTCACAATTAATTATCAACCAAGTAAATGAAGAGTACCAAACTAAGGATGATAAGATGATACCTTACAAAAATATGGTTGATTCATTGCGATGTTACTTCACATTTGTGACATTTCAATAGATCCCTAGAGTAGAAAACAAGGCAACAAATGCTATGGCTACACTAGCTTCACTCCTTCAATTGGAACAACATGAATCAAGATTTGAATTCCTAGTGGAAGAGCCACATCACCCCATTTTTGACTCCTCAGACAACCATGTCATTTGTACCTTGGTTAGCCATGACTCATCCCGCTATGGTGCTATTTACTCATACCTCTGTGATGGCATCATCCCTGATACATTTAACCATTCTGAAAGAAGAAACCTTGTCTGTAACGCCTCTCGCCATACCCTTATCTCTGGTGATCTGTATAGGAGGGGTTTAGATGGGACACTTCTTAGGTGGTTGGAAAAGGATGAGTTTGATCAAGCGTTAGTTAACATTCACGAGGGTATTTGTGGAGGACATTCTAATGGTCTTTCCATGGCCCAAAGGTTGCTTAGGGCAGGGTATTATTGGCCCACGATGTAGATGGATGCTATAGCTTTTTCCAAGTCTTGTGAAAAGTGTCAGAAACATGGAAACTTGATTCATTCTCTAGGTAGGGAGCTTATTCCTTCTATTTCTCATTGGCCATTTTAGCGCTGGGCCTTTGACCGTGTTGGGCAGATTCATCCCAACTCATCAGGTGGACATAAATTCATTATCACTACTACTGACTACTTTACCAAATGGGTAGAAGCCGTTCCATTGTCTATTGCTTCAGGGAAGACAATTTTTTTATTCATCTTGAATCACATCATCTGTCGGTTTGGGATACCTTCTGAGATAATCACTGACAATGGAGGTCAGTTCAAAAACAAGGACCTTACACACCTCTACAAGAAATTCAAGATAAAATAGCATTGGTCCTCCATTTACTTCCCACAAGGAAATGGACAAGCAAAGGCTTCTAATAAAACCATTCTTAAGATTCTCCATAGAACAGTTCACAAGAATGGTAGGGACTAGCATTTACAGATCAATCCAGCCTTATGGGCTTATGGAACAAGTATACATACTCCAAAAGGGGCTACTCCTTTTACCCTTACCTATGGCGCTGAAGTAGTATTACCTTTAGAAGTAGAGATCCCTTCACTTAGAGTCTCTCTCAAAGGTTTGATAACATATGATGATTATCGTGCCATAAGGTTACAAGACTTAGAACTTCTAGATGAGAAGTGCAAGGCCTCATTTGATCATATGAGAGTGTATTATAAGTGTATGTCAAAGGCATTCAACAAAAAGGTTCGCCCTAGAGAGTTTCAAGTAGGTGATCTTGTTTTGTGAGAGAATCCTAAGAACCAACAAAATAGAGAGCAAAAGGGTAAGTTTGAACCTAATTGGCTTGGGCCATATGTCATCACAGCTACTTTTGGGACAGGTGCTTACTTGTTATCTGATGAGTATGGAGAACATCTCCCTGATCCCATCAATGTTTTACACCTCAAGAAGTTCTATCCATGATGCCTATTAAGCTTGGGGGCATCCTTTATACATATTTTATGATCCTGAGAAAATACCAAAAAATTCATATATGATGCTGAAAAAATCCTAAAAAGCATATAAAGTCTTGAAAAAATATAAAAATGCAAAAAAAAAAAAGCAAAAAAATTCAAAAAAATAGAAAAAGTGCCTTGGTGAAAACTTGGAAACAGGTACCTTGGTAGCAAAAAATACAAAAAACTGAAAAAATAAAAAAAATCTCCAAGTGGTGAAAACCTAGAAATAGGTGCTACTTGAGCCCTTTGCACCCTTGTCTTTTAGCATGTGTCCTCGACACTTAGCCATTCTCCATCATGCCTTGACCTTATTTGACTTGGTCTAGAATTGGTCTTTATTTTTGTCTAGGGGGCATACCTGTTAGCATAGGTCCTTTAGGTGCATTTGCCTCTTGGGGCATTTCACCAATAGGTGTTTTTCAACACCACCCCAAACTGTGTTTTTCAACACTACCCTAGCATCGTGTGTTTCTCAACACTTATCAGATGTCTTACCTACCAGTCTAAGTATGATGCAATATTGCTCATTAGCAAATTTGATACTCAAAGTTTGACTCTATGACCAAACACACACGCACTTAAACAATCAACTCAATTGATATATGTTGACTTTATTTTTCTTTGTGTGTTGTCTATGAGGATTTCTTTGATGAGTGGTCTCTCCCTAAGAAGTTTTCGATGATGCATAGCTAGAAGACTGAGGGTATGAGAACATGTTTTATTTCTTTATCTGCTTGTGGGTATCTTTCATTGATCTTAACTATCATGAGCATTTATTCTGGTCTTACTTGACACTAGGGATTGACAAGGTATTATCCTTGACTATTTTTTATGCGAGTGCATGCTTATAGCTACCCTGACTTTCATGTGTCTTGATACAAGCATAATCTCACCATAACAAACTTAGGTAATCTCACTGCACTAGCCATCTTGACCTACATGTCTTTGGTGCCTAGGTGGGATTTCCACATTCTATCTGATATAGATCATATTCATATACCCATAGTCCTACTAGTGTGTATTATATGATCTTACGACACTACCAATAACACTCAATGATGATAATTAGATGTCTATAAGCATTGTGACCTTACAAGTCAACCACTTTTCATAGTAGCTTGCATTTTTAGGTTCATGATTAGATTAGTTTTGCATCTTGCATATGGAGAGAGCTCTCCTTTTTTCATCATTCATGGACTAGTTGGTCAACTGCACTCACCTTCTATTTCTTCATGTCTTTCACTCCTTGTCTTTCATCTCAAACCTGTTCTAGTTCATCACCAGGGGTTAATCATATCATCATATCTATATCTCAAAAATTTTATTTTTAGAAACATGAGTCTACATCATACACATGAGAATAAAACATACATCTATGAGAGAGAATATACATGAGCATTTAAAACATACATTTTGAGCAAAATGACAAGATAATACATAAAATGATACATCCATCACAAGTGAGACAAATACACATGATATATCGAACATCCAATAATCTCATATATCTATAACAAGGTCATGATATACAATACAATATGAGATCCCAAAATTTGGATCAAAAGTCTCATGATATGTCCCAACATCTAACCCTAAGCCCTAAACCTAGGACTCATTGCCACCATCCCGAGGACCTGGTGGTGGAGGAGGTGGTGTAACATCTGGTACTACGTCCGATCTACCCACTATTACTGAGTAGGAAGGAGCCCTCTGACCCACTGGTATTGCCTGTATGTAGAGACCATGGTAATATGTGGTTCACGCTGCCTCTCTCTGTCTCTCTACAAGGGCAACCTGCAGGGCTCTCTCTCGCCGCTCTGTCTCTGCCTGCTGATCAGTGAGCTACTACTCTTTAACTGCTATGGTGATTGTGAGCTACTGTATCTTAGCCTCCAGAGCTTGTATCATAGCTCTAAGGTCCTCTCCTCCCGCAGGCTGATCCTGCTGCACCTCTGCCTGTTGGCGAGCGGGTCTCACCTCATCCTCAGGAGTCACTGATCTCTGACCCCGTGACCATTTTTGGCCACCTGATCTAGATCCCTCACCTCTCTCCATCACCCTCCCTCTCCCTCTCCCTCTCCCTCTCCCTCCATCCCCTTCATCTCCTCCATTGTCCCCATCATCCCCACCTTGAGCTGCCGGCTGTACATATCATGATGAATGTCTAAAAATAGTACAAGACATATACAACATAAAATTGTCTAGACCCATGTCATTTTTGCTCAAAAATACTTAAAAATATCAAATTTTTAACTTGGGTGATATTGCTTTTGGAACAAGTATCGTGTGATACTTCTTCCTATAGTAGTGCGATATACCTTTGATTGTGCAATACTTTGCCAGGTATTGTGCGATATTTTGCCAGTTATCATGCGATACTGGTGTCTACGCACATGCGATACATCTAGGACCATGAAGTATTGCATGATATTTCTCTCTAAAGGGCACGATACTTCTAAAGTATGGTGCGATACATCACCCGTTTTTGAAAATTGAAAATTGAAAATTTGAAAATTCTTTAAAAAAAAAGTGCTAAATATATTAAATGCAATAGAAGACTCAAAAGTGGCTAGTTTTTGGGAAACGTACTGGGGCACTATACTGAGGAGGACGGTTATGCAACCGACTGCGCTCGAATCTATGTCTGTGGATCGGAACTGCTGCTTGCTGGGCCATTTTCTCTCTCTGAGCTCCTAAAATTCTCAAATAGCTAAATGACAAATGATTTTAAAAATGACACTTTTTGCTCCTTATATAGCATTTTGACTTTTTGACCTATTTTCAAAACACCTTGAAATTGCGTGAAAATTGCATCCCTAGCTAATTTCGACGTCCTGGATCCATTTTTGGACTTGAAATCAAAATCTGAGGTCATCTTGATAGTCAAAATCTTGTTTCAAAATTTCTCTTTCTTCTGTGCAGTTGACTAACCTTTTGGGGCATAATTCTTCAATCTTTGATGGAATTTCTTCCTTTTCATGTCTTTCACACTTCTAGTCTTCCATTCACCCCATTTCTTTTCTTCTCATTCATCACTGGGGCATGTTTTTACTGCCTAATGGTTATCCTATTACCCCTTTATCTTTGATTATGATTTTTAGTGATTTGATCATCTTTTATCAATCTATTGTTCTCCTCTACCTGATTTCAATTTTGATTCCGAGGGGGTAGTACCTATTGGATTTAATCCTTGATTTTCTTGATTCAGCTATCTTTTTATGAGCTTTCACTCAACTGGAGATTTTTATCTCTTATTTTGGATGTGATCCCAAAATGAACACATGTCTAGAATCTTTTTGTTTATTTTTGTCCGGGTGTGTTTCCAAAATGAACACACATCTGAGTTGTTTTGTGATCCCAAAATGAACTCACATTTCAATTTTTCTTTGACCACGTGTTCCCGAAATGATCACACATTAGTCAAAGAGGGGCAAATTTATGCACCCTAAAATGGTCGCCTAGACTTTGGGCCCCATTCTTGCAATTTATCAAATCCCTGAATCAATATTTTCAAAAATCAACATTTTTCAATTATATCAATTTCCTTGATCAAATCCTATTTTATCATTTTCGATTATTTGCCTTGGGCTAACCATTTTATCCTAAGCCTTATTTAAAAGGAATATTTCCTCCCCTTTTAATAAATAAAAAGCCCCCACCTTTTCATCTTATCCTAAGTTGCATAAATAAAGCATTATTCTTATTTTATAAAAAGGGAAAAAACACTTTTTGTCTCATATGGACACAAAAGTCAACTTTTATTTTCTCATTGGAGGATATTTGTGCACATGGATTACTCCTCTTTGATGCTTCACCATTGATTAAGTCTTTTTCCTCTTAATCTCCATGGTCCATTTCTCCTCATTTCCTATAAAAGAAGAGCTCTCTTCCTCATTTTAGGTCATTCACTTTTATGCTAACTTTATGCTGCAAGAATTCTTGAAGACTTTGAAGTTTTTTGAAGATCATTGTTGCATCACATCTTGGCTTTCTTCATTGCTTCATAGTTTAATTTTCATTCTTTCATAGTAGCTTCATATTTCATGCTTTCAGAGTTTAGATTTCCTTTCATGCTTTAGAATAATTCATCTAGTTTAATAGGAAGGATTGTAACACTTGTTATTTTCATTTCATATTTTAGATTGTGTTTTCATCTTCATAGCATAGCTTGCATATTTGCATCCTCATTCTTAGCTTACTTGCATTGCATTTCATTTGATTCTTGGAGATATTGACACTCTTGCCTTTGTCTTCACTTGAATCTCTCATTGTGTGGTTGACTAGCAAAGTCATAAGTTTATTAGCTTTAGCTAAGAGCAATTTTACAACTTTGCAACTCCATACATAGAGAGCTCTAGGTCGCTATTGAAGGTTTCCCTTTCATGAATTTCCTTTGATGTAATGACTTAGAGAAGTGCACTACTTTTGTGTACTTTTGATGTAATGACTTAGAGTAATATGCGGCTCGCGTTGCCTCTCTCTGTCTCTCTGCAAGGGCAACTTGTAGGGCTCCCTCTCGCCACTCTATCTCTGCCCATTGATCAGTGAGCTACTACTCTCTAACTACTATGGTGATCCTGAGCTACTGTATCTCAGCCTCTAGAGCCTGTATCCTGGCTCTCAAGTCCTCTCCTCTTGTTGCACCTCTGCCTGTTGGCGAGTGAGTCTTGCCTCATCCTCAGGAGTCACTGATCTCCGACCCCATGATCATTTCTTGCCACCTGATCTAGATCCCTCACCTCTCTCCATCACCCTCCCTCTCCCTCTCCCTCTCCCTCTCCCTCCATCCCCTCTTTCTCCTTTGTCGTCCCCATCATCCCCACCCTAAGCTTCCAACTGTACATATCATGATGAATGTCTAAAAATCAGTACAAGACATATACAATGTAAAATTGTCTGGACCCATGTCATTTTTGCTCAAAAATACTTAAAAATATCAAATTTTTAACTTGGGCGATACTGCTTTTGGAACAAGTATCATGTGATACTTCTTCCTATAGTAGTGTGATATACCTTTGATTGTGCGATACTTCACCAAGTATCACACGATAGTTCACCAGTTATTGTGCGATATTGGTGTCTACGAGCGTTCGATACATCTGGGACCCGCGAAGTATCGCGCGATATTTCTCTCTAAAGGGCGTGATACTTCTAAAGTATCACGTGATACATCACCCATTTTTGAAAATTCTTTAAAAAAAATGTGCTAAATATATTAAATGCAATAAAAGATTCAAAAGTGGCTAGTTTTCAGGAAACATACCGGGGCACTATACTAAGGAGGCCGATTATGCAACCGACCACACTTGAATCTGTGTCAATGGATCAGAACTGCTGCTTGCTGGGCCATTTTCTCTATCTAAGCTCCTAAAATTCTCAAGTAGCTTAATGACAAATGATTTTGAAAATGACACTTTTTGCCCCTTATATAGCATTTTGACTTTTTGACCTATTTTCAAAACACTTTGGAATTGCGCAAAAATTGCACCCCTAGCTAATTTCAACGTCCTGGATCCATTTTCGGACTCAAAATTGAAATCTGAGGTCATCTTGATAGTCAAAATCTCATTTCAAAATTTCTCTTTCTTCTGTGTAGTTGACTAACCTTTTGGGGCATAATTCTTCGATTTTTGATGGAATTTCTTCCTTTTCATGTCTTTCACACTTCTAGTCTTCCATTCACCCCATTTCTTTTCTTCTCATTCATCACTGGGGCATGTTTTCACTACCTAATGGTTATCCTGTTACCCTTTTATCTTCGATTATGATTTCTAGTGATTTGATCATCTTTTATCAATTTGCTGTTCTCCTCTACCTAATTTTGATTTCGATTCCAAGGGGGCAGTACCTATTGGATTTAATCCTTGATTTTCTTGATTCAACTATCTTTTTATGAGCTTTCGCTCAACTGAAGATTTTTATCTCTTATTTTGGATGTGATCCCAAAATGAACTCATGTCCAGAATCTTTTTATTTATTTTTGTTAGGGCGTGTTCCCAAAATGAACACACGTCTGAGTTATTTTGTGATCTCAAAATGAACTCACATTTCAATTCTTCTTTGACCACATGTGTTTCTAAAATGATCACACATTAGTCAAAGAGGGGCAAATGTATGCACCCTAAAATGGTCACCTAGACTTTGGGTCCCATTCTTGCAATTTATCAAATCCCTCAATCAATATTTTCAAAAAATCAACATTTTTCAATTATATCAATTTCCTTGATCAAATCCTATTTTTTCATTTTCGATTATTTGCCTTGGGCTAACCATTTTATCTTAAGCCTTTATTTATTTAAAAAGAATATTTCCTCCCCTTTTAATAAATGAAAACCCCCCACCTTTTCATCTTATCCTAAGTTGCACAAATAAAGCATTATTCTTATTTTATAAAAAGGGAAAAAAACACTTTTTATCTCATATGGACACAAAAGTCAACTCTTATTTTCTCATTGGAGGATATTTGTGTACATGGATTGCTCCTCTTTGATGCTCCACCGTTGATTAAGTCTTTTTCCTCTTAATCTCCATGGTCCATTTCTCCTCATTTCCTATAAAAGAAGAGCTCTCTTCCTCATTTTAGGTCATTCACTTTTATGCTAACTTTATGCTGTAGGAATTCTTGAAGACTTTGAAGCTTTTTGGAGATCATTGTTGCATCACATCTTGGCTTTCTTCATTGCTTCATAGTTTAGTTTTCATTCTTGCATAGTAGCTTCATATTTCATGCTTTCATAGTTTAGATTTCCTTTCATGCTTTAGATAATTCATTTAGTTTAATAGGAAGGATTGTAACACTTGTTACATTTCATAGTTTAGATTGTGTTTTCATCTTCATAGCATAGCTTGCATATTTGCATCCTCATTCTTAGCTTACTTGCATTGCATTTCATTTGATTTTTGGAGATATTGGCACTCTTGCCCTTGTCTTCACTTGAATCTCTCATTATGTGGTTGACTAGCAAGGTCATAAGTTTATTAGCTCTATTTTACAATCTTGCAACTCCATACATAGAGAGCTCTAGGTTGCTATTGAAGGTTTCCCTTTCATGATTTTCCTTTGATGTAATGACTTAGAGAAGTGCACTACTTTTGTGTGTACACCAAGCCTCTGTGCTTTCCTAGGTCATCTAGCTCCCATAAAATGAACAAACCCAATAACTAGGAAAGATAAAATCATATTGTATAAAACAACCAATTTCAGTATGAAAAGATACATGTACAGATATAAGATAACTCATATGTTGCAATATTAAATAAAAAAAACCTCAATTAATCATACAATTGCAAACACACCTTACACTTTATACCTAGGCTAAATCAAATAAATATTTCAACCCAAACAATTTAACTAAAGCTAATCTATGGTAAATTAGATTTAATTAACATATTAAATAATGTTCACTATATCATTAGCAAACATAGTCCTGTAGCCTTATGATAAAAACAATAAATAGATTTTGTCTAAAGCCTTAATAATCCCAAACAATATTTTTAATCAGTGCTTGAATAAAAAACATTAATAACTATTACTAACAAAATTTATCAAATTTTAATTAAAAAGTAACACTAACAATTATTATTAATAAATAATAATTATCAATAAATATTACTAAATATTTAATAAATTCTATTAATAAAAAATATTATTAAATAATATTCATTAGTAAAAATTACTAATAAAACCATATTCCATTAATAAAAAATTTGTTAAAACTAATTAACAAAATAAAATAACAAAATTTCAATTATTAATAATAAACTAACAAAATTTAAATATAACAAAATTAAATTAACTAAGTTTAATTTAAATTAAAAAAACTATGCAAAGGAGATTACGTGGGGCCCACTTGTGGGGACTTGTGCCCATGGCTACCCTACTGCATGATGCACGATGCAGTCGGCAGGGCAGGCCCTGTCACACGACACCCACGGGTGCCACCGATAGAGTCTGCTCTATCGACGGTTCTGTGTACCGCCGACAGGCTGTTCTCTGCCATGGGTGGGGGTACGGGGTTGGGACCTGTGCCCCTCCCAAAACTTTTAAATTTTTTTTAAAGCCTTTTTACAATTTCGCCAATTTCATTACATGATAAAGTGCTATATATATATATATACATGTATATATATATATACATGTATATATATATGTATATATATATACATGTATATATATATGTATATATATAAATATATATATATATATACATGTATATATATATATGTATATATATATATACATAAATATATATATATACATGTATAGATATATATATACATACATATATATATATATATATACATACATATATATATATATATACATACATATATATATATACATACATATATATGTATGTATATATATATATATGTATATATATATATATATGTATGTATATATATATATGTATATATATGTATCTATCTATGTATATATATATATATCTATATATATACATATATATATATATACATAGATAGATACATATATATACATATACATACATATACATATATATATATATATATATATATATATATATATATATATACATATATATATATATATATATATATATACATATATATATACACACACACACACATTTGACAAAAAACACTTTTTAAAAAAAAGAAGAAGAAGATATTTCTGAAAATGGAAATTAAAGGTTTTGTGGATTTGATGCAGGAGCATCCTGGGTGTAAGAGCAATCTTGCATCACCCAAAAAAAATATTTCTATTTTTATATTTAATAAGGGCTATTTTGTGCAGAGCTGCTATTTATGGAAAGTTACTATTTTTGGTAATTTTTGTATGTGCTCAGAATGATCTGATTACTTTCTTGGAGGTTCATTTTGGTCATATAAGTCTGCCAGTAAAGTTTCATTGCCAGATCAAGTGTATATTGGAAGATATTGAAGATTTTCGGTATTGGCAGCAGGGTACAGAAACTTTGAACTCAGTTTTGAAAGCTTTAGAGGCCCTAGATGAGGTCAAAAATTTGGGTGACAGACGCTTGCGCCAATCAAGCCTGTAGAGTGCTTCGTGGCATTTCTGAAATGGGGTTATAATAGCCGATCGAGTCAACTGGTGATGAATTATGATTTTCGAAAGTTGGGCCACCTGAAATGGCAGAAAATAATTTTCTTCAAAATTTTTGTTCGGGTTTCAAAGGTTATCTTGAGCCGACTATGATGTAATAAAATGTAAAATAAAATAATTCTAAATTTGGTTGGCCTTATTGGCTAAAATTTTGGAACCTTCCCAGGTGGTGGAAAATTGCCTATATAAGGAAGGCTGTATTATTGTCTTAGGCAATTCAGAATAGTTCTGGGTAGTAGATCTGGGTAATAGTTCAAGGCTTTGTCCTAAAAAATATTGTAAGGGAATGCCCATGTGGCTTTGCATGTTGTAATTCTAAAAATTTGTAATTCCACATTTGTGGAGATAATAAGAAGACAATTTTCTGTTCTTGCATATTATTGTTGTTGTTTCTCTATGTCTGTTATGTGTTTGTGGTATTAAGGGGAGCACCTTTCATCAAGTGGTATCAGAGCAGGAGTTCCTGAGTGTGTAAACAGATCACTGACTATGAGGTAGTTTGCACCAGGACTATGGTTAGGGTTTCAGCGCGCATCGCGAAAATGCCTCCACGAAGGGAACGTGGCAGAAGAGCTGGTGTTGTAACACCTGAGGTTAGGGCACTACAGAGACAAGTGCGAGCATTGCAAGAAGAGATTCGTAGAGGAATGAATCTTAATGTTAGAGATGAAAGCGAGGATGAAGCTGAAGAAGAATATCAAGAAGGAGAAGTTGAAATTGTGAACCAGGAGGAAGAAAGACTTTTTCAGGCCATTTCTAAGATTGGGAAAAGACTTAAGATTGAGGTTCTTACATTTTCTGGAAATCTTAACCCAGAAGAATTGATCGACTGGATCAATGAATGTGAGGAATATTTTGAGTATGAAGATGTTGAGGATCCTGATAGGGTCAAATTTGTGAAGGCCAGACTGAAAGGTCATGCAAAGATATGGTGGCAAGAGATTCAGTTGGAGCGAAATAGAAGGGGAAAGGAGAAAATCACAAGATGGGATCAGATGGTGGATAAATTGAAGTGACAGTTCATTCCTGTTGATTATGAGCTTGACCTACTGAATAAAATGCAGAGTTTGAAGCAAGCAGGAAGATCTGTTCAGGAGTATACAGAGGAGTTCTATCAACTTCTCATCAAAATAGGCCATGCAGAAGCTGATAAGGAGAAAGTTGCCCGATACCTTAATGGGTTAAGGCCAAGCATTCAGGAGGAGTTGAATCTGGTTCGAATGAACAGTATTGAAGAGGCATACCAGTTTGCCCTAAAAGTAGAGGAAAAGCTGAACAAGAAGTTTGAGAGTAGACAAAATGGAAGAGGTCATGGTGGACGATCTGGTGGACGGTCTTATGGTGGCCGAAATGAAGATCTGAAAAAGAAGGATGAGGCCAGTAGCAGTCAGAATCAGCAAGGAAATAATTCCAATCACTTCCAGGATCAGAATAATAGAGATTAGAGAGGAAGAGGAAGAGGACAAGGATCTGGAAGAAGTGGCTTCCGTGGAACATGTTTTCACTGTGGAGAAGAAGGTCATAGGGCATTTGAATGTCCTCAGCGCCAAGGCAGAACAGACAGGAGAAATGAAGGCCAGGCTAGAGTTGCACATGTAGATGAAGATGCCAGATCATCAAATTCTGAAGATGCTGAAAGAGGAGAAATGTTGATTAACAGAAGAGTCCTGTTGAGTGGTGAGAATGAACCTGAGCAAAGGAGGAGCCTGTTTCGCACCAGGTGCAAGTGTGAAAGTAAATGTTGTGATGTGATTATTGATAGTGGAAGCACTGACAATTTGGTGTCAGAAGAGATGGTGACAAAGTTGAAGCTCAAGAGACAGAAACACCCACATCCATATCGGATTGCCTGGGTACAGGATGACCACAAGGTCATGGTCAATGAACAATGCCTGGTGAAGTTCAAGATTGGTGGATACCAAGATGAGGTATTGTGTGATATCATATCTATGGATGCATGTCATATGTTGTTGGGTAGACCATGGCAGTTTGACAGATGTGCTGTACATGATGGTCATGCGAATACCTATTCCCTGACAAAGGATGGAGTGCGACATAAGCTAAAACCATTGAAGGAGACTGAAGAAAAGGTATGTGGTAATGCAAGGATAACTTTTGTTGATGGAAGAAATTTCTTAGATGGTATGAGGCATGAGCATGTATGTTTTGCTTTAATTCTAAAAGCTGGTAAAGAGGAAGTAGAAGATGTTCCTGTAGAAGTTGCAGATTTGTTGAATGAGTTTCAGGATATTGTATCTGATAATGTGCCTGATAGATTACCATCAGTCAGGAAGATCAGTCATCAGATGGACTTGATCTCAGGAGCGAGTTTGCCAAATAAAGCAGCACACAGAATGACACCTGCAGAAAGTGAGGAGTTGAACAGACAATTACATGAACTGTTACAGAAAGGATTGATCCATGAGAGTCTGAGTCCCTGTGCTGTACCAGCGGTATTAGCACCAAAGAAGAATGGAGAATGGAGGATGTGTATAGATTATAGGGCAATAAACAAGATCACAATCAAGTACAGGTTTCCATTGCCATGAATGGATGATATTATGGACTGTTTGAGTGGAGCTGTGTATTTCTCAAAGATAGATTTGAAAAGTGGATATCATTAGATTTGGATCAGAGAAGGAGATGAATGGAAGACTACCTTCAAGACAAAGGAAGGACTATATGAGTGGTTAGTCATGCCTTTTGGGCTAACCAATGCACCGAGCACTTTCATGTGGCTCATGAACGAGTAACTGAGAGAATTTCTAGGTAAGTTTGTCATTGTTTACCTAGATGATATTTTGATCTTTAGTAAGACATTGGATGAGCATATGATGCATATTCGTATGGTATTTGAGAAGTTGAGAGAAGAGAAATTGTTGATTAATTTGAAGAAGTGCAGTTTTGTGAAGAAAGAGTTGGTGTATTTGGGGTTTGTAGTTTCAGGAGAAGGTCTAAAAATGGACCCAGAGAAGGTACAAGCTATCCTTGAATGGCCTACTCCAAGGAGTGCTATTGAGGTAAGATCTTTTCATGGTTTGGCTAGCTTTTACATAATATTGTAAGGGAATGCCCATGTGGCTTTGCATGTTGTAATTCTAAAAATTTGTAATTCCACATTTGTAGAGATAATAAGAAGCCAATTTTTTGTTCTTGCATATTATTGTTGTTGTTTCTCTATGTCTGTTATGTGTTTGTGGTATTAAGGGGATTACCCTTTATCAAGTTTTAAAGCTTCTGCAAAATGGAAGTTAAGAAAATGTCATATGTCTGTTATGTGTTTGTGGTATTAAGGGAAGCTTAACAGAAAGTTTATCAGAAATTTTAGCAGTATTTGTGGACCCTTGACTGAAACAATGAGAGAGGATAGAAAAGAGTTTAAGTGGACTAATGGGGCAGAAAAGAGTTTTCAATTGTTGAAATAAAAAGTTATAGAACAACCAGTTTTAGCACTTCCAGATTTTAATAAGGTGTTTCAAGTAGATTGTGATGCTAGTGGTACTGTAATAGGAGCTGTCATGAGCCAAGAAGGTAAACCTGTTGCTTATTTCAATGAGAAATTAAATGATGCCAAGAGAAAATATTCTATTTATGATCAGGAATTTTATGCTATAGTTCAGGCATTGAAAAAGTGGAGGCACTATCTGCTTCCTAAGGAGTTTGTTTTGTATACTGATCATCAAGCTTTGCAATATTTGAATAGTTAAGGAAAATTGAATCAAAGGCATTTGAAATGGGTTGAGTTTTTGTAGAGTTATACATTTGTTTTGAAACACAGGAGTGGAAAGTCTAATAAGGTTGCAGATGCTCTTAGCAGAAGGCAACTATTGCTGACAGAAATGCAGATTGAAGTGGTTGGGTTCAAGGAATTCAAGAATTTGTATCTAGAGGATCCTGATTTTGGTGAAGCTTGGAAAGCCTGTACAGAACCTGTTACTCTAGACAGCATGAAATGGCTGGATTTTATCATCCAAGATGCTATGCTATTCAGAGGGAGTCAGTTGTGCATTCCACGAAGTTCTATGAGGGAGAATCTCATCAAGGAGAAGCATAGTGGAGGATTGGCTGGACATTTTGGTCGTGATAAAACCCTTGCTTTGGTTGGTGAGAATTATTATTGGCCATAATTGTAGCAAGATGTGAATAAGTTTGTACAGAGTTACAGAGTATGTCAGATGGCGAAAGGAGTGAAGCAGAATACAGGGTTGTATCAGCCATTACCTATACCAGAGAAGCTTTGGGAGGATATTAGTATGGACTTTGTTCTTGGTTTACCGAGGACTCAGCGGGGACACGATTCAATTTTTGTGGTAGTTGACAGATTTTTGAAGATGGCACATTTCATTCCCTGCAAGAAGACTAATGATGCTGTTCATGTAGCCGAATTGTTTTTCAGAGAAGTAGTGAGACTTCATGGTTTGCCAAAGACCATAGTTTCAGATCTGGACACTAAGTTTGTTGGATATTTCTGGCGTACATTGTGGAAGAAGTTAAAGATAGATTTGAAGTTCAGTTCATCACATCATCCATAGACTGATGGACAGACAGAGGTGGTGAATAGGAGTTTGGAAAATTTGCTGAGATGTTTGGTTGGAGATAAGCCAACAGGATGGGATTTGATTTTACCACAGGAAAAATTTGCATACAATAATTCTATCAAACAGAAGCACTGGTAAATCACCATTCCAGATTGTATATGGAAGTAGTCCAAGAAATGCATCTGAATTGAGGAAGATAGATAAAGGGGAAATAAGTAGTGCTGAAGCTGAGGATTTTGCAGAACACTTGAAAAACATCCATGGGGAGGTGAGGAAGCATATTACCAAGATGAACGCACAGTATAAGGCTAAGGAAGATGAGAAAAGGAGGTATAAGGAATTTCAGGTTGGTGATGAAGTCATGGTTCATTTGCAGAAGGAGCGGTTTCCAGTTGGTACATATAACAAGCTTAAAATGAAGAAGTTTGGACCATGTAAGATATTGAAGAAACATGATTCAGGAAATGCATATGAGGTAGAATTGCCTACTGAGCTAAATATTTCACCAGTGTTTAACATTTCAGATCTGACAGAGTATTATGAAGGAGGTGTTGAAGATGAGATCACAGCAGCACAGTGGAGTATTCCAACAACTAGTTCAGACACTAAGGAGATCGAAGATATACTGGGCAGTTGTGTTGGCAGAAGCACAAGGAACATGACATATGAAGAATATCTGGTCAAGTGGAAAGGATGACCTGTTGAAGATTCATCATGGCTGACAAAGGAGGAGGTTAGCTGTCTTGGTTTTCCTCTGCACACCTGAGTCGTGACAGGGTCACTTCTCAAATTACCCTGGGTGTCTGATGCAGGAGCATCCTGGGTGTAAGAGCAATCTTGCATCACCCAAAAAAAATATTTCTATTTTTATATTCAATAAGGGCTATTTTGTGCAGAGCTGCTATTTATGGAAAGTTACTATTTTTGGTAATTTTTGTATGTGCTCAAAATGATCTGATTACTTTCTTGGAGGTTCATTTTGGTCATATAAGTCTGCCAGTAAAGTTTCATTGCCAGATCAAATGTATATTGGAAGATATTGAAGATTTTCGGTATTGGCAGCAGGGTACAGAAACTTTGAACTCAGTTTTGAAGGCTTTAGAGGCCCCGGATGAGGTTGAAAATTTGGGTGACGAGTGCTTGCGCCAATCAAGCCTGTAGAGCGCTTCATGGCATTTCTGAAATGGGGTTATAATAGCCGATCGAGTCAACTGGTGATGACTTATGGTCTTCGGAAGTTGGGCCACCTGAAATGGCGGAAAATAATTTTCTTCAAAATTTGTTTTCGGGTTTCAAAGGTTATCTTGAGCCGACTATGATGTAATAAAATGTAAAATAAAATAATTCTAAGTTTGGTCGGCCTTATTGGCTAAAATTCTGGAACCTTCCCAGGCGGTGGAAAATTGCCTATATAAGGAAGGCTGTATTATTGTCTTAGGCAGTTCAGAATAGTTCTGGGTAGTAGATCTGGGTAATAGTTCGAGGCTTTGTCCTACAAAATATTGTAAGGGAATGCCCATGTGGCTTTGCATGTTGTAATTCTGAAAATTTGTAATTCCACATTTGTGGAGATAATAAGAAGCCAATTTTCTGTTCTTGCATATTATTGTTGTTGTTTCTCTATGTCTGTTATGTGTTTGTGGTATTAAGGGGAGCACCCTTCATCAGGATTTTTTTCCAGAAAAGGATAAACACAACACTTTGCCCAATGAACATGTAAATTTGTCTTTTTCTCATTTTGTTTTCTTCTCTATTATTTGCAAACATATTTTCCATTTGATAATGTAATTTTCCTTTCATTTGCAAACAAACCAATTTACTGTGGTAATATTTTTCCACTATTTTTTTTTTGACAGAGATAGGGTTTTTAACCCAGATTGCATTTTTTTTAAAACCAAATTGATTTTTCTCAATAGCCCATTAATTTATTTCCTCTATTCAATAGTCTAAACTATAGCTAGTTTAATTTTTTATTTTCTAAGGGTTCTGTATTGAATTTTCTCATAAAATTTTGACAACATAACCCTACTGTGCCAAGTCATAATAAAAATTGAAAGCCATAATTCTAAGGGTTTTCTAACACCCAAATTGAAAGCATAAATAACACAGATCTATAACGATAAATAAAACAAGCATATGAAAACACTAAAAATTCTACAAATGAAATTACAAGAAGTTTCTTTCAAACCCTACCTCAATTCCAATGCTAGAAACTTTAATAGAATGTCTATAGAAATAATGAAACTCCCAGATCTGTCAACAGAAGAACCTAATCTTGTAGATCTGAATCATAGTGTATGCAAAGCCCAAATCCAGATGCACACAATCTTCACCCAGAAAACTCAAGCACACACACAAAAGCTCAAGAATAACAAAAGTATATAATTCTCCAAAAACTCTTTCTCCAAAAATCTCCAACAACCCGATTCCTTCCAAATGAATGCAAGTTCCCTTATTAAGGATTCAACTCCACCATTCATGCAAACCCTAGATGACACACCAAACAACTCCTAATCAAACTCACCCTCTTAAGTTGAAAGAAATTGCTAATAATTAATTAAAATTATACTTGATTATGCACAACACAACTTAGACTCCAAAGACAAGTTGTCACCTTTTTGAAACAAATCACATTCAAACTTAAATAAAGCGCATGTAAATAAAATAATTTCTCATTAAATAATTTAATATTCAAAATACGATTAAATCATGCAATTAATCATTTAATGTTTAATGGAACATTATTAATCCTATTCTCACATAATTAATTAATTAAAACCAAATATCCTAATATTTTATTTTTAATTAATTAATAAACATACAAAAATATAAGAATCAAATTTAATATTATTTTGTAACTATAATATTAATTTCTATGACTATAGAAAATCACATACTCCAAAAGCAATAAAACAAGATCATCATATAAACATACAAACTCCAAGAAGGGATCCATGAACTTTGTCACTTGACAAATTCAGATAGGGTAGTTAGACCGATACTTGTCCAATCCTAGGACAATTGGGCTTAGGTTAGGGTTTTGGATCTGTATATTATCTCCCCTCTCTTACCATTTGAGATATTGTGATAGGGCACGTTCATCTTGACAATTTAGGGAAGTCGATGCCCGGTACCTGCAAACCTGCATACAAAACTTGCATGTACATTCATATATAAATATATAACAGATAATGGCGGAGATCAACCGATCATGTGGATCTCACAAGCAACTACAACTCCATCCCTCAACCACATCAGGCACATCAAACAGAAATATAAAACAAACACATCAACCATACACATGCAAGTATGGGGTCAATAAAATCATATGCACCAATGATTTCCTAACATATAATCTATCATCGTAAAGTAATCATAACATTTATAAAATCAGACTAGGGGTGGGGTACTACACAACATTTCATTTTTTTTTCTTTTTCTCTCCCCCTTTTTTCCACAATGGAAAAGGGCCCAAAAAAATAGTCAAATAAGTACAACAAATTTTATAGAAAATACTTTCTTATGCATTTCCTTCAAAATTGGAAGCTCCTTCTTTCACTAAGTAATAGAAACCCCCATCCGGGCACACAAACTATCACACTCAACCAATTTGTCAAAAGATCTAATCCAATATGACGATTAAAATTATTACTTATAATCTTTTGCATCAGCAAGGATTCCAACAACATGCTCCAATTGGACCTCTACCATGTCCTTCACTAACCAAAATATCTTTATCAAATCTTTTGTCTATCTTTGTAACAACAAAAAATCTTCTTGTAACTCACCAACTCTAATCCTCAATTTTTCTTCTTTGTCCTTAAATTAATCATACCTCTTTCCAAACTCATTCAATTCTTTCTCAATTTGGTCACTTCTTCATCTGAAATTGTCTACAAGAACATGCCACCAAAGACAATATTTGTATATACTTTTGACATCCTTTACACAATCCTTTGCTTCACTGACAACCCTCGAAAAATTAAATTTTGTTTTGTATTTGCATATTTCTTCTCTATAGAACTCTTGACCACACTGAAATATGTGTCATACTGCAATAAATTGTTTTCAATATTATTGACTAATTAGCTGGTAACATACCAAACACACTAGATACTGTGACCTTTTTACTGATCAAATCATTAGTTAGCAATTCCATCACCAGAGTCTTGTGCCGATGAAAAACCTATCCACATTCCACCAATTCAATCAAAATCACCATTTTCCAACAAAGCCCGGACCTCATCAGAATCCATAAAATCAAATTATTTCAGAGAAACCACATTCTTCTCCACCTCTTCTTCTTAATTTTTCTTCCTTGTCTTCATCCTCCTTATCTTCTTCTTTTTCATCCTTTGAAATGGTAACTATTTCCTTTCCTTTAGCACTATTTCTCCTCTTCTTAGGTTCCAAAGAGGAACCATTGATAGCAACTTCCAATATTTTATATCCTAAGGAGGAACCCTCCTCACCATGACTTATTGGTACATCACCAACAACCATCAAATCTGAACCAAAGCTTTCCTACAAAGACATGACATATGCTTTATAGGCATCTGCCATGTTTTCCAACCTATCAAGATATTTGAAAATCTATTTATCTATAGGGATGTTGGTCTTCCTTTCAACATTTTCCTTACCAAGTAAAGACTTCAAGAAATATAAATCTAAACACATGACCAATGACCCAAATCTAAAACCATACCCACTTCCAACAATCATCTTCACATTTTAAAGAATTTTTTCTAGTAACATCTTACAAAGATCCATTTAAACATTTTCCCATACAATTTTATGTTCAATATAAACAGCTAATGTCAAAGTGGCACCATCATGGTTCTAGAACTAAATTTTGTAAGAAACACCATAGGTAATGTACCTTACCATCTGAACTTCTAGAGTGTTGATTAATAGTGCACACTAATCACGACCAATGTCGGTCAGTTCTTTTACCTCCTTGTAGCTTATTATCTTCTTTCTAGGCAAGTCATTGACATTGCATAATCTTGCAATAGCTTCAATTACCTCATTTGACACCAGATAGGGTTTGTCCAGCTCTATGGTTTCACCTTGAAAGAATGATAGTTGCATATTAAATTTATTCCCCTTGATTTTCATGTGAAGTGAGAAATTTTGTTTTAAGTTTTTAAAATTTAACTTTTTTATATCCACCTGAAAGTAAAAGTTAACGTTTTTAAAACACTATTAAAGATTTAGTTATATGTTTTTTTCTAAAGGAGGAAATGATATATTTATGAATTTGAACTTCTTTTAGAAGAGTTCTTAAGTGTCTTATTTGTAAAGAGAGAAATACATATTTTGTAACTAAGTGCATTATCAATTGAAATTAACATTTATTTCTCAAAAAATTATAATAAAAAAGAGATCATTTTGTGTGTGGGTCCCATTTGAAGGGACAAGGGGAACCTGAATTTTAATGTGTTGAGCATATGATTCATCAAGATTTTTTTTATAGAAAATATGGTAAGAAATGTAATGCCTAATGTATTGATTCTTATCTTTGAAGGAGACAATTTTACATATTGGGGTACTAGAATGCAAACCTTGATAAAAAATAAAGATTTGTAAACACAATGAAATAACACAAGATAATATGGAGAGAATAAATAATATCTATATTTATTGACTAGAAATCGATTACATTCAATTGGAAACTTACATGCCTTCATACATTCTAGGCTATAATTGGCTTACTTCATTACAGTCTTTTGGTTAGTGACCTTAAATCCCAATTCGAAAGATTATCCCCGATTCTTAACTAAGGGCTCCCTTTTCCAGAGAAGTATTACATTACATAAATAGGCATTATGACACCCAGGTCATCCAAAGAACAAAGAACATTCCCCAAGAATAGAGAAATGTGTTAAAGCAAATAGGATAGGTCCTAAACCATAAGGAACTCGATCCATAAACTGTGCAAGGCCTAGTGAACCTATATTTAGGTCAACACATGATCCAAGAATAAATATTTATGCATCATTAAGATTCACAAGTTGTAGATTTCTATTGTAAGATCAAAATTCACCAACGGGTCACAAACTGGCAAGAACACACCACCTGTACAATTTGATCACCACATAAGCTAACTTGAACATATGATGAATTGCCAACTTGATCTCTCAGACTAGAAAATAGGAATAATATTGAACATAAATATTTTTGGTTGATATAAGATTGCTTTGAACCCAAGATGTTCCTGCATCAGACACCTGGGGTTATTAAGAAATTGAGTCTCTCACTTTTCAACCTGAGAAGAATCAAAGTGATCCAACTCATCTTGATAAATCTAGGAACAATCTTCAATTTATTTGTCCTTCCACTTCACCAAATATTCTAAATATTCCCCCTGGTACTCCTTCCAACTTTGTTGTCCAAAATACTCTCAATATCATCCATCTATTTATTCAAATACTCCTATTTTACTTGTGAATCATCCTCAGGCTCATGATATTCATACAAATTAGAAATATTAAATATAGGCTATATATCCATATCCTCAGGCAATTTCACTTCAAAAGCATTTTTGGAGTCAAACTTCTCCAATATTCTACAAGGTCCAAATTTTCTTTTCTTCAACTTTCTATAAGTTCCAACTAGAAAACTTCCTTTATTTAAATGAAACATAACTTCATTTCCTACTGCAAAATCCTTATGTCTCCTAGTTTTATCAGCCTGCTCCTTGTACTTGAAATTACTACACTCCAAATGACACTTAACATCCTCATGTAATGACTTCATAAAATCTGCATATCCTTCTGCTTCATAAATCCTTTTCCCTTCATGACTAAGATTCCTTAATTATATAAATCCTTTAGGATTCATACAAGTAACTATTTCAAATGGTTTCCTTCTTATGCTCCTATTCACCAATTTGTTATATGCAAACTCTGCTTGTGGTAAAACCAAATCCAAATTACCCATTTTTTCTCCAACCAAACATCTTAGTAAATTACTCAAACTCTTGTTCATAACCTCTATTTTTCCATCGGTATGTAGGTAAAAATTAGAACTAAACTTCAAATCAGTGTTCAATTTCTTCCAAAGTTTCCTCCAAAAATAACTAACAAACTGACTATCCCTGTCTGAAACTATACTCTTCAGTATTCCATGTAATCTCACAATCTCCTTAAAGAATAAGTCAGCAACACACACAACATTTGATGTTTTCTTACAAGGAATAAAATGTGACATCTTGGAAAATTTGTCAACTACCAAAAATATAGAATCATTACCTCTTTGTGTCTTAGGTAATCCCCCCAAAAAATCATACTAATATCTTCCCAAGGTCTACTAGGTACAAGTAAAGGTGTATACAATCCAACATTATGACTAACTCCCTTAGCAACTTGACAAAATCTACAACTCTAAAAAAATGTCCAAACATCCTTATGAATCTGAGGCCAAAAATACCTTTCACTCAATAAACTCATTGTCTTATCGATTTCAAAATGTCTTGTAAGTCCTCTACTAAGCTTCTTGATGTAGGAGCATCCTTGGGAAGATTAATAATCCTACATGTTGGAGTGTTTGTCTTTGTGTTGCTCAGTCTCTGAAGGGATTGGTCATTGAAGGGATTAGTTACTGAAGGACTTGGTCACTGAAAGAGCTCAAAAAATTTTTGGTGCTCAGTAGAACCTATGCCCGATGATTCTTGTGGTGCTCGGTCAATGTGCTTTCTCGACGATGCCTGACTTGCTCAGTTGTTTTACTGATGCTCGGTAGTTTGGCTTACCGATTAGAGTTCTTATGGATTTGTTGGGCTGACTTGATGTATTTAATGTGGGTAGCTTATATTACATTCTCCTAGGCAAATCTAGAGGCTGACATGGAGAATTATTTGATTGTAAGGCTATTTGAGAGCCAACTTGTATTGCATTTAATATTTGTTTGTTTTAGGATCCAACTTGGGCTTAGGAGTTATTTCTTTCTTCTAGCTGACTTGTGGCTGAAGAAGTAGTATTTAAGAAAGGTTTGGGGTAGAGTTGTAGGGTAGAGAGAGGAAGAGAAGAGATTCAGTTAGGAATCTGAAGGTGAAAATTTGTGAGCAAAGCTAGTGGCTGAGGCTTAGGAACAAGGAGATTACTTGGTGGCTTGCAAGCAAAAGTTTAGGTCTTACTGGAGGTTTCTACCAGATTGTTGTAGCCTATTGTTACAAATCTAGCTAGATAGGGTTAGGGTTTGAATTGGATCTTGAGGGATCTTGTAGAACTGTTACTTTCTTTGTAATTGGCTGTAACTGGGAAGGCCTTACAGCCCAAAACATTGCATGTAATCAGTTATTTGATGAATAAAGGATTCAGATTGTTGTTGATCTTGTTTTGTTGTTGGATTTCATTGTGTGGTTGTTTAGCTGGGGGATTTGACATCTTCTTTTGGTATTCTCTTGACCTTACACTACGTGAGGTGGTATCAGAGCTTGAAGTTCTTGAGTGTGTGGACAGATCATCGAAGTTGAGGCAGTTTGCACCAAGACCTTGGGTTGGGTTGATTTGGTGAATATTTTTTGCCTTGGGTTTACAAAGATATTTAAGATTCCTCCAAGAAGATTGGACCCTAGGGAAATTGCAGATCTCTCTGATGTTGTGGAAGAAAAGATTTCTGAGAAGGTCAAATTAGATGTCAGATCTGAGATGGAATTGATGAAGAATGACATGATCGTTGAGATTATGAGGGATATTTCTGGTATGCCAAGGAATCCTGGTACTAAGGATGGCTATGAGGAAGGTGTTGATGAATTTGAAGCTATTAGATCTAGTGGAGATGACAAAACTGATTAGAGGGAAAAATCTGGTGAAGACAAAACTGGTCAGTTGCAGAGGTCTAGAGCTCAGTTAAGTAATAGTTACTGAATGGAAGTTTCTAACTTCTCTAGTACTTTGAGACCTGAGGACTTGATTGATTGGATTGGTGAATTAGAATACTTCTTTGAGCTTGAAGAAATTGAAGATCCTCTTAGATTGAGGTTGGCACAGACTAAGTTGAAAGGGCATGCTACTCTTTGGTGGAAAGAATTGTAGAGAGAAAGAGAAGATGAAGGTGAAATGAAAATCAATCGATGAAGGTTTATGGTTGCTAAATTGAAGGCTAAGTTCATACCTATCGACTATGAACTTGAGTGTTTAAGATGTTGTAGGATTTGAAGCAAAAAGAATTGACTGTTGAAGATTATATTGAGGCGTTCTACAAATTTACTATTTGATCTGGATAGAGAGAACTTGGTAAGGAAAATGTATCTTGGTATGTGAATGGCCTTAGATTTAATATTTAGGATGAGATTGGTATGCTAAAGATTGATTCAGTTGAGGTGCCTATCAGTATGCCCTGAACGCAAAAGATAAGTTGAAGAGGAGACAACATGGTAATTCTCGAGGGAAGGAGAAGCTTGATCACTCAGTGAAGGATAAACCGATTGCTAAAGATGAATTGAATCCTGTTGAGCTGAGGAAGAGGATAGGTAAGTTTTCCTTTAAGGGTACTTATTTTCATTGTGGTGAAGAAGGAAATAGAGATTATGAATGTTCCCAGAAGACTGCTGATCGAAGAGCTGTTGTGACGAATGAGAACATATTGAATAAACCTAAGGTAGAGTCAAAAAACTTGTTGGTTTGAAGAACATTACTCAGTACTAAGATGGAACCTTGTCAAAGGAGTAACTTGTTCAGAACTCGGTGCAAGTCAAGAGGTACAATCTGTAATGTGACTGTGGATGGTGGTAGTACTGCTAACCTTGTAGTTGAGGAGATGGTTCAGAAACTTGGTTTGAAAAGAGTGAGACATCCTTATCCTTATAGGATTGGTTGGTTGCAAGATGTTCATGATTTGGAAGTGAGGGAGAAATGTCTTGTTCATTTTCAGATTGGCCAATATAAGGATCAAGTGTTGTGTGATATTATGGATATGAGTAGTTGTCACATATTGCTCGGTAGGCCTTGGCAGTATGATTGCAGGGCTATGCATGATTGTTTTAAGAATATGTTTACTATTGAGAAGGGTGGAAGGAAGTTTTCCCTGATGCCTTTGTTAGATACAATACTTAGTAGGAGGAACTTGAGCTTTGGGAGCTGAGTTGAGTTGAAAGATTCTGGAAGGGATAGAGATCAGTATGGAGGACAAACTTGTGGATTATCAAGGAAAGACTTGAGAAGGAAAAGAAAGCAGAAGTGGATCCAGGGTAAGAGTGTTGAAGACTTGGAGGACATGTATGTGAAGAACCAGTTCAGGGTTTATGTGTTGAATCCTGTAAGATGTTCTTTCAACCTTTGAGAACATCTTTTCACACTTGGAGTGTCTAATGCAGGAGCATCCTTGGGAAGATTAATGATCCTTCATGTTGGAATGTTTTTCTCTGTGTTGCTTAGTCTTGAAAGGGCTCGATCGCTGAAGGGCTTGGTTACTAAAGGAATCAGCCGCTGAATGATGCAGGGAATTGTAGGGTACTCGGTGAATCTGCATGGAGGTGTGTTTTTTTTTTTCTATGTTACTTAGTTGCAGCTTTAACCAACGGTCTCGGTTATTGAAGGGAGCTTGATCACTGAAGGAACTCGGTGAAGCTTTTGGCACTCGATGGAACTTGTGTTGCTCGATGATGCCTGGCTTGGTCAGTTGTTTCACTAGTGCTCAGTTGTTTCTTTGGTGCTTGGTTGTTCTAGTTTACCAACTAGAGTTCTTGGTGATTTGGTTGGCCGATTTGGTGCATCTATTGCTGGTAGCTTTGGTTGTATTCTCCTATGTAGATTTAGAGGCTAACATGGAGAATTAAATGTTTTTAAGGTTATTTGAGAGCTGACTGTTGTTGCATTTAATATTTGTTTTTAGTACGAGACGACTTGGATTAGAAGTTAATTTTTTCATCCAGTTGACTTGTGGCAGAAGATTAGTATTTAAGGAGTGCTTGGGTAGTTGTTTAGAGGTAGTAGATTTGGAGGAAGATAAAACATTAGATCTAGATCCTGTGAGATATTGAAGATCAGATTGTTATCTAATAGTTTGTAATAGAAGAGCTAGTGGTTTGCATGGTTGGAGACAAGGATATTACTTGGTGGCTTACGAGCTCAAGTTTAGATCTACCTTAGGGTTTCCATCAGTTGCTGATTGTTTTTAGAACTGGACTAACTAGGGGTTAGGGCTTGGATGTTTATTGATCTTGCAAAACTATTTCTTGATTATAATTGGCCATAACCTGAAAGGCCTTATAGCCAGGCATGTTAATGAAAATTAAGTTGAAATCATTATCTTGTTTTGTTATTCTACATTGTGGTGTTTGGATGCATACGAGGACTGTCCTTAATTGGATCCTCCTTGTTTGTCCTACGCCATTGAAGGAACTCATAAAAATTCCAGTGCTTAGTAGAACCTATGCTTGATGATGCTTGTGGTGCTCGGTCGACATGCTTGCTCGACGATGCCTGGCTTTCTCAGTTGTTTTACCGATGCTTGGTAGTTTGGCTTACCAACTAGAGTTCTTATGGATTTTTTGGTCTGACTTGATGTATTTAATGTGGGTAGCTTGTATTACATTCTCCTAGGTAGATCTAGAGGTTGACATAGAGATTTATTTAATTGTAAGGCTATTTGAGAGCCAACTTGTATTGCATTTAATATTTTTTTGTTTTAGGAGACAACTTGGGCTTAGGAGTTATTTCTTTCTTCCAGACTACTTGTGGTTGAAGAAGTAGTATTTAAGAAAGGTTTGGGGTAGAGTTGTAGGGAAGATGTAGGAAGAGAAGAGATTTAGTTAGGAATCTAAAGCTACAAATTTGTGAGCAGAGCTAGTGGCCGAGGCTTAGGAACAAGGAAATTAGTTGTTGGCTTGCGAGCACAAGTTTAGATCTTACTAGAGGTTTCTACCAGATTGTTGTAGCCCGTTGTTACAAATCTAGCTAGCTAGGGTTAAGGTTTGAATTGGATCTTGAGGGATCTTGCAGAAGTGTTTCTTGCTTTATAATTGGCCGTAACCGAGAAGGACTTACAACTTGACACATTGCATGTAATCAGTTATTTGATGAATAAAGGATTCAAATTGTTGCTGATCTTGTTTTGTTGTTGGATTTCATTGTGTGGTTTTTTAGCTGGGGGCTTGGACATATCCTTTGGGGGTTCTCTTAGCCTTGCACTACATCACTTCTCCTTAATCAGATTATCTATCATTGATCCTCTAGGTATGCACAATTGAAATCCTCTAAACAATATATCATTCTGAATGAAATAATCCAACCAGTTTCTTCGGTCAACTATAACAGGTTCTTTACAACCCTTCCATGGTTATGCAAAATCAAAATCTATCTCATACAAAGTCTTCAATTCATCAAATCCCAACACTTCCACTCTCATCTTTGTTAGAAAATTCCTTCTTCTACTTAATGCATTTATAACCTTATTTGGCTATCTACTCCCATGTTTCAACAAAAAAGTGTAACTTTGCAAGAACTTAACCTATCTCATATGTCTCTAATTTAAATTACCTTGACTATTAAGATATTGCAATGATTTATGATCAATATACAACACAAATTCCTTTGGCATCAAGTGATGTCTTTGTTTCTTAAAATCTTGAGCTATGGCATATAACTCCTTATCATAAATTAAATATCTCTTCTTAGCATCATTGAACTTATCACTATAAAAAGAAACATGTCTACCTTCTTGAATCAATACATCTCCAATTGCATTCCCACTTGCATCAACATCAAATTGAAATACCTTAGTGAAATTAGGTAAAGCCAATACCGGTTGTTAAATAACTTTCTTCTTCGATAAGTCAAAACTCTTATATGCTCCAATCAAACAATCTATTATGTCATCCATTCTAGGCAAAGGAAATCTATATACTTCACTGTGATCTTATTAATAGTTCTAAAATCAATACACATCTCCCATTCTCCATTCTTCTTCGGTGCTAATACTATAGGTACTGCACAAGGACTCAAAATTTCTCTAATCAAACTATTATGTATTAACTCTTGCATTTATTTATTCAACTCCTCATTTTCTATTGGTGTCATTCTATGTGGTGCTTTATTCGGTAAATTAGCTTCCATAATCATATCCATACACTGACTGATACTCCTAACACGTGGTATTCCATTAGGTACCTTGTCTAAAATGATTCCCTTAAATTATAAAAGTAAATCCCTTACCTCTGGTGGTTGTTCATCCACTATTCCTGAATTAGGTTTCCTAGGAATCAAAGCATGACACATACTTTCTTTCTTCAAGCTATCCAAGAATTTCCTTCCTTCAACTAACAAAACCCTTATTTTGGTATAGTCTTCCCTCTTAGGATCTTCTACCAAAGGCAAAAAAACTTGCTTCATCCCATTTTCTATTATAGTATACCTAGTTATTCTACCATCATGTATTGCTTGTCTTTCATACTACTAAGGTCCACCTAGCAAGATATGGAAACAATCCATCATCATAATATCACAAAGAACTTAATCATGGTAAGATCCAATTTAAAATTTCATAAGGCAATGTTCACTTACCACAACCTTATGCTCATCCTTAAACCATGTGATTTGATATGGCTTAGGGTGCTTGTGTCTTGGAAACTACAACTTGGTAACCAACTCCTCCGATGCTAGGTTATCTGAACTCCCATGGTCAATGATGACCTTACAACATTTTCTAGAAAATTTACATCTTGTCTTGAACAAACTCTTTCTTAACACTAGTTCTTGATTAGGTTCCTTATTACATAAGACTCTTCAGATCATCAAATTTTCTCCATCTTCTAGTTTATTCATAGATTCAGGTGACTCTTCTTGCATGAGTGTATTTATGCTAATGCTACTAGTTTTCTTGATTGAATTCCCATGAGTGCATTCAAAGGCTCTATGACCTTCTCCATATTTTGAAAAAAGTTCCTTTAAACTAGTTTCTATCCTCTCTTTTGTACCATTACCTCTAGGGTAACCTCCTCCTCTTCCTTAGTATGAACTCTCTTCTTTCCATTAAGAATTTCCTTTATCTTGGTTGGAGTACGATCTACCTCCTTTTGCAAATGATGTATCTTTTCCTCTCTAAAATCTTCCACCTTTTCCTCTCTATCTATGTTCACGCCTCTTGTTCAAATTTTCCTCTAATTTTAGGGAAAACTGACATGCCTCCTCAATGCTATCTATTTTGACCAAACTAATTTCATCTTTAATATATGTCCTCAAACCATTTAGGTATCTTGCAGTTCTTTCAACTTCATCATTCACATGTCTAGATCTAATATCCAACCTATAAAATTATTTAGTATATTCCTTAACAATAGATTCCTTCTACTTTAGGTTTTGCAGTTTCCTCAAGAAAATAATTTGATAATTACCAGGTAAGAATTTACCCTTCAACTTGTTTACCATTTTATCCTAAGATTTGATCTTTTCCTTTCCTCTCCTTTTTGTATCTATATGTAAATGTTCCCACCATAAAGATGCATGTCCTTTCAACTTAGTTCCAACAATATTCACCTTATTGTCTGCATTAGTGTTCTCATATTTAAAATACTTTTCCATTTCCATGATCTAATCCAATAATTCATTAGCATCAAGTTTACCTTTATAATTTGAAAAATTGAAATGTGGTCTAGTATTCACCTTAGTTAGTGCCCTCAAGAATATTTCATCACCTTGTTCCAATTCAAGCTCATTATTTTCAATCACTACCTCAGCTTCATCATCACTTACATCCTCAATAGGTATACCTCTTATTTGGGCAGTCTCTACTGCTTCTAATCTAGCTACAATTTGTCTCAACATATCCATCATGCCTGTATCTACTTCTATCCTTCCCCAAACTATTTTGTCCACCCTCTACAATTGTAGGTCAAGTATCAACTCTAGCACCCTATAACCAAATCAACTTAGGGATTCACAACAATCAGGTTCAACAATAAACTCCACAAGGAACAAAACTTACCTCTAATACCACTTGGCATAGTCACCGATGGAGAGACATTAGAGAGATCAGTCCAATTTGAGAAGCAATAGTAAACACAATGAAATAACACAAGATAATATGGAGAGAACAAGTAATATTTTTACTTATTAACTGAAAATTAGTTGCATTCAATTGGAAACATACATGCCTTTATACATGCCAAGATACAACTGGTCTAATTCATTACAGTCTTCAATCAGTGACCTTAAATCCCAATTGTAAATATTTTCCTCCATTCTTAACAAAGAGCTCCCTTTTCTAGAGAAGTATTACATTACATAAATAGGCATCACGACACACAGGCCAGCCCAAGAATAAATAACATTCCCAAAGAATAGAGAAACATGTTAAAGAAAATGGGATAGGTCCTAAATCATAAGTATCTCAATCCATAAACTATGCAAGGCCTATCAAACTAAGATTTATGTCCACACACGGTCCAATAATAAATATATATGTGCTATTGAGCTTTGCAAGCCATATATTTCCATTGTAAGATCAGAATTCACCAATGGGTCCCAAACTGGCAAGAACACACCACCTGAGAGAGAACAAATCACAACTCAAGAAATAATGAGCCAAATGAGCTGTGAACCTAAGAACATGGTCCAAGATAGGTCCTGGATACAATATGATTATCACATAATCTAACTCGAACATATGATGAATTGCCAACTTGATCTCTCATACTGGAAAATAGGAACAATACTAAACATAAATATTTTTGGTTGATGCAAGATTGCTCTGAACCCAAGATGCTCCTACATCAAATGTAAAGACATACAACTAGTGAATTTGTTATTAAATTTATAACAAGTATTTCATTGAAAATATTTTAAGAAGCTCAATTTCAAAATTTGAAGATGTGGTATCTACAATTGAGATTTCTTAGGATCTCTAAAGTATACAAATTGATGAATTAAATGAGATTTTATTAACTGCTGAAGAAAGAATGAAAAGTAATGAAGAAAGATTAGAAAAATAATTTTCCTCTAAAACAAATATAAGAGGAAAAAGAACATTATTTAAGAATCATAGTAAAAATGATGATAACAATAAAAATGAATACACAAGTGAATCTAGCAATTCTAGAGGAAGAGGTGATTATTTTAGAAGAAGTAGCAACTTTAGAGGAGCGGGGAGAGGAAGAGGTAGAAGTAATGGGGGAGACAATTGTTAAATAAATGTCCAATACTTTCATTGCAATAAGTTTGGACATTATGCTTTAGAATGTTGGAGTAAACAAGGTGAAATAAAATTGAGAAATGCTTATAGTACAGTTGAAGATAAACAAAATTTGTTCATTTCTTCCTTAAATACAAATGTTAGTGAAAATAATGTGTGGTATACACTATGGATGTTCTTAAAATATGACATATAATTAGCATCTACTTGTAAATTTGGATATAAAGCATCATATTATATTAGTACTAGGAGGTAATAATTCTCATGGAAGCAAAGGCAAGGGTATTGTTGCAGTTACAATAGAATATAGTAAATTAAAACATATCAATGAAACACTTTTGGTTCTAGAACTCAAGAAGAATTTTTTGTCAATTATACAAATATTAGAGAAAAATTATCAAGTGACTTTTGATAAGAATGAGTACATGATACATGATAAATAAAAAAGTAATGCAATTGTTGCAAGAGAAAATATGATAGGTGATAGGATGTTTCCTCTTCATTTCGCTCATGGGAATCAAGCATTAAGGTCTAGTGAAATGAATGAAAGTAAAATTTGGCATAAAAGATATGGTCACCTTAGTTTTAGTGGGTTGATTTTACTCAAAAGATTAAAAATGGTTGAAGGTCTACCATTCATTGAAGATACAATATAGGCATGTGAAAAGTGTATTGTTGGCAAACAACATAGGATAAAATTTCCTATTATAAAATATAGTAGAGATAAGCAATATCTTGAGATAATCCATACAGATTTATGTGGTCCTATGGAAACACCTTATTTGAATGAATCTAAGAACTTTCTAACCTTCATTAATGATTTATCAAGAAAAAGTTGGGTGTATTGTTTGGTTACAAAATCATAAGTATTTGAAAAAATTATAGAGCTCAAGAGGTTGGTTGAAACAAAAGTGTTAAGTATATCAAAGTGATAAGGTTAGAAAATGTAGGTGAGCATAAATTAAATTAGTCTATATATTTTTGGGAAAATCATGGAATAAAGAGAGAGTTCACTGCTTCCTACACTCTACAACAAAATAGAGTAGTTGAAAGCAATAATAGGACAATTGTTAAAATGGCAAGAAGTAAGATGAAAGATAAAATTTTGATTAAAATTTATTGGGAAAAAGCAGTATGCACAATAGTCTATCTTCTCAATAGAACTCCTACAAAATTAGTTAAGGAAATGACTCTTGAACAAGAATGGTTTGGGGTAAAACCTAGTGTTGATCAATTCATAATATTTGGATGTGTTTCTTATGCACATATTCCAAAATGAAAAAGGTCTAAATTAGTTTTTTATCCTAAAATGCATTTTTATTGGTTATGAAACTAAAAAAAGCATACAGGTTATGATCCAATATAAAAACAACTTGTGATAAGAAGAGATGTGGTATTCAACGAAGAAAAACAATATACCATGGAAAATGGAACAAAATGAAAAGAGATTATAATTTATGATAGTGAAGAGGATGAAGAAGAAGATGAATGTAAATCATCTAGTGTAGGAGCAAGAAAATATTAAAAATATCAAAGGATGTAAAATAATCATTCATCAACTCTTAAGTTGGATTCAAATTTTTGAAAAATGACAACAAGCTCACACGAAAAAGTAAATTTGATGACTTAATTCATGGAAAATAATGAGCCATAAACATTTGAAAAATCTCAAGAAAAAGAAGAATGTATTGAAGAAATTAATATTGAAATAGAAATAATTGAAATGAATGACACATGCAATTTAGTTTAGTTACCTCGTAGTAAGGAAATCATTGGTATAAGATGGGTGTATAAAATAAATTCTAATTTGATAGGAGAATTGATAAGTATAAGACTACATTGGTATCCAAATGGTATACTCAAGAGGAAGGTATTGATTACACTAAAATATTTTTACATGTAGCATGAATGGATAATAATGAATTGGTTTTGGCATTGGAAATCCAATATAGAGCTGGATAAATTATCAAATGGATGTAAAGAGCACTTTATTGAATGAATATCTTGATGAGGAAGTGTATATTACACCAAATAAAGGTTTTGAAATACCTTATAAAGAACATCACATTTACAAATTAAAGAAGGATTTGTATGGTCTCAAGTAGGCACCGAGAGTATGGTATTAAAGGATAGACTCATGCCTACAATATTTTTTTTCTTCACAAAGTTAGTAAGATCTAAATATTTATATCAGAAGCACAACTAAGGATATTTTATCTTATTTCTCTATGTTGATGATCTTATCTACACAAGAAATAAATCAATGCTATTTGCAGAGTTTAGAACAATCATGATTATTGAATTTAAAATGACAAATTTAGGACAAATGCACTACTTTCTTGGTATAGAAGTATTACAAAACAAAAGTGAAATATTTATGTCTAAGAAAAAATATGCTTCAAATATCCTACACAAATTTAAGATGAAGAGTTCCAAACCAGTTTCGACACCCATTTAAGTTGGACTTAAATTGTCTACTTTAAATGTGTCAAATCTATTGAGCCTCACTTTATACAGACAACTGATTGGAAGCTTGATCTGCTTAACTATTACTCATACAAATATCACACATGCAGTGATATTGATCTCTAAATTCATGTTAGAGCATAAGGAAACACACTGGACTACAACTAAAAGGATTCTTAGATATGTTAAAGGGATATTGAATTATGGTCTCAAATTTCAACATTTAGAGGATTGCAGATTGGTTGGCTATATATATTCAAATTGGGCAGGTTCTACAAATGATTGGAAGTCTACTTTTAGTTACACTTTTAGCCTTGGTTTGGTATTATTCTCTTGGAAAGCTGAGAAACAACCAACTATACCACTTTCTATAATAGAGGCAGAATATAAAGCTGTAACATCAACAAATTGTTAAGTTGTATGGTTGAGAAAATTGCTAGAAGATTCACATCAAATATAGAATGAACCTACCTTGTTTTATTTTAACAACAAGAGTGCTATAAAAATGAAAAAGAATCCATTATTTCATGGTAGAACCAAACATATTGAGATACAATATCACCACATTAGAGAATTGGTTTAGCAAGGTTTGATCAAAATTATGTACTATAGTACAAAATATCATATTGCAGATATCTTCAAATGTCTCTAGTTTGTGAAAGGTTCCAGAAGCTCAAATATCTACTTCTCATTCTTCCAATGGTCATTATGGTGGAGAATGATAATAATAATGCCCATTGGGCCAAACTTTATTGAATTTGTTGTCTACTATTAATAATATGGTTGTATCTATTTATTATTGTAGTTGTATTATTGGTTAATATGGTTGAATTCCATAATGTCAACTCTCTTTTGTTTTTCTATTTAATAGATGCCCCACCTCTCATTTCTTCAAGGAAATTTAGGGCTTTTTCATTTTAGTTTGTTTTTTGATCAATAGATCACCATTATTGATTCGGTTGTCTTAAGAGAACAATACCAGTAGTATGCCTATTTAAAGATATCTTATAATTTTACATTCAAAATTTATAGTATTTATGGATAAATGCCCCAATATTTGTGCACAAATGGGCCAATAATGAACCAAAAAAGCTAAATATGATTGACTATTTGTACATGTTAAACTTATTCATGAAATTTTAGCTATCATTTTTTAGATCCTTTAAGATTAGTAATTGAGAAGTTAGGTGCTATGCACTACTATTAGAATGTGCTCCACTACTCTTACTCTTCTCCTATATAGCTGAATAATAAGAATCCATGGTTGACCTTGATGCCCACAATGAAGACACCCTAAATATGCACACAAAGTGTAAAAAAATTGACAAAGTACGTGAAATAGAGTTTCTCAATAGCTCAAGCTATGGCTTGTAGCAGTATACACAATGCATGTGAACCATTTGACATAATGACTCAGATAAATATCATCTTGTGGAGTGTAATGATTAAAGGAAATTCACAAATTTTTTTTTGTGAAAGGGATTTAGAGACTTTAAAACAAGTGCAATTTGTAGGTCTAAAGCTATATTGAGAGCACACATGAAAAATTTGGATGCATAATCAAGGCTCATGAATGGTTTGATAGAACATTTTAACAAATGTAATGGTTGTAAAATTTTGTATATAATATATCCATTGAAAAAGATTTAGAAAATTTAAAATAAATGTAATGTATACCAATTCCATCTTTGCCCAATCAAGCTAGATGATTGAAAAAATGAGTGGACTACCTTTAACACACAAAGAATTTTTTTTTTTAGACATCATAGTTAGAAATGCTCATGGTAGACATGTATGCAACTTCTGGAATCATAGATGATATAACTAAATTGTTTTATAGATTGGCTTAAGAAATGTCATCATAGGGAATGAATGAAGTGATTTCAAAATGTGAACAAAATGGATTTTGTAAAGAATCTCTCAAAAATTAAAATTGACGTTTCACTCTTGATGCATATATTCACAGTTTAAATATTTATTTTCTATTGAATTTGAACATGTGGCTATAATGGTTGATTTTGTAAGAAGGAATTTCATGTGAAGTTCTCATGATAAGGTGTCTTTTTTCCATAAATTCAAATTTAGAATTCCAAAGTGCTAGAGTTCACAAAGGGAATCATTAACAATTTTTTTAGTTCAACTTGACTAAAATTTTATGTTGTGGCATATAAAAAGGGGAGGAGTATTGAGTCATAAAAAAGTTTCATTTTTGTAATATTTAAAAGAGAACACACCAATAGCTCAATGGTGAATGAGATCACCCATGATAAATTTCTATATGATGATTATAAAGATAAGAGGCAATCTAGTGAATGATTGTTGAATATAATGAGAGTAAGATAGGTTAAAAATAAACTTCATTCTCTAAATATTTGATAAGATTTTAAAAATAAAAATGCTATAGGTGATAGTTATTTAAAAGGTGGTTTTTCAAATCTAGTCAAACTCATCATAAACAATAGTAAGTCTTGATATTGTTAGAATAACTGAGAGGGGGGTGAATCAGTTAGATCACTTATCCTATAGTCCCAAATACAAAGATGTAACACTCAAAACAATTCTAATAAATTCTACAGCTCGGTAACATAAATTATTAAACTGTCTATGCCTTTTATTGATTACCAGTTAATTAACTCACTGTGATTACCGACCAAATCAAATATGCAGTATGTAAAGTATGACAATAAAACAATCATCACAGAAACACATAACATAATTATTTAACGTGGAAACCCTATTAAGGGAAAAACCACCCGAGACCAACAACCCAAAATAATTTTCACTCTTCTGAAGTGAGCTCGGTGAAGAGCCAACCCTGTTAAAGATTACAAACACACTATTAGGTGTGACCTTATTAGAATATTTAAAACTAATAGTTAACTTTCGACCAACATTCACTATGGGGTCAATAAGATAACAATGTACATTCCTTGAGTGACATAGGGGCATAACATAAGATGGTTAAGTCCACTTGGTTAGGAGTTTTTTCTGTATCAATGGCTAAATTGAAACAATAGTTGATCTGATTACAATACATCTTAACTTGCAGATGTTTAGATCTATTCTAAGCCCATACAAATCCTTTGATCAATAATTCAATTCACTTCCTCAACTTACTTTCACTTGGTAATAGCTCTCTGATGCTCGGTACTATTCTGCAGTTCAGTTCTTCTTTAACCAGTCTAATCAGGCATGCATGAAACTGTATTCATGTGAAATCTTTGCAGTCTTCTTTCTTCCGGCATAGTTTCAACAATGAAACCTATATCTCTTAAATATACAGATAAACCTTTTTCATATCAACCATCGGATTTTGCCGCTTATCCTTCTTTGTTGATTTTGCCTCTTAAACCTTCTTTGGTAGTTGTGTCAATAACACATTTCAATTTCATCCTTTAGATCTTCTTCAAATTTTGTCAATCGTGGATCTTGTAACAAACTTTATCCTCAATCCTGAAATCATAACAATTTCTAGCTCATCAAATTCAATCAGCTGTACTAAGCATTTAATACTTTCATCCATACTTGGTTAACAAAGAAATGCATCAGCGAACACAAGCTCGGTTAATACTATCACTCGATATAAACTACACTGGCTTGGTGTATACCAAAGTGCTTCATTTACTGACCACATTTCCTTGTACAATTTTGCTTCCATCTTCATAATAGATTAATGCAACATAATCAAGTCAAAAATATGAGATCATAGAGTCATCAATAAGTTACCCAAAGTATTCCTTATCCTCAACTATCATATCCATATTTCTCTACGTAGATATCTCAGTTCTTCATCTTTTCTCTCTTTTTACAGATGTTTACATGTTTGTAACTAACATGATAAGTACTGTCAAAACTAGTTGACATCAATGACAACATAATGACTAATTTAATTATCTTACATATCATTTTAGTAACTCAATGATCTCTAATCACCGATCTTCAAGTCATTCAGGTATTCAATCAGTTGTAGTTCATCAATCTCTCCCTTTGGCATTGATGGAAACACAAGAAAAATGAAAAAATACCATACACATACCAAACATGTATTCTACATCTATGTAAGTAAATGCTGTAGTTCGGTAATCTCTCCCTAGCTTGATTCTTTAATATGTTCAATCACTACATTACATAACAACATTACCAGTGCAGACTCTCCTTTGCGAATTTGATCTTTTTAGCTCTCAGATTCCTTCTATTCTCAGCAAAAAATTTCTCCCTTAGATAGATATTCAAATCTCTCCCTGATTTTTTTCAGATTATCTCTCCCTTTGACAATAATGCCAAGGAAAAACATAAAACATACAGCTTTGCAGTAGCCATGTAACTCTCTATTGTTCGATGCAGATAATGTATCTCTATATACTGATATGAAAATCTCTATTCTACCTCCTCAAATCATTCACAACCTTAGAAATAATCCAAAGTGTGAGCTATGTTGCATCAACATGAATGATCTTCTAATAAGAATAGGTTGATGCAACCTCTAGATCACATTAGTGACCGGTAGACAGGGGATGAACCCCAAGTCTAGTCCTCAAGTATTCAAAGGTTTCCTTCGATAGAGGCTTAGTAAAAATATCAACAAGTTTCTCCTTTGATGTAATATATTCTAGTTTGACTTTCTTCTCCTGTACTTGTTCTCTTAAGTAGTGATACTTAATTTATATATGCTTTGTCTTTGAATGCATTACATGATTCTTAGAAATATTTATTGCACTAGTGTTGTCACAATATATAATCACAGGCTCAATGATTACCTCATTCATCCCTTCCAACACTTGTTTAATATAAGTAATGTTTAAACAGTTTGTAGCAGTAGCAACATACTCTGCTTCGGTAGTAGACTGAGAAAAATAAGGTTATTTCTTACTTGTCTAAGTTACAAGTCTTTCACCAAAGAAAAATGCACCTCCAGTTGTGCTCTTTCTATCATCTATATTTCCATCCCAATCTGCATCGATGTAAACTCTTAGTTTAAATTTTCCTTCCTTGGGATACCATAAACCATAATCCTCTATTTTCTTCAAGTATCTCAAGATTCTTTTCACTACAACCATATGTGAATCCTTTGGATTGGCAGAAAATCTAGCCACAACCCCTACTGCATGTGCAATATCAGGCCTACTATATACAACATACATCATTTTACCAATCATAGATTGGTACAATGCCTGATTTACCTTTGTAGATTCATCATCTTTTGTTAATTTGCAGCCTGTAACCATTGATGTTCCTACTGGTTTAGGATCTTCCATGCCAAATGTTCTCAATACTTAATCTACTTTGATTGTGTGATGAAAATTCCATCATTCTGCTAAATAACCTGCAAGCCTAGAAAGAATTTAATCTCTCCAAACATTGACATTTCAAATTCCTTTCTCATCTCATCAGCAAATGATTTACAAATATGATCTTGTCCTCCAAAAATTATATCATCCACAAATATTTCAGCAATCAAAATAGTATCATCAGATTCTCCTTTCATGTATAAATTATTGTTGTCACTAGTTCTTATAAAACCAATACTTAAAAGATAAGTATGTAACCTTTCATACCATGCCCCCAGTGCTTTCTTTAATCCATATAAAGCTTTGTGTAGTCTACAAACCATGTCTTTCTGACACAAATCAACAAACCCTTCTGGTTGTTTTATGTAGACCTCCTCCTCTAGTATTTCATTTAGAAAAGCTGACTTAACATCCATTTGATAGACTTTGAATTTATTATGTGTAATATATGCAAGTAACATGTGGACTCCTTCTAGTCTAGCAATAGGAGCAAAAGTTTCACCATAATCAATACCTTCTTCTTGTGCATATCCCTTGCAAACAAGTCTAGCTTTGTTCCTAGTAACTTCTCCATTCTCATTCAACTTATTTCTAAAAATCCATTTAGTACCGATAACATTTTTATCTTTCGGTCTAGGTACTAAAGTCCATGTCTTGTTTTTCTCAATTTGTTCAATCTCTTCATTCATATCATTTATCCACTCATCATTCTCAAGTGCAACCTTAACATTCTTCAGTTGAAACTCACAAACTAAGCATGTGTTATTTCTTAACTTACTTCTTGTCAGCATCCCATCTTGCTTGTCTCCAATGATTTGGTTCTCAGGATGATTTCTTCTGATAAATCTTGCTAGCACTTGATCTCTTCTTTGTTCTTCATTCTGTTCAGGTTCATTTCTTTGCTCAGTAACTTCTTCCTGATCCTTGATTTCCCTTTGTTGGTCCTCGGTGTTATTTTCCTGATGCTCGGTTGACTTAGCCTGTGGCTTCGGTAGGTACTCTGGATCCTCAAGATAAGAAAATTTATCATAGTCTTTTGGCTCCTTAGTGCTTTCTTCATCATTTTTATCAGCAAATTCATCAACTCTGACATTAGCACTTTCAATCATCTTATTAGTAACTTTGTTCAGACACTTGTAAGCTTTACTTTTAGTAGAATATCTAGGAAATATTCCCTCATCCCCTTTAGAGTCAAATTTCCCATTCTTATCATCTTTCAGAATAAAACATTTGCTACCAAAAATTTTGAAGTAACTTACACTCGGTGTGTAACCAAACCATAACTTGTAGGGTGTCTTATTTATGTCTTTCTTTAGTTGTACTCGGTTAAGGACATATACAGTTGTTCTTACTACTTCTCTCCAATACATCTATGCAACATTTTTCTCTATCATCAGTGTTCTTGCACAATCAACAATAGATCTATTTCTCCTTTCAACAATTCCATTTTGTTGCGGTGTTCTAGGTGCATAAACCTATCTTTTGATGCCATGCTCATTACAATAGTTAGTGAATTTATCAGAAATAAACTCACCACCTCTATCAGACCTCAAACATTTCAATTCTTTTCTAGTTTCTTTTTCTACTTTAGCTTTGTACCATTGAAACATCTTAAATGCCTCAGACTTCTCTTTTAAAAACATAATAGTCATCAATCTAGAGTAATCATCAACAAAATTAATAAAGTATCTATCACCATAGTAGCTTTGAGTTCTCATGGGACCGCACAGGTCGGTGTGAACTAACTCCAAGATTCTTTTTGTTGAGTAGTCTTTACTTTTAAAACTAGATTTTGTCATCTTCCCTTTCTAACATTTATGACACATAACATGATCCGGTTTAGTTAGGCTAGGAAGTTCTCTAACTTTTCTCTTTCTACTGATCTTAATCATGTTATCAAAATTTGCATGACATAACCTTTTATGCCATAACCATGCATCTTCATTTTTCACCAGTAAACAAGAAGTCTTAGCATTGTCAAGATAAAATAAGTTACCTTTTGATTGTCCTCCTATTTTGACAAGCTTTCCACTTTCATAAAAAATATTTACCTTCTTGCTTTCAAATGCAACTCGGTGACCTGAGTTGTTAAGATGTGCCACACTTAGCAAGTTATAATTCAGTCCTTTTACCCAATAAGCATTATCACATCTGATTTTATCATTTATCAATAAAGATCCTTTTCCTTTAACCATGCAAGGTGTATCATTACCCATTTTTACTGATCCTCCATTATAATGCTCAAGATGATCAAACTTATCTTCATCACCAGGCATGTGATGTGTACAACCACTATCAGTGATCCAAGTATCATTTTTATTAACTTTAGAAATGATTGTTGTTTCTACATACCTTTCCTCTTCCTTAGAATCATCTTTCATCGCAACAAATACTACCTCAATGTCATCATTAGTGTCAGTGTCAACGTCCTCATCTTAAACATAATAACATGCCCTTTTTCCCTTATCTTTGTAATCTCAGTTATTTCTATTGTAGTGTCAGTAGCCTTTGTTGTTTCTTCTTCCATAGCTTCCATTACCAGATCGGTCTTGGTCTTTATCTTCCTCCTTCCTATTGGGACATCTAGCAGCAATATGGCCAACTTCTTTACAGTTAAAACAAGATAAAGGTAATTTTCCTTTATATCTACCTTTACCTTTAAGAGTGACTATCATGCTGTGAAGGATGTGCTAATCCCTACAAAGAAAGAGATATATAAATTAATATATAAACATTGTACAAAGATCTTAAGTTTGATTTAAAATATTGTACAAGAAAACATATTCTAAAGTGTGTACACAGATAATAAATTAAAAACTCACCTGTCCACTACTGATGTCATCATCAAGTGAGTTTTGATTATGTACATGACCAGTACCCAAAGGAGTAACAAGAGGCATATCCTGGTAGACAAAAAATATATATCATATATATACATGTGCATGTACATATATATATATAAATCAATTGATTTAAATTTTTAAAATAAATTTAAGTTAAATTGTAACATTAAATACATGTATATAATCTGATTTATACTTGTGCAGATGGTGGAAACTGATAGTACTCAGATTCCCTGGCCTCAATCCTATCAACCAAGGTATCAAGATTTTGTTGTGTCTGGTCCAAGCTCAACTCTGCATCTGCAACATGAGTAGACCGCACACACCTCTCTAATGATGAATGCAATGGAATAACCAAATGAGATGGAATGGAAGTCGTATCATCCTGTGTCAAAACATATAGATAACCTGTAGTGGTCATACTGAACTCAACATCGTTAAGGCCAACATCAAAGAACTGATGCCTTGCACTGACTGAAGGGTCTGTACACTGTGCCTCTCCCTGTGCAGTAATAGAGTGGTCAGTAGGTGGATCCTCATGAGCACTACCACTATGGCCACGGTCTAGGTGAGAAGGATGTGGCTGAGCGTATTTGATAGTACCCACATGAGATCTAACCTTTGATATGGGGATATCATGCTCTGCTGCTATAAATGCATATGCATCCAATAGATCCTCAACCAAACTAGTCAATGTGACACTTGCCATCTCTCCTATAAGTCCCTCTAGGCTAGAAAGTGAAGGGATTCCTAATGCATTGTACATGTCATGTGTGGTCCTGCTAGAAGATGCTCCACCTAACGATTTGGAGTGTCATTGAGACATCAGGTACTGACCAACCTGATCACTAGATATGGATGTGGCATCTACTGCAATGTCCCCCACACTATCAATCACAACTCAAAGCTGGGTGCTATGAATAACATCATCTGCAATAGGACCTAATAAAGGAGCTATAGCAGGTGCCCTCTGACCAACAATGGCCCTGTGTACTGGCCTCTGTTGATCAACTTAATGAAAAACATCTCTATTAGCAAGTCTACCACGCTCCTATCCTAGATGTGCTAGAAAATTAGTGTAATTAACAGCCCTCCCTAAACAAACCTCAACAAAAATCTACTGTGCAAATTAAAATGAATCTAGTCGTTATTTAGATAACTTGATACCCCTTCACATAATTTTTATCTATATAAGATGGGAAAACTTCCCCTTTCAGGGTCGCTTTAGGCACTAAAGCCCATACCTCCTTAAGAGAAAGACCAGAGCCAACCTCTTGTCTCTTCCTCTCAAGTATGGCCTCTATAATATCTAGGGCATAGGGAGTGGTACCATGAATGTCATCCCTAATGCTAATGAAGCTAGTAAGGATGGACTAACATGTGCTCTTAGTCATCGGGCCATAAGAGATTCAAGTTCATCTAGCTCATCATCAGTATTACTATCACTGTCATTCTTTATATTATGTCTACTGCTAGATTTACCGATCTTCATAGAAGACATAAAAGAAGACTCAACAGATGGTACAACACTATTATCAAAATTGTTTAGCTCAAAAGTTGTTAACTTACCAATCAAACTATCAAGAGTGAGAGTGCTACCAGGTGCAGACCTCATTTCATGTATAGTAGATATTCTAATTACATATGTAGGAAACAAGGTTCTTAGAATCTTACTTACCACTGTATCTTCATCAATGACACCACCAGATCCTTGAATAGCATTGACTACCTCTTTGACTCGGTTTGAATATTGTGTAATGTTTTCTCCTTCCTTCATTTTCATATCATCAAATCTGCCTCTCAAGCTTTTAACTCTGGCTCTCTTCACATTTCCATCACCACCATAGACTTGAGCAAGTTTCTTCCACATTTCCTTTGCAGTAGTGCAAGTCTTGACATCCTCAAATTCAACAATAGATAGAGCAACAAAAATCTCTATCATAGTAATGTTGTGTTCATGTTGGTCTCTCAACTAATCAAGAGTTAAAGGTCCAGTTGGTGGTTGTATATAGCCATTTTCTAGTAAGGTTATAGCAGAATTACCAATTCCAGATATGTGAAGTTTCATTCGACTTTGCCATATAGTAAAGTTGTCTTTATTGAGCTTTGACACTTCCCTCTTATACATCTTGAAATATTTTTTCTGAAGTCCTTAAAACTTTGTTCCAAGCAACCAATGCTATAATACCAATTGTTAGAATAACTGAGAGGGGGGTGAATCAGTTAGATTAGTTATCCTATAGTCCCAAATACAAAGATGTAACACTCAAAACAATTCTAATAAATTCTATAGTTTGGTAACATAAACTATTAAACTGTCTATGCCTTTTACCGATTACCAGTTAATTAACTCACTGTGATTACCGACCAAATCAAATATGCAGTATGTAAAGTATGACAATAAAACAATCATCATAGAAACACATAACACAATGATTTAATGTAGAAACCCTGTTAAGGGAAAAACCACCTGGGACTGGTAACCAAAAATATTTTTCACTCTTTTGAAGTGAGCTCGGTGAAGAGCCAACCTTGTTAAAGATTACAAACACACCGTTAGGTGTGACCTTGCTAGAGGATTTAAGACTAATAGTTAACTTTCAACCATCATTCACTATGGGGTCAATAAGATAACAATGTACATTCCTTGAATGACATAGGGGCATAACATAAGATGGTTAAGTCCACTCGATTAGGAGATTTTTTTGTATCAATGGTTAAATTGAAACAATAGTTGATCTGATTACAATACATCTTAACTTGCAGATGTTTAGATCTATTCTAAGCCCATACAAATCCTCTGATCAATAATTCAATTCACTTCCTCAACTTAATTTCACTCGGTAATAGCTCTTTGATGCTTGACACTATTCTATAGTTTGATTCTTCTTTAACCAGTCTGATCAGGCATGCATGAAACTGTATTCACGCAAAATCTATGCAGTCTTCTTTCTTTTGGCATAGTTTCAACAATGAAACCTATATCTCTTAAATAGAAAGATAAACCATTTTCATATCAACCATCAGATTTTTCCACTTATCCTTCTTCGTTGATTTTGCCTCTTAAACCTTCCTCAGTAGTTGTGTCAATAACATGTTTCAATTTCATCCTTTAGATCTTCTTCAAATTTTGTCAGCCATAGATCTTGTACCAAACTTTATCTTCAATCTCGAAATCATAACAATTTCCATCTCATCAAATTCAATCGACTGAACTAAGCATTTAATACTTTCATCCATACTCGGTTAACAAAGAAATGCATCGGCGAACACAAGCTTGGTTAATACTATCGCTCAGTATACACTACACTAGCTCGGTGTATACTGAAGTGCTTCATTTACAGACCACATTTCCTTGTACAATTTTTCTTCCATCTTCATAATAGATTAATGCAACATAATCAAGTCAAAAATATGAGATCATAGACTCATCAATAAGTTACCCAAAGTATTCCTTATCCTCATCTGTCATATCCATGTTTCTCTATGTAGATATCTCAGTTCTTCATCTTTTCTCTCTTTTTACAGATGTTTAGATGTTTGTAGCTAACATGATAAGTACTGTCAAAATTAGTTGACATCAATGACAACATAATGACTGATTTAATTATCTTACATATCATTTCATTAACTCAGTGATCTCTAATCACTGATCTTCAAGTCATTCAGGTATTCAATCAGTTGTAGTTCATCAGATATCAGAGCTAACATCATAATGCATAGATATCAAAGTTATGATTTCTACCTAGTGATAAACACCAATCTCCTAGAGGTTTTTGATATGAAAGTTGATCATATTAGTCATAAAGATCTCTCAAAATTGATGATAGATGATAAATGGTTAACCTTGACATGCAAAATTTTTATGAGTGGGTTAGTGCATGTCTTTGGGTTTCTAGTAGTTATTTAATGCCTCATCCTAGTATTGGAATGACAAAAGGGATACACTATTGAAACTAGGGAAGTCAAGATAGTTGATAGTAGATTGATGACTATGCTACATGAGATTTCTATGGGAATTATTCTCAAGTTACCACTAAGGGAGCAATTTACTTGCATTGAAAAATAGATAGCTCAAAGTTACTTCAATGAGAACACAAGTGTCTCAATAATTTAGCAAAGACTTAGTTATTGGCACATAGAGGTGGGAAATATCAACTTCCCAAGACACTTCATCACTCCTTTTTTATTGATGATGTTTCCAATGCAATAGTTTTGCTTCATCGAATGATGGAAGTAAGGATTCTACTAAGTTTGAGATATGGATGTACTTCTTCATCATTATCATATCAACAAAAATAAGTTCATCGAATGGGTGCCCTCATCATTGATAGTTTGCAAGATTAATTATTTCACTTTGAAACAAATTAGTGCTTTCATATCTCTTCCTACATTGCGCATGTCATTAAAAACATGAAGACCCGAACAAGACTTAACACCAGAGGTGTGTTTGATAATACAATAAAGAAGTGTGACTTATACCAATAGTTATAGTTAGAGGAAAATTATAAGAATTTTAAAAGAGTCAGTGATTCATTCAAAATGTTAGTAGTGAAGGATATCTAAGACAATCATAATATTAGTAGAAGAAATTACACTGATCAAGGTATTTTGTACCTAGTCGATCACCTTCAAATTTAGTTTATAGGTTAGTGCAGTTCTTGGGTCCTCATTTTAGGTCATTACATCTTTTTGTTTGTTTTCGATGAGTCTATATTTTCCAAAAATATATATCTTTCCTTATTTATCCTTCTATTCAGTGTCATCTTATCATCATCATCATTCATTTTCAAGCTAGTGAAGGATCGTTACCTTATTTAGTGCTTAGGTCAAGTACTTGAGCATAGTGGATCATCTTACTTCTGATTGTACATTAGGAAAAGAGAAGCTATCTACTCTTTTTTTATTATACATTTTAGGGAACCTGATGCATGAAATTTTCATTCTAATTTTGGTATTAGATCTTGTTTGTGTGCTTGCATCTAATTTGCATTATTTTTATCATAGAATTTACTAAGTTAGATTGGTGTGTGATAACTTATGTTGTTACATTTCTCCTAAATTTTCTTTATCTATCACATAAAGTGAATTTAATGTTGTTTATGTTCCTTCATGGTGTTCTTGTATATGGTATTATGAGACTTTCATAAACCTATCTTCCTTATAATGCATGTTTTAAGACTTTAACAATATTTCATGTCAATTTCTCATCCATTTTTAAACAAAATGTATGGAATATATTGAATACATAAGGGTATTTATTGATGAACCTAAAGATGAAAATAGAATAAACTGCCTTAATCCTATTATTATGGCATCTATTGATCATGAGGATAGAGATCAAGCTCCTAATGATCTCATTTTAGTGATACCTATATCCGCCCCCCCTCAACCCAACTTAATCGATAGTCTTAGGGAAGCTAGTTTATGCATTTCTTTAGATGACCTTAAAAAATATTTCTTTTATCAAAGAATTCTCCATAATCCTAATGTTAAGAAATTTATTGATGATTTATCTCTAATAGTAAAATCAAGTAGATATGAAGATCTTGATAAATCTTCTTCTTCTCCACTTAAACAAAATGAGAATAGTGATAGGAATCCTTATATTTCCCTTCCTATTCCTCTTTATACCACACAATTTCATAAAACTCAAGATGAATATCCTTCACCTTCAACATTAAAAGCTAATTATAATGTGGGTTATGACATTAATACTCAACAAATTTATAGCGGACAAGGTCTTGGTATTAATGAACAAGGTTTAAAAATCCCTATAAATCCTCCTACACAACTTACTAGATATGGTCTTTGATTTATACCTAAAAACACAACTTTTCCTTCTTCCAATCATTCTTCATCACAACACAAATGTCCTCTAGATATTATTTTACCAAAACCATCAGTGGTTACACCTTTTAATGATTGATTGGCTTTGGCTAAAATAATCTTTTGAAGACTTAAAAATATGATACTAAGGTTCATTTTCCTTTTAGACATTTTTCAATGAATCAAAGACCTATTAACGATGAATTTATCCATCTCTTCCATAATAGTAATAAACATTATCTTTTTGATTGTATTGAATTTAGATAATTTGTTCAAGATTTAGTGGATAGATCTCTAATTTTATAAACAACGAATCTTATATTTTTCCTTGATATAAAAAACATACCTTAGCATGTCCATTTCCTATTATGTTGTTCTCCATCATGTAATCTTACTATCTTACATCATTTGAGGAATTTTGTTTGCTATGTTATTCATTTTAAGCAACATAATAGGTCATTTTACTTGTCCTTATGCTTGGGGGGCAAGGCCTCTCTGTATCCTCTTCATTTACCCTTCTAAAGGATCCACTATCTCTTTGTTGGTTAAATATTTTCTACTGTGATTCCCTTCCATTTATGGACTTGTTTGATAAGGATCTTCCTCTTTAGGGGATTAATATCCTTCTTTACAACCTCTTCCTTGTATGGAAGTGTTTATCTCTTGCAATGGATTTTCCCACTAGGTTTTTATAACGTGACATCCTCTGTCCTTCTCCTTTTACAAGACCTATTTATCTCTCTTTGAGGGCTTGCATAATTTATAATACATTATTTTTTGCATGAGATTATTTGTTTCACACAAGGATTTGTGATCTTTGTTAACAATATTTTTCATGATTTAAAGAGTGCATGTCTATTATAAATGAACTTTTTCTTAGGGAGTGCGTGTGGTTTCTCTCTTTCTTTCTAAAAGATCCATTATCCCTTTTTTGACTTGTTTATTTTATAACATGATGTCCTTTCTTGCGTGGATGTGTTTGTCTTACATTAAAGATCTCTTTTTTAGGAGATTTGCATCCTTCTATGAAACTTATTTTTTCTTGAAAGTCCATGTCTCTTATAAAAGATATATCACTTAGGATTTACAATGTGTTATCATTTTCCTTGTCTTCACTCTTGGGGGACATAGTCTCATTCTCTTCCTTCTCTTTATAAGAATCCACTTTCCTTGGTATTGTGGTGATTTTATATCATGTTGTTGGTTCCCTTCAATGACTTCAATAACTAGGATGTAGAACCTTAACTTAGGGATTAATCATCTATGCTAAGTATCTATCTAGTCATCATAAGGATTGATTTCTTGTCAACTAATGGATGTATTGAAATGGGTCAGAAAAATATATACACTAGGAACTCAATTTGCAATCATGCTTTCTATAGCTGAAAAGGAAATAATGCTAGAAATAAAGTCCATGAAAGGGAAATAAATCGAATGCTGAACATAATTTATCATCTAAACAAATACAATAATAATTAAAATGATATAGATGTGATTTAATTAAAAATAATTAATGTCTAATTAAATATAACTATTGATGATGTGATGCACCAATGTAGACAAATATGAATGTGATATAGTTGAGATGCAAGCTAAACACAACAAAATCTATCAAAACATGGTACATGAAATATTAAGTAGTATGTTACTATAATTGAGTAATAGCTTAGTCAATGAAAATGTCATTAGAAAATGAATCCAGTACAAAACAAATCTTTTTCCATGAATGAAGAAACACATTAAATAGAAAAGTGTTGGCTAAATTTTTTGTAAGTCACTATGACCACAACTTACAAAATTGTAACTTTAGGCAACATCTCATGATATTTCTCTCTCCTCTTAGTAATAGGGAGACTCCCTTCTTACTTTAGGTGGATTCAATAAGAACTTAACTAAAATTATAAGAAGGGTGGTTCTTATAATCACTTCCTCTTGTTTCAGGAATTATTAACAAATAGCTATGACTTTTAAACTTAACAAAAAGGTCCTATTGCTACAATAATATCGGTGGCTCTGGAGTTGATGTAAGATCAAATCCAGAGACAATAGTTTACTTATATATATTTTGAAACAAATACAAGAACCAAAAGTCTCCCGCACTTGTCTTGAACGAGGATTCAAGTAGAATAACCAGTAAGGCACAAATTTTCTTACTGAATATTCTCAAATTTAATAAAATCACTTACAACTGAAGCCCAAAGTCTTCAACTCTAAGAAATTTCAGCCACTACTATCTATAAAAATTTGTCCTCTTTCAATACAAAGTCTCCAAAAGTTCAAATTGGCTCTGAATGCAATAGGTAGCTCAAAGTATGCACAATTGAATTCAAATCCCTCTTGAGAAAAGCTCCAAAACTCACAATCAATATTCAGAAAATGTCGTCACATAACACCTTAACTCAACAAAAAGTTTGAAAGCAAGTTTCCCCCTTTATTGAAAGAAATTCAATTTACATCTAAGCTCAAAGTCTTAGAGTGCAAATACAAACTAGAAAATTTTTCTTACATTTCCAAAAGATGATTATTTACAATGAGTTCCCTCCTTTATATAGGAAAAGCGTGGAGAGAAAGCTGGAGAAAGAGGGGAAAACCCTTAACCACCTTGACTTATTCTCTAACAAACTTTGAATTATTCAATTCTACAAGGGGTAAAGCACTTGCAACATGATTACATGTTACAGATTCACATGTGACACTATCACATGTAATTACATCTTGTTATTACATGTAATTTATCAAATAAAAATTACAAATACATGATAAAAATATTCTAAGTGCCTAACAAGACATGACCCCTATTACATCATCCATTATTGTACTTCATGCTTCTACAAGGATGCTTTACAATTGATATGCTTAGGTATGGTGGAAGCATCTTCATATAAAACATGAACTTGCATCCTTTCCCATTCTATAGTATAATGGTGGTTGTTTCTTGAAAAGAACATTTGTTTATTTCCATCTCTGTCTTGAAAACATTCTATGCATGCAATCATTCTTTCAGCTCATTGTAGGCTCCATTATGTGATCATTCTTGCCTCACATCCCTCTTTGTTCTATGCATGCCTGGGGTTATGTATATTGTTATTCTTGAGTTTCCAAAAAAAGACATAACATGGTCTTTTAAGCTCAAAATTTTCTTATTTGGAAGAGTAAGCGTACATGATATAAGTGGAATGCCTTTGAGCAAAAAAGGGTGAAGGATTTTAGGCAAAAATAGCTCTTTATATGAGGGAAAAACTCAAAAACTATATTTTCAAAGGGGATTGCATATGTGGACAACAAACATTATGTGTGGAAAATGAGCATCAAAACATCTACTTATAATGAATTATTATGTTTTCATCATAAGCAAGCATGTAAGAAACCATCGCCATGAGTTTTAAGTCACATGTCAATGATATAACAAGCGCGAATGAAGTGCATGCAAGTGTGAAGGTGGGAGTTTTGGATGCAAAAGAATGCGACAAAGTGATATCTATTTCTTTTATGGTATCTTTCAAGAATAAGGTTTTTAATCTTGACTACATATACAAGTAAGGTGAAGTAATTGCATATGAAACTTGGAGAATTTAGATGGAAGATAGAAGGAGCACATCATATACATCAAGAAAATCTGAAAATAGAAATGAAATAATTTGCAAGAACAAAAGAATAAACATATATACAACATAGCTCTATAAAATTGACAAAGATCTTACCTCTTTCACTCAAGAAGCAAAGGAAGAAGTCTCTTTAGTCTCTTATGCAAAATCTGAAAATGAATCCAATAAAATTTTTGGATTTAGAAAGATTGCATGAATGAGAATTAAATAGATTTTGAATCTTGAATCAATCCTTGCAAAATGAATGCATTTTTAAGTCAAAATCTGTTGCTTTCCAAGTGGGAAGTTAGAGGATTAAAATGCATACAAATAGCAACCATTTTGACCAAATCATATGCAATGTGCAATGATAATCCAAAAACTTGTATAGGGCATCAAACACAACTTGAGAAGAGTGATAAACAAGTTGAAAATGACAACTAATGCCCTAGATCTTATCTTGAAGCAATAACTTGGAGATTTGATGAAGACACGTGGCCAAGAAAGAGGTGTTTTTGAGAAAAAAACATGCCCTAAACGGGTTGTATTGAGAGAAAAACATATCCAAATATGCAAGTTTGTTGAGCTTAGATTGATCCTTGATAGATTTGAAGCCAAAACAGCCCTAATGGAGAAGCCAAACTTGAAGATTAATGAAGAAAAATGTTTAAATGCTTGGCAAAAACTTGTTCAACTGGAAAATGCCCAAGAAAAATGGGTTTTAGGAAGTGAAAAGTATGTGATTTTCCCTTTGAAATCATTTCCCAAGTGGACTTAGTCCAAAACACATTCAATAATGAGTAAAGATGGGTTTTTTGAGTGGAAAAGCATGTGCTTTTCACTTCAAAATCACCACCCAAGTCCCTATGGCTATTAACATGGCCTTTGGAAAGTAAAAATGGGTTTGAGAAATGCAAAAACATGTGTTTTTAAGTTATAAAACCCCACTATATGCTTTTACAAGTCAAAACACCTCAATAGGAGAAGTATATACGGGTTTTAGGAATGCAATAACACATGCAAGTTCAAAAGCATGTGCTATTGAGTTCAAATTCCTCATCATTGTGCATTTAAGTTAAAAATACATGCTAGTGGACTTTTAGAATGCAATAACATGTATTATTAGGTTTAAATTCCCCACTTATAAAACCTTTAAGTCATCAAAGGTTTATAATAATAAGATTTATATATGCAAAAGCGCATAAAAATGTTAATATGATTTAGAACAACAGAGAGGGGGGGGTGAAACAGTTGTTCTCAGGTCCTGATGTATAAGACAAACTTATAAACTTTTCTTTAAATCAAATCCAATAACCAAAACAAACTCGGTCATCACTGATTCAATAATAGAAACATATAACAATGCAGTCCACTACCCAGCTGTAACTTAACTTGTAAAACACAGAAATGTTCAAACCAAAACATTCACACAAGTAATAACACTAGGATTTATAGTGGAAACCCAATGTGGGAAAAACCACTTTGTAACATGCTACTATTATTTTCACTCTTTTGAAGTGAGTTCAGTTAAAAGCCAACCCTATTAAAGGTTACAATACACACTATTAGGTATGACCCAGTTAAAGGATTTCAATCACCCTATTAAAAGTGAGCCTTGTTATAGGACTTACATACACTCCATTAGAATGCAACCTTGTTCAAAGGATTTAACATATGACTGTTAGGTCAACCTCTGTTAAAAGGATTTTGACTGTTACAATGGTTAGAAAGTAGCAGCAATATTGATCTGAAAAACATACAACTCACTTTGCAAATATCATATCTGATTCCGTACACTAATGCTGGTTTACTGACTTTGAAACTTTGCCATCTCCATTTTTGATTTGCTCAAAAATTTTCTTCAAGCAACCACCACAATTCTCCTTCAACCTTTTCTTCTTATACAGTCAATAAAACTTTACTGATCTTCCAACATTATCTTTTTCACCCATGCACACGCATATCCAATGCTCAAGTTCCCTTAATACTTTCCTCAATTAGGTTAACTCATCTTATGTTGCTCAATCTCATTCGTAGATATTAGGGTTAGGTTAGATTCATTGAATCTACCCACTTCATGTTCTTCAACTTCATTTCTAGAATCATCTCAAATCTCTTAAAGATTTACAATAAAATGTTTTACAGTGCATTTAATGCTTTCAAACAATCAATAAATAAAGTCAACACATTTTACATAATCCAAGAATTCAACAATGTCGGCTCCAAAACTAAATTCTCTTCAAATATAAAAATGCTGATGCTCAGTCAATAATGTGATCAACTACTCAGTCTTCATGTAGAAAGCTTGGTCATTACTAAAAATGTTTCCTCGGCTTATACTTGTACACACTAAAAAGGTGCACTTCTATGAACCATTACTTGCAAGGTTGCTCAAGAATGAGGCCTCACAAAGCAGCTCATAGCTCTCTATGCATGGAGTTGCAAGGAACTATGAAGTATTTGCTCTCAGCTAGAGCTACAAGTTTGTGACCTTGCTAGTCAACCACACAATGAGAGATTCAAATGAGGACAAGGGCAAGAGTGTCACTATCCTCAAGAATCACTATGAAAATGCAATGCAATGAAAACTAGTCTATGAAAATGAAAATGCAATGCAACTAAGCTATGAAATGGAAAGAACAAGTGTTACAAATCCCTCCTATTAAGCTATGTGAGTTAAATCTATTACATAAAAGGAAATCTAAACTAAGAATGAAGCTATGAATGCTATGAAAATGCAAGAAATGAAACTATGAAAGCATGTAAATGTGATGCAACAATGGTCTCCAAAGCTTGAATGAAAGAATGTCTTCAAAGAGCTCCAAATGTACCTAGAAAACCTGCAGCATAACATTAGCATAAAAGATGGAGATGCAAATGAAGGAGAGAGCTCTCCTTTTATAAGAAATGCAAAGGAATGGACCATGGAGATTAAGAGGCAAAAGTCTTAATCAACGGTGGAGCTTGAAAGAGGAGCAATCCATGTGCACAAGTATCCTCTAATAGGAAAATAGGAGTTGACTTTATGTCCATATGAGACAAAAAGTGTTTTTTCCCTTTTTATAAAATAAGAATAATTCTTTATTTGTGCAACTTAGGATAAGAAGAAAAGGTGGGGCTTTTTATTTAATTAAAAGGGGAGGAAATATTCCTTTTAAGTAAATAAAGACTTAGGATAAAATGGTTAGCCCAGGGCAAATAATTAAAAATAATGAAATTAGGATTTGATCGAGGAAATTGATATTGTTGAAAATATTGATTTTTGATAAAATTGATTCAGGGTTGATAAATAAAATAAATGGGGCCCAAAGTCTAGGCGACCATTTTTGGGTGCATACAATACTATCTTCCTCGGCAATTAACTGTTGTTCGGTCGACACTAGAATTTTTCTCAGCATACACTGACTCGGTCGACACTAACATTACTCGGCTTAAACATGATTTCTCTATTTTTGCTCGGTCAAGCCTACTAGTTTAGTCTTCAGTCTTACTAGTATAAACAATACATTGTCTCATCATTGTACAACACAGTCAAGTACACTTTGTAATATTAAGATAACTCAACCTTTCCCTAGGTGCTATTGTTACCAACCTTGCCCCAATCCTTCACAACAATATAATAGATATAGTACTTTCCTAAGTAGCAACAGTCTTACAATTAAAGTTTGACATCAATGACAATACAACAATTGTTTCAATTGCAGTTTCTAACAAAAAACCCCACTAACTCATGTTAAATGATATATTTTTAAATAAAATGTGTTATTGCATATGAAAAACCTACCTTTATGCATTTAGGACTTATATTTTATTCAAAGTGGATTTTAAAAGATGATTTGCATGTGGATGATATGCAATGAGTGATAAAAAACCCACTTTTAATACATTTAAGTGTCTCATGTAATTAATTTTAATATATAGCTATAGTTTTTAATAAAGTAACATGAAAATAGACTATAAAAAACCAATTTTCATTAAAACATTACAAACTATGGTCAAATTAATTCAAAATGAGTTGAAATTTTAAAATAGATGTCAAAATCCACTTTAGATATTAAAAATAATTTTATTTCATGTAATTGCTAGTAAAAAGCCCACTTTTGGAGGATTTTTTAATAAGATATGATGTCGCCCTTAAAAATCCCACATTTTCCTTTATAACTTGAGTTAGACAACTCCGTTTGAGACCTAAGATAACTCAAAACGAGCAGGATTCTAAGGACTATTAACCTAAGGGAAAAATAAGATTAAAAACTATTAACAAGAAAGGTAAAAATAAAGAATAAACCTAAAGATCTCCAAAAATCTAGTGCTTGTAGTCAAAGAAGAAAAACTCATTTTGACAAGCATTTGAAAGGATTAACTTGACAGAAACCTTAAAAAAAAAACACAAACAAGATTACATAAAGTACAATTCAAGGATGATGAGCTGCCGTTATTACACCTTATAAATGCATTGAATCCTAGAGGATACACCTACGAATCTATGAGAAAATTCCGTAGGGTTGGCTCAATTTTGCGATGTCAAAATTGAGGACAAAAAATAGAAAAATACTTAACCATTTAACAAATGTGATTTAATAAATAAATTTATGTGAACGTACATTTTAGGAAAGAAAAAGAAAAGAATAAAGTAGAGGTAAGAAGGGAAGAATATGGGAAAAAGGTTTAAGCATAATAACAATAGCATTTATGGGCTCTTTAATAGGCGTAACATCCATATCTAATATTTTATAGGCACCTAAACCATAAAATATAGTAATAATGAAGGTACCAAGCCAATTAGGATTGAATTTTTCATTTTCTTTAGGTAGGGCATTAACATTACATTGATTTTATTTAAGCACCAAATTACCTACCAAAAAGGATCATTTGATAACCTTATTATTGTATCTTCTTTGTAAGGATTTGTGATAAGCTTGAATATGATCAAGGGCATTAATACACTATTCATCAAGCATCTCAAGTTGTTGGAGACATTGTTCTCTATAAGCCTCATTATCAATAAGACCCTTAAGAGAAATATGTAGTTAAGGAATTTCTAACTCCGAAGGCATAATTGCATCAACACCGTAGACCAAGTTATAGGGATTTGTTTCTGTAGCTTTATGAATACTTGTTCTATAGGCCCATAAAGAATAAGTTAATTTAGTTTTCCAATGCTTACCATGTTTATTAATAGTCTTACAAAGAATATTCTAAATTTTCTTATTAGAAGCTTTGGCTTGTCCATTACATTAAGGGTAATAAGGAGTAGAAAAATAATGTTTAATGTGATATTTTTCAAGAAATTTCTTCACATATTTGTGTTTAAAGGAAGTGCCATTATCAAAGATTAATGTAAAAGGTATACCAAATCTAGAAATAATGTTATCCTGGATGAAGTTATAAGTAACATTAGATGTAGTATAATGAATAAGAATAGCTTGAGCCTAGTTATAGAAGTAATTTGTAGCAATAATTATGAGAATTGCAATAGATGATGCATATTTGGTTAAAGGTCTAAACTACAATATGTTGAGCGTTGCACAATTGAACAATATTGGCCACCAACTAGAATTTTAGAATAGAAAGGTGAAGATTTATGGTACTAATGAAGATATGATTGGAACCTGTGAACAATCTAAAGGTAATCTATTTTATCTAGATACTACTACAAAGAGTTGCTTGTTTGTTAAAGTTGAGGATGTTTGGTTATGACATAAAAGACTATGTCATGTAAATTTTGATAAAATGATTAAGGTGAGTAAAATGAATAGAGTCAAAGGTTTATCAAAATTAAACAAACTTGATAAAGTGACAAGTAAGGAATTTCAGATTGGTAAGATGACAAAATCAAGTTTCTCAAGCAAGTCTTACTCATCTAATGGTATTTTGGAATAAGTTCACATTGACCTTTGTGGTCCTATGAAGATACAAAGATATTATGGAGATCGATATTTCATTATGTTTGTTGATGACTATTCAAGAATGATATCAGTTATGTTTCTAAAAGAGATGTCTGATGCATTCCAAATGTTCAAGTGGTATAAAGCTAGAGTTGAAAATGAAATAGGTAAAAAAATTAAAATGTTTAAGATCAGATAGAGAAGGTGATTTTCTCTCTGATGAATTTATTATCTTCTACAATGAAAATGGAATCAAAAGACAAGTATCTACACCGAGGAATTCACAACAAAATGGTATAGTTGAGAGAATAAAAAAATCTATAGGTGATTGTGTTAGAACATTTTTAATTGACAAAAAGGTTGCACAAACATTCTAGAGAGAAGCCATAAGTACTGTTGTCTACACACTCAACTGAGTATAATTGAAGAAATGCATAAACAAGACACCTTATGAACTCTGGTACGGGCATACATCGAATGTAAGTTACTTTAAATTTTTTGGAAGTAGGTGTTACATAATGAAAGATGTTACAAATGGAAAGTTTGACTCTAAAGGAGATGAAGGTATATTCCTAGGATATTCATCAAAGAGAAAAGCACATAAATGTTTGATCAAGGCTACTAACAAATTTTTTGAAAGTGCAAATGTGAGGATGGATGAATTTGCAGAAAGGAATGAAGGAGATAGCAAAAAGGAACTTGAGGATTATCAAAGATTTATTTATGTACATGAAGGTAATCCAATTGATGCAACCGAGTTGCAACAAGAAGGAATTGAGGAGCAAGTTGAGCCTCCATCGAGAGATGAAAACACTGATGAGAAGTCTATTGAGCCTGTATTAGCAAAATATGTGAGAAGACACCACTCACTGAGCAAAATTATTGGAGACAACAATGAAGGGGTCATGGAAAGAAGTAAGTTGAAAGATAATACATGTTTGATTTCTGAGTTTGAATCAAGATTAGTCAAGGATACACTAGGAAATGAAGATTGGATTAATGCAATGAAAGAAGAGATTTGCTAGATTGAGAAGAATAACACTTGGTCACTAGTACCAAGACCTAAGGATAAAAATGTGATTGGAACAAAGTGGATTTTTAGAAATAAATTCAATGAAAATAGAGATGTGATTAGAAACAAAGAAAGATTAGTATGCAAATGGTATGCACAAGAAGAAGGTATTGACTATGGTGAGAAATTTGCCCCTATTTCTAGATTAGAGGGTGTAAGAATATTACTTGCATATGCTACCTATAAAGGATTTAAAATTTATCATATGGATGTTAAGTCTGCATTTTATAAATGGAATTCTCAAAGAAGAAGTGTACATTGAACAACCTGAAGAATTTGTTGAAAATTCTAACAAGTATATGGTATGCAAACTACACAAGGCACTCTATGGATTGAAGCAAGCACCCTGAGCATGGTAAGAAAGACCACACTCTTATTTGGTCAAGATTGGATTTCAAAGGACAAGTGACAACAAAAATTTGTATTTGAAAAGTGATAGTACTAATAAGATTTTGATAGCTGAGATATTTGTTGATGATATTATATTTGGAGGAAATGAGACAATGTCTAAATCATTTTCCAAAGAGATGAGAAAGGAATTTGAGATGTCTATGATGGGAGAGATTAAATTCTTTATTGGACTAAAAATTCAACAAGTAAAGGATGGGATCTACATAACACAATCAAAGTATATCAAGGAGATCCTAAAGGCATTCAATATAGAAGAATAAAAAATAGTTGGAACACTGATGACTGCTGGTTGTAAACTATTAAAGGAAGATGAGACAAAGGAAGTAAATGAGTCACTTTACCAATCCATGATTGGTAAACTACAATACGTTGTTCAAATCCAATATCATATTGCACATTTAGTTGGTATAGTTGAAAGGTTTTCTGCCAATCCAAAGGAGACACACATGTCTGCAGTAAAAAGAATATTTAGATATTTGAAAGGGACTGAAGATTTTGGTCTGCTATACACAAAAGGAGGAGATTTTGATCTTAAGGTATATATCGATGCTGATTGGGCTGGAAACATTGATGACAAGAAAAGCACACGTGATAGAGATTTCTTTTTGGGAGAAAGGTTAGTGACATGGTTAAACAAGAAACAAAGTTGTATTTTATAGTCTACTATCAAAGCTGAGTATGTTGTTGTAGCTATGAATTGTTCAAATATTATGTGGATCAAACAATTACTTGAAGGTATGCAAGAAGATATTACTGATCCAGTTACAATTTATTGTGATAATACAAGTGTTATTAACATACAAATCACATTTCTATCAAGTATCATTACTTGAGAGAACAAGTACAAGATAAGCATGTGATATTGGAGTATGTGAATTCAAAGGAACATAGAACTGATATATTTACCAAACCACTATCGAAGGATTCTTTTGAGTATCTCCAAGATAAGTTAGGGGTTCTTCCCCTATCCAATATTCACTAAGGCAAGATGCATGTTGCATCAATTCAAGTATTCAACATAATATCTATTGTGTGAGTTGATGGTAGTGTTCACTCTTTAGGTGAAGCCTGAAGTTGTGAAATTTTTTATGAATACAATGAGAAATCAATACATTTGGGGTATGAGTTATTGCTTGGGAAAAATTTTAGGAGTTTATGTGTCTTTGGCATTGTTGTCAAAGAGGGAGATAAAGAAATTGATTACTTAGAGAAGAAGAACTGTATTGATGACTGCAAAGAGGAAATAATATGCTAAGAGAAGAATATTACTAATAAGTTACAAAGATGGAGATGAAGATCTAGTGAAGGGAGAATATTAAAGCAATTGATTATTGAGAGACAAGATCAGAAAAGAAGTTGTCAAAGAGAGACAATAAAGAAGATCTATTGAAGGAGAATATTGTTACTGATAAAGGGAGAATATGAATAGAAGTTACAGCTCAGAGAAACCACAATAATGACAGTAAAGTGTTACCATCATCAATTGAACACTGAAGATTGTTAGTGTGTTTCCATCAATGCAAAAGGGGGAGATTGTTACTATAATTGATGGTGATGATGATGAAGAACGACCAAGATCAGAGGTTTACAAGATAGTAGAAGATTAGTTATTATCTTGTCATTGATTTCAAACAATTAATTTACGGTTTATATTGTGTTGCCATATCATTCAGAGTATGATATAAGTTGAATGAGTTAAGGAGAAGAAGAAATGAGATGCTGTGAAGATAAAAAACTTAAATGGGAAATTGATACAGATAATAGAATGCTAATATTATGTTGATATAATTGTTTTCTACCTAACATATGACCATATCAAGTCAATAAAGTATGGTAAAGAATATTTGACAAGTTGATAAGCAAAATAATTTTGGCTATCGAGCAGGATGTCATTCGGTAAAGAGAAAAAGTCATTTCATAAAGAGAAAAGTAAGTTTTAGTAAAGGAAAAGGAAATCAAGACACCAAGAATAAGTTTTAGGCATTGAGAAAAGTTAAATGAAATTCAGAGTTATCCACCGAGTGAAGTTAACCGAAATTTAGAGTTATCCACTGAGAAAGGAACAAAAATTAAATACAAGGATCAAAATGACATTTAATGATGAGCTATGATGAGCTAGAAGATTATGATGATAAGGAAAGCTAGTTAGAAAGATCTATAATCAAGAAAGTTCAAGGTGATGATCTATGGTACAGATCTATATGGTTAAAATAGAAGGAACAAATTTCAAGAAAGTTCAAGTTTTGAGGTGAAGGTAAAATGTGTTACCGAAATCTAAATACATTGAATAAGTTTGTAAAATGAATTGAATGGCTAAGATTGATTAAATGAAAACATGATAAAGGAGATTAAGAAGATTAACAAGGTCTATATAAAGGGTGAATTTGTATGAACAAATGGCTGGCAAATTGAAGGGTTGATAAGTCACTGACTGATGTAGTGAAGAAGGAAAAGATAGATTTTGAGTCAGAAAGAAAAATTTGATGAAGTGTTGAACCTAGTGGAAAGTGAAGGATTGAAGTGAAGATAGGGATTGCACAAAGGATCTGATTATGCAAAGGATAGCTGTGAATCTACAGGTCAATTTATTTACTATTGCTTATTAGTATTTTTAACAAAGAAATCTCTTAACCGAGTGGATTTAACAATATTCTTATAAAATCTTTGCAAAAGGTAACATTCTAAAGAGTGTTCAAAGTCTTTTACTAGACCACTCCTAACAGGGTGAATATCTTAACATATCTAAGGTAAATCCGTTGTCTGGGTCACACCTAGTAGTGTGTATTGTAATCTTTAACCAGATTGGCTCTTAACCGGGCATACTTCAGAAGAGTATTTTCTGTAGTGGGTGATAATTCTCAGTGGTTTTTCCCAAAGATGGGTTTCCATGTTAAATATTGGTGTTACATGTGATGAATGATTGTTGTGAATGTTATTGTTGATTGTTAAATTTTATTTACTGTTGTCGGTAAATAGTGAATTGTGTTTGACCGATTTGACACCGAGTTAATTAGAGAAAGTTTTTGAGGTACTAAGAATTTACTGATTCATCCCCCCTCTCCGTAATCCAACACCTAAGATATTTTTTTTATTGAAAGAATGTTTTAAATGATCTAATTTTATGAGAAAATGGGTTTCAATATTAAAAAGATAATGTCTTAACTTTTGATTAGTGAAAACCAAAGTAAGACATTGTTTTTCGATTAGAGGATTTCATGTTTCATAATGAAGAAAAGTATGACTTATATATTGTTCATGTCACTCTTTTCCATCCTAATCATACTGAGCTAACACATCTACAAGAGCATGAGAAGAAGTGGAAGTGTAAAGAAGAAATGGATGATTGAGTATAGCTAGTTGTAAAATAGGAGGATTGGCTAGATATTGTTTTAATTCCTCAAAGTATTTTTTAAACTCATCATTCCATTGAAAATTATTATCCTTCTTTAATAATGAGGCAAAATGAATCATTTGATCTATAAGGTGTGATACAATCCTATGAATAGATTATTTTTTCTTTATAAACTTCTAAGTTGTGAGATACTTTGGGGTGATGGCATGTTAACAATAGCATCAATTTTATCTTTATCAACTTCAATTCCCTTATTCGAAATGATAAATCTAAAAAGTTTTACACTATCCACCACAAAAATATATTTTTGGTGCTTCAAAAACATGTTATACTTATGTATTGGTTCAAATATGTTTCTTAGAACCTTGACAAGATGTTTGTGAGAAATAGACTTATATAAGATATCATTGACATAGTCTTTGAGGATCTTATGTATATAATAATGAAAGATAACCATCATAGCATATTGATCAATAACACTGGTATTTTTTAATCCAAAAGTAATAACAACCTAATAGAAGGTTCACTATGGAGTTATGCAATAAATTTTGTATTGAGCTTGAGGGGGAATGAACATTTGATTATATCCAAAAAAATGCATCCATAAAGGATAATAAAGCATGTCCACCTATGGAATCAATAATCATATCAATGTTTGGAAGAGAGAAATCATCTTTTAAAGAAGCCTTATTGAGATCTCAAATATCAGTTAACATAAATATCTTATTCTCAACCTTGGACATAGCTACAATATTTGAAATCCATGGATAAATAGGATGAATGAAACCAACATCAAGAAGTTTTTATATTTTAGGTTTAACAAGAAAATAAATCTTAGAATTCATCTTTCTAATCTTCTGCTTCACTAGTTTAGAATTAGGAACTAAGATGATATTGTGGGTAATAATGTTAAAATTGATTCCAAGCATGTCAAAACATGTCCAAGAAAATATATCTAGAAATTCAAGAAGGAGAGCAAATAGTTCTCATTGTTCACTATCATCTAAACACTTTCCAATTTTTATCACTTTCTCCTTATTGTAAGGATCCACTTGTACATCAATGGTGTCAATTATCAAGATATTTTTTTGTTGAGGGACATCCATATGCAAAGGGAACTCATGTATTTTCTCCATGTCAACATCTTCCCTACAGTAAGCTCTTGTCTTCAAAAAATAAGGAGGAAGAGTATCATAAGCTCCTAAGAACTCACCTAAGGAATCATATGAATTAAAAGTATCAAGAGAAGGTATATCAAAAGTAGAATCAACATCAAGTAGATGAGGATTAAGAATAGAAAGATGCTTGGAGGAAAAGATAACATTAAGGGAAGGTTTTCAAGACATTTTAGGTGGTTTAAAAAGAACCTTATATTCAATTAAAGGAACCTTATATTCTCCCACAAAAGGTGTAAAATCTAAGGATCCCTAGTCTGTTACCATAACTGATAGTTATGTTGTGTTAGAATGATTTTAGAACAAAAGAGAGGGGGGGGGGGCGGGGTGAATCAGTTGTTCTTAGGTCCAGATTTACCAATTGAACTTTCTATCTCTTTAACAAACTCAGATCTAATAAGAAATTCAACTCAGTCTCTATAGCATATATCATAAACATATAACATGCAGTCCACTGTCCAAAAGTAATTAACTTGTAGAATAATAAAGATTTCAACAACATCCACATCAAAATCATTCATACAAGTATAACACCAGGATTTATAGTGGAAACCCAATTTGGGAAAAACCACTTTGTAACATGCCACTGATTTTCACTCTTCTGAAGTGAGCTATGTGAAAAGCCAACCCTATTAAAGGTTTACATACACACTATTAGGTGTGACCTTGTTAAAGGATTTAAAACACTCTGTCAAAAGTGGCCTGGTTAGAGGACTTAAGAACATTCCATTAGAATGTCACCTTGATTAAAGGATTTATACAATGATTATTATGTCAACCTTGATTAAAGGATTTAGACTGATATAATGGTTAGAAAGTAACAGTAGTTTCTAATCTGAAAAACATACTGTAATCACCGAAAAGTGGATAGGATCATTCATGTGATTAATCAAGGAAAAACTAAGGAGAAATCAAGGCAATTGAATGAAAACAAGCTTTTAGCCAATAAAAATTTAAATCAAGCTTTAATTCAATTTAATTAAAAATCAAAGCCATAAATTCAAGTTAAAAAAATCAAATCATGATAAATCAAATCAATGTGTAATTAATCTAATTAATTACATAGTTCAATTTAAATCAAATCAACCCATTCAAGGGGCACACATGGCTAAAAAAATTAATTAAATTCAATTAATTAAGCCCTATTTTCTCTCAACACCACATGGGAGGAAAAAGCATCAACCAATAGGATTTAAGGAAAGAGCTCACATGGATCAAGCCAAAATGAATCTCAATCACTCAATTGGAAAGAACATCTTGTCCACTCATCTTGTCTTCTTGTCCCAAGCTTTGAGGACAATCCATTTAAATGGTCTCCAAAGGGTGGAACCAAGGACTTAACCCCAACTCAACCTTGATCAAATCCAACTACACCCCCTACCCTTGCCAAATCCTATAAAAGCAAGGCATAATTCACTCATTTATTATCCACAAATCTAAGAATAGCATCAAACCTCTTGCAAATTAGAGCTAGAAAGGCAATTTAGGAGTAATTTAGCATTTCAATTTGAATTAATTGTTATCATTTGCTTTATCATAATCAATTCTCATTTTAGGATTGTCACTATTGGGAGCTTATTGATAGTATCCCTAAATAGAGAGCCACATAGTGCTTAATTGTTCTTTAATTGTTAAAATATCTCTTCCTTTGTGGTTATTTAGTTATTTTATTCATTTATGCTCAGTAATAACCCTATGAAGGTACAAATTCTAGTACACAAAATGGTGCCCACCGTGGGGCACTAAGCCTCATTTTCTTAAAAATCTAGAAAATTCAATATTTTCAAGTTTTTGCATGTTGAACTCTCTGTTTTGCAGATGACACAACGCTTCTGAGAATTTAAACAACATGTTTGGGCATTTAAACAATGCTTTTGAGCACTGTAACAACACGTTGACAATAATTTTTTTTGCCTTTACATAGAGAAACAACACGTTTGATCCATTCTGTCTTCTGTCTAATATTCTTTTAGTGCTTATTCCCTGACTAGCCAATGTGTTTACACAAATCTTCAGTGTGTTTGATCTTTTTCTGATGCCTTTGCTAATTTCTTTAGCACTTTTACATTCTATTTTAGTACATTTGAAAATTTTAGCAGCACTTTTAAGCCGATCCATAGCTCGTTTGAGAATTTAAATAGCGCTTTCAATCATTTTAACAATGCTTTTGATTAAACTACAAATTTTCATAATCTGACTGTCAGAAAATGATTTTTATGTCTTTGCAGGATGACTGATCACAAAAGAATTGAAAAACTAGAGAGTAGATTTAATCACGAAGGAAAGGCTTTGGCAAGGAAGATAAAAAAGGAGAATATTGCACATATCAAATTGGTTTTAGAGGATTCACAACAAGAGAGCAATGTATATGAACATTATATAAAAGTGGTAGAATCATATAAAGAAAAGTTTGTATCATTGAATTGGATTTATTCACCTTAATCAAGTTTTGCTAAAATTTGACAAATAAGGCCTTAGATTCAATTTTATCTTGTTTTCTTCACTTTGGCTGGTTGTGTTGATTAACTTGTTGGAGAAAAAGCACATTGAAAAGGAACGATCACCACTAGGTAAGCATCAAATTGCAAAATCAATCAAAACTGCCCCTAGCCTTTGCTAGCTTTGTTTGAAGGCAAGCCTAAACTTAGTCATTTTTTTAACTTAAATTATGGCTTTGTTGTTTTCAAAATCTAGTAATTAAAAATAGCCTATCATTGTTTGAGGAATTAGACATTAGGCCTATGCTCTTCACTTTTTAAGTGAATCAAAATGCCAAAAGTGTCCAAATTTCTTGATTAAAATAAAGGTTAGGCAAATCAAGCACTAAAATTTGAAACCCCTTGTTTGTGGAAGAGAGTAGCAATACTCGAATCCCTTTAGTTAGTGGGTTGGTAATTGAACCTTGTTAAATGTGTTTGGGAATTGAGAAATAGCTAGGGATATGCTCTTCACCTTTTGGTGAATCAAATTCCCAAAACCTATCTCTTAAGTCCACTTTATCACTTTCAAATGAACATGCTAGATCAATAGTTGGGCTCGTCTCTCAAGATTTTCCTTAATAAGGCCGGTGAGAGGGACAACCCAAAGTGGGATACAATCACCTTTTCTGCGATCATCCAACCCACTATAAAATGAAATGCATGCATCCTTAATGGGGTGTGTAACAAAAGGGTGTTAAATTTTTGAACTTCCTCGAGTAGTCCTTCGGGATTGCATAAAACTCTGACATACCGGTGGTGGGAAGCCTCTTAATATACTTGGAGGATGAAAGTTTAATATCCATTTTGAATGGAATATTGATTAAAACCTTGTTAACTTAGCAAAGAATACCTTATAGATCCATTTTTATGAACCAAATCTTGTGCTAGGTAGATTGCTTGAAGTGTCTTTTTGTGCAAAAACCCGTGACAATGTCCTACAAATTCAAACACTTTTTGTGTAGAGGGTTAAAAAGAACAAGTTTACTTGTGATTTTTGTGTTTGAAAAATACATAGAACAAGTGAAAGAGATATCCATTACAAATCTCATCTTATATTTTTAATCTCTTCAATAAAAATCAATAATCACCAACTTAAGGATCAATTCGAAATCAAAGTTTGTTGGATGCCGATTTCTACATGTTCTCATAAACTAAAACTATCTTTACAAGAAGACAACACTTGCATTGCTAACAAAGTCCCCGAATTTGAATATCAAAGTCTTTTCAACAATCAAGATCAAGGGGATATTCTCCCAAATTTATTTGAAGAGAGATTTGAATCAATGGATAGAAACTCCACATTTCACGACTACCACCATGGAGGAAAAAATGACAACACTAATAATGCTAATCAAGAGCCTAAGGAGACACTTGAAGAAAGGGCTAATCAAGCGGCTCAAGATACTGATTTTCTTGAAGTCATGGATAAACTAATAGATAGAGATAGGGAGAAGTTTTTCCTAACTCTAGCCCAAGCGGGAGTAAAGCTCCCACATGACTATGATATGGATCAACTTAAGAAGAATTGAGAAGAAGATAACCCAATGAATGCTATGACCAAACAATTAAAAATGTTCCAAGAACAAATTGAATCCATGAAAAAGGTCACTGAACCTAAGCCCTTTTCTATTGAAGCCTTGTGCCCATTCCCTTTTGACAAAAGCTTAGTCATGGAACCTTTTCCTTTCAATTTAATTTTTCCTAAATATGATAAGTATATGGGTAAAATAGACCCACAAGATCATCTTCAAGAGTTTTGTGTGCTAAGCATTGAGTTCATGCACAACACTACGTACCTAATGAGACTTTTTCCAAGGATTTTTGGAGGTCCTGTCATGGAATGGTTCTCTAAACTCCCACAAGGAATAGAGAATTTTGAGGAATTAGCCTCTAATTTTGTAACCCATTACTCCTATAACATCGAGCATGAAATAAAAATGCTCAAATTGTGTGATACCAAACAGAAAGATGGCGAATCCTTCTTAGGATTCCTACAAAGGTGGAGGACCATTTTTGCAAGGTATCCACGAAGTATCGCCGAGAAGGATAAAATGGAAATATTTAAAATGGAGATGAATTATTGACTCCAACTTCAATGTCCCCCAACATTTGAAAAACTTATCGAAAATGGGATTAAAATTGAAGATGTATTGGTAAAGAGGAGAGATAAAATTGTTCAAAGACAATAAATCTAACACCAATACCAACAATAACCATTATGTATCTAATTATGTTAATAATAGAGGGGCCAACAATCACAATGATAAACCTAAGCTATGGTTAAAGAATAATAACAAAAATCTTGTGAATGATGGAGTTGTGGAAGCCCACAACTTAAAGGCAGATAAATTTCAAAATATGGTGGGACACCTTATTGCACCTCATTGCCTATCTTTTTTTGAGCAAGATGACATGTCATTGAATCATCCTCAAAATTTGCCTTTGCATATAGAGGTCCTTATTCACAAGCATAGAGTGAAGAGAGTTCTTATCGATGGAGGAGCTAGCTTAAATATTTGTACCCTAAACTTGGTGAAAGCCTTAGGATTTTTTGAGGAGGCTATTGACCCAAAGAAAAAGATAACTATAAAAGCCTACGATGATGAAGAAAGAGATTCTAAGGCTGTCATAGTACTTCCTATTAGAGTTGGCCCAATGCAAAAAGAAACCATTTGTTGAGTCCTAGACCTAAAGTTGACATACAATATCTTACTAGGGAGACCTTGGATTCATGAAATGCAAGCCGTGCCTTCTACCTATCACCAATGTCTTAAATTTCCTTATCTAGGGTAGGAAATCATGGTAAGCAGAGACTCAAACCCCTTCCAATATTGTAATAACTTAAAGCCTATCAATGATTCTCTAGTCCCAAATAATGCAGAAGGGTCTACACCCCTAAGAATAGAAAAAGGTCAAAGCTCTAAAGATCTTCCATCTTTGAAGGGAAAGGAAAAAGAAGAAAAAGAAGAAGTTGTTGAAAACATCCAAAGTCCCACTAACCTAGCTACATCGACAAAAGGGAAGGAAAATGTTAGTGAGGAAAGTACTCTTGAGACAAAGAAAGAAGAACAAGATAGATCTGTTCAAATTTACACTAAGGAGGCTCATTACCAAAAGATGGACCACATGATGAAAAACTTTGAGAAACAATGTAAAATCAAACAAAAGGGAGTAGGTGAATACTCCTTATCCATGATGGACCTACCCTTATCTCCAAGGTCATATGAGAAACCATCTAATTTTCATCATAAATACAATGATCACTTTGTGAGGGCTAATACATCATCATTCATGGAGGAAGAAGACAATGAAATCCTAAACTGGTTATACAAAGATGAAGAATCAAGCACCCATGAGAAACACACACAAAATATAAGCATTCCCACACATCAATATGGAAAGGGATTTCAAATTATGCAAAAAATGGGATATAAAGGACACAGACCTTTAGGAACAAGAAATGAAGGACTCCTTGAACCCATTGAAATGACGTAGAGTGACAAAAAAGAGAAGATATGATTAGGCTACCTAGAACAAGGGTATACTCAAAAGAACTATCCTAAAGTCTATTGATCAAATATTAAAATTAGAGTCACATAGTGATGAAGATTCAAATGAGTGGGAATGGGATACTTTGTCCAATGAATCATGTCAAGATAAAGGTATTGATGTCATTCATACTTACACTCCTAGCGAAGGGAAGGAATCAATTACAGAATCAAGTCAAAATCAAGCTTCAAGCTCAAGCCAAGTGGTCCTAGATAATGTAAAAATACAAGAAATTGAAATAAATCAATGGGTAGGATAACCCTACATACCATCATGGAGACCTTCTATGGAAGAATCTAACATTAGGTTTAACCCACGAGATTTTTATCCAATAGAAACCTTAGTGGATTCTAGTGAGGAGGATTTTGACCCTAGTTCTCTAGATCATCTCGAAGAGGCACATGTCATAGACTTAAGTGATATAATGTTTGAACCTTCCAACGAAGTCTTGTCCTTAAACCCTATTGCCTTAAACCAAAACATTGATCCTTTGACCCTCATTTACCCAGAATTAATTGAATGAGATTCCATTGAACCTACCATACTCCCCACCTTTTTGAATGACAACTTGGTGTCCTAATACTTAAACGTGGTTGAACCTTCTTCTACCATGGAATATCAGGAAGAAGAGGCAAAGGAAGGTATCCAAACTCCTAATTCAATAAAAAATGAAAAAAACAAAAAAAAAGTAAAAAAGGAAAAGAATCTAATGTTGAAAACCACATTGTGGCAGCATTAGATCAAAAAGAGAAAGAAAAAAAGAATGATTCCAAAGGTGAAAACCCAGTTGAGGCACCTAAGGAAGGGAGTTTGGATACTTTACCCGAACACTATGAAGAAAGATCTCCTATCTTGATTGAATCGACAGAAAAGGTGAACATTGGATTAGAATTAGAACCAAAGATTATACACCTAGAAACATCTTTATTTAGTGAGGAAATAAAAGAATTCATCAAAAATTTCAAGGAAAAACAAATCAATTTTTCTTGGTCTTATGATGATATGCTGGGATTGGATCCAAATCTAATTATGCATCACTTGAACATAAAAGAAGGAGAAAGACCAGTAAAGAAAAAATTGAGAAAGATGCATCTGCACATAGCTTTGCTTGTTAAAGTAGAGTTAGAAAAATTGCTAAAAGTTGGGTTTATAAGAGCCATTGATTATGCCCAATGGATTTTGAACATAGTGCCAGTTTCAAAAGTAGACAAGTCCATCAAAATTTGCATGGATTTTAGGGATCTAAATCTTGCATTCCCTAAGGATGACTTTCCATTACCAAGTATAGACACCATATTGGATTTGACACCAGGACATTCGATGTTCTCTCTTATGGTTGGTTTTAGTGGCTATAATCAGATAAAGATAGCACCCGAAGATCAAGATAAAACAACATTTACATGCACATGGGGGAAATTCTATTGGAATGTTATGCCTTTAGGTCTAAAGAATGCCAGAGCAACCTATCAAAGAGCCATGACAACAATATTCCATGATATGATGCACAAGTTTATGGAGGACTATGTAGATGACATACTAGCTAATTTCTAGATTCATTAATTGCATTAGATTGCATATATCATTTAAATCCAAATTCATTTACATTAATTGCATTAGGTTGCATTCATTTATCCATGTTAAAAATCATTAAGTGTTTTAGATTGAATCATTAAGATTCATTTCATTTAGAACACATCGTTCATTTCAAAAGACATCATTCATATTAAAACCATTAAGTGCATCATCATTGCATTCATTAGGTCAAAATCATCATGTCATTACATCCTTTAAAACATTGCATTTCAAATATCATCATTAGGTGAATATCATTTAAGTCATCTTAGAAGTCATTGCATCATGTATATAATTCCATTCATATAAAAGCATATGACATTGCATCGTCACTCATATCATGTCACAAAAATAAATCCATTCTATCACATTATTCATTAAATTCATCTAACACATCTATAAATCATTACATCCATAATAAAGCATTAATCATTAAAGTTCATTACATTCATCCATCTATTCTATGTCATACATAAGACAACCATTTAAGCATCACTAGAACATGTGCATACATATCATAAAACTACATTTTGAAAAGCATAAAACAAAGCATATAGGAGATAGAACCATCTAGATCTGCATATCCTTCTAAAACACTTGAAAAGGAGATCAAACACATCATGACATCATATATAGTGAAATCTATCAAATTGAGTATCAAAGTATATGGTAACATCATCACAAAATCAACAAAATATTAGAGCCTATGCAAAGATCATAAATGAAATATCTAAACATCAAAGTCCATCAAAGTATTAATGTATCAACATAAACAACATCATTGAATAAAAAAGATACAATATAGTCCAAAGTCTCGATATCAATAAAGAATGAGATCATATATATCATCAAGGCAGGAATCTGAAATATCTCAACTCATGGATCAACTGGATGACCCACCAACACCATCTCCACCATCAGGACTAGGAGCACTATCTGGAGGACAACTCAAGCTAGGTTGTAACCCATGCTAACTCATCACTGCCATAAAGGCCCACATCATAGAACTTAGCTACCTCATCTTCTATCTGATCTCAGACACATCTGATTGTAAAGCATGAACCTCTGGTGCAACTACGCTAGGAGCTTGTGTCATAGAAGTCTGTGGTGGAGGCATGGAAGAAGATAGATCTGACAAAGATGGAATAAAACTAGAAGAAGATGGATGTGAAGAAGATGATGGCATCGAAGCAGAAGTAGGTGCCTAAGAAGATGGAGCTTGTGGAATGACTGACGATATAATCTGCTAATGAGGAGGACCCTGTGCCTGATCCAATAAAACCTATGCATCAACCTCTCTCTACCATCTGGCTCTATGCTGACCTTGTCTCACAGCATGATCCACAACAACCTGATGAAGTGCCCTATCCACACCACCACTAGCCTGACCACCCCTAGGAGGAATAGGAGCAGTAGTAATAACTGGAATATGAACTCTACCTACTCTAGTTGCTTGACAACCCCATCATCCTCACCAAGTCTGAACTCTACCTCCACCCCTCCCACCATCTCCATCATCCCCATCATCACCCTCATCACCAACATCACCACCATCACCATCAGACAACTCATCTATACTGGGGATCCTATTAGCTAGATTTGTGAATCTCAAAAATGGGTTCTGACCAAACCAATTTTCATAATCATTTGTAACACCAACATCCATAACATGCTCTCTCATTGACCATGGTAAGTGCCCTAGGTCTCGTACCTCTTGATATGCTGTCTTAAAATCTACACAAGGGACCCACAAAGATCTCTTAGCCTAAACCCAAGCATACATCACAACGCCCTGAGGCATACCCTGTGTGCACCCATACTGACGCAGTACCCTCCGAAAACAAAATCTCTCTATGATATATGGGGTATGCCCAATCATCCAACATGGATAGAACATAAATGGAAGCTCAGTACTATCCTCAGGCCATGACTCACAACCCATATATGACCACTAGATCATCGTATCCATATCGTCAATCACACAATGCTAGTAATCTAATTTACCCATGTGGGTCTATATCACCATCCCCTCATACATCCAAGCGAATGGCCAACTTGGATCTCATTGTCATGCTGTAATCGATCATGTCACTGGGAGATGCTCCCAAGTCCAAAGCTGTAAAAGTATAGCTCCTGCAGTGAGTGTGGAAGATCATCGATACACAACTATATGTAGCTCATGATACAACTGAGCCAACACATAGGATCCCCAATCAAATCATTGGGGATGAGCCAATACATCCTCAAGAATAGGACCCCATCTGACTACAAATTTGTGTCCTCGTCTATCAGGAACAAGGGACCCACCGATTAAAGCACCTAATACTGCTGGCAACACCAGAAAAGAATGAAACTATGACCGCTGGATGTGATCATCACCAATGGTCGGATCCTGGAAAACCTACCAACATGCCGCTCCATCATAAACTAAATCATAGTATACTAGCTCTCCTCTGGTAGGAAGGTGAAGGATGCGGTATACATCCTCCAGGGTGATCGTCATCTCACCCATAGGAAAATGAAAGGTATTATGGTCTGAGTGCCATCTCTCAGCCATATTAGTGATCAAATCCTGATTCACTTAGAATTGAGGTAAAGGAAGAAGGAAGGACAATCCATAAAGGCTGACATGTCTCTGATCAAATGCACTCAAGTCATCGATCATACTCATAGGTAAAGGATACAAAACACAAATGGCTAATGACTTAAGCACTGCCTGCACAAAGCAAGTTTAATTACATCAGTTTTGAAATCAGTTATCATTTGGATTATTCTAAGTCAATCAAATATTTACAAATATCAAACCGCAATCAATTTTCCTGAGTCTATTCAGTGAGGATGGAAAATTCATCATCATCCATCACCTAAATCTAGATTGACGATCAAACATTCAAACTATGACTGACTCATACTGACATCTTATGACTCGCTACTCAAAATCAAGGTTGTTACCTAAACCAATTATTTGATCGACGATGTTGAACAATTTGAAAAACTAACTATGGCAATTAAAAAATTTCCTATCAGGGTGAAAGCGCTATTTCAGGGTTTAAAAGTGCTACAAATCAAAAGCGCTATTTAAAAGTGTAAACACGCTACTTAATATCTCAAAAGCGTAGAATCAATTCAAAAGCACTAAAACTTTATAAAAGTGCAATTTTAAAACTTAAACATGCTAATCTAAATATCAAAAGTGAAATGGAAATTAAAAGTGCTATTCTACAACCTAAAAGCATTTTATGCCCTAGAACACGCGTGTAAAAATGCAAAACTGCTTCGCCAAAGCGTTGTTTCAAAATGTAGAAGCACTAAAATAAGTTTAAATGCGCTATTTAAATGTGTAAAAGCGCTACTTCAATTTTTTTTAATAAAAAAAAGGGGTTTCCCTAGAAAAATCCAATTTTTTTTGAAATCAAATGCATAAATTGAAAAACTGAGAGGTTCAGGCACTTACTGGAGGATTGTAGGCAAGTGGACAATGATATCAGTGGGCACACTCGAACCTATGCTCATGTATCAGGATCACCATTGCAAAAGAGTCAAAGAAAATCAGAGCAAAAGTCAACCAGTAAAAGTGAAAATGAATAGTAAAATTGACTTTTTACCCCTTTAAATAGGCCCTATTGACCTAAGAAGGGTATCTTTGACCACGGAAGGCCTGGGGACCCGAATTTTTCATGAATTCTACCAAATCAGGGGCATTTATCATCAAACGAACATGAAAACATTATTGGAAATGAAATTGAAATTCATTTTAAATTGACCTAATTAATGCAAAATGACCTAAACCGTCATAATTTTTCCAACATCTATCAAATTTCATTTCATTTCTGAGGGGGCATACACTCAGATAATCAAAATGTTATCAACATCATCAAATTAGGAGAACGACCATCAAATCAAAGTGCAATCTTTTATCAAATTTTTTTTTGCTAATCAATCGAAAGGGGCATCAAACATCAAATCACATCAAATCAGGTATCACATCAGAGATCTATCATCAAATCGACCATGAGGACTCAAAAATATGAAATCAATCAAAACTACATCAATCCTAGCATCAGAATCTACATCTCATATCAAACATCAAGATCAACCATCGACGAAACCAGGACCTTTTATCAAGTTGGATCAGAACATTCTTTGAATCAACATGCTTCACATGTTGACTCAAAGAGGGGCATTTGTAATCACCGAAAAGTGGACAGGATCATTCATGTGATTAATCAAGGCAAAATTAAGGAGAAATCAAGGCAATTAAATCAAAACAAGCTTTAATTCAATTTAATAAAAAATCAAAGCCATAAATTCAAGTTAAAACAATCAAATCATGATAAATCAAATCAATGTTTAATTAATCTAATTAATTACATAGTTCAATTTAAATCAAATCAACCCATTCAAGGGGTACACATGGCTAAACAAATTAATTAAGTCCTATTTTATCTCAGCACCACATGGGAGGAAAAAGCCTCAACCAATAGGATTTAAGGAAAGAGCTCACATGGATCAAGCCAAAATGAATCTCAATCACTCAATTGGAAAGAACATCTTGTCCACTCATCTTGTCTTCTTGTCCCAAGCTTTACAATCCATTTAAATTGTCTCCAAAGGGTGGAACCAAGGACTTAACCCCAACTCAACCTTGATCAAATCCAACTACACCCCCTACCCTTGCCAAATCCTATAAAAGCAAGGCATAATTCACTCATTTATTATCCACAAATCTGAGGATAGCATCAAACCTCTTGCAAATTGGAGCTAGAAAGGCAATTTAGGAGCAATTTAGCATTTCAATTTGAATTAATTGTTAGCATTTGCTTTATCATAATCAATTCTCATTTTAGGACTATCACTATTGAGAGCTTGCTAAAAGCTTATTGATAGCATCCCTAAATAGAGAGTCATAGCATGCTTAATTGTTCTTTAATTGTTAAAATAGCTCTTCCTTTGTGGTTATTTAGTTATTTTATTCATTTATGCTCAATACTAACCCTATGAAGGTACAAATTCTAGTACACACATACAACTCACTTTGCAAATACAGATTCACTTCGCACATATGTTGATTTACTGATTGACCTTAATTTCCATCTCCATCTCTGATCTTCTTGGAATTCACTTCAAGTAATCACAACTCTATTCAACTCCTTCACAATGTCACCTCTAGCCTTCGGCTTAGACTTATTAGTCAATAACATCAACCTCTTCTCCATCTCATTAACCTCACAATTAGGTTTTCCTTTATACCCCTTTGATTAGGTAGATCAATCTTTTGCTACTTAATCTCCTTTGTAGAGCTTAGGTTTAGGTCAGATTCATTGAATCCTTCCATCATTATGTTCTTCATCTTTTCCTTCTAGATACATCTCCAAACTTCTCTTTGAATCCATAAGAAAATGATTTACCATGCATTAAATGCTCCATACAATTCATTAACAATGTCAACACATTTTACATATACCAAGAATTAAACTATGTCAGCTGGGATTCTCAATTCTTTCTCCAAATGTAAATTACTGAAACTCGATCAATACTATGTTCTTCTCCTTGGTCATCACTGTGTATCTCAGTCATCACTACAAACTGTCTTCCTTAGAAAACATTGTCTTTGCTTGATAATTTTCTGTCGCTCAACAATTACTAATTTTTGGTTAACACTATATTTACTCGACATACACTAGCGTTCGGTCGACACTAACATCACTTGGCTTAAACTAGATTTCTTCACTTTTGCTCGGTTAAGCCTATGTTTCCAGTCTTTATTATTACTTAGATAAACAACTCATTACCTTGTCAATGTGCCCACTAATCAAGTACCCATTTAAGTATCACATAACTCAACCTTTCGTTAGGTCCTATTGTTATCTCCTCTTTTCAAATTCTCTTCATCAATCAAAAGATATGGTGCTATCCTAGATAGAAACTATCTTACTAGTTAAGGTTTGACATCAATGACAATATAACAATTGTTTCAATTGTAGTTTCTGATAATGTTGAAGATTGATTATCTGATGGAGTTGATGATGAAGACCAACCAAGATAAGAGGAATATATGATAGTAGAAAGGTTAGATTAGTTATCGTCTTGTGATTGATGTCAAACAATTGATTTCTGGTTTATTTTATGTTTCCATATCATTCGGTAATGATATAAGATGAATGAGTTAAGGAGAAGAAGAAATGAGATGTTGTGAAGTTGTAGAACTTAATTAGACAATTGATATGGATCGAACAATGATTATATTATGTTGATATAATTATTTTATACCTAACATATGATTATGTTAAGTTGGTAAAGCGTGGTGATGAAGATTTAACAATTTGGTAAGTTAATTTGTTTTTTCTATCGAGTAGGAATAGTCACTCGATAAGGTGAAGGTAAAAGGAAAGGCCACACGGTAAAGTGAAAGGAACTCAAGGCACCGGGCAATGTAATTGAAGTTCAAATGAAGAACACCGAGCAAGGAAAAGATATTAAATAAGGATTGAATCAACATTTAATAATTAGCTATCATGAGCTGGATGATCATGATGATGAGGAGAGTTAGTTAAAAGAGATATATAGACAATAAAAATCAAGGTGAAGATCTATGACAAGATCTAAATGCCAAAAAGAGATGGAATAAATTTATAGAAAAATTAAAGTTCCTAGGTGAAAAGAAAACATATTACCGAGATCCAGATTTAAGGTATAATGAATTGACTGGTTAAGATTGATTAAAGAAAAATGTAATAGAGGAGATTAAGAGGCAAAATTTGTCTATATAAATGATGTTCTTGTATGGACAAATAGCTAGAAAACTCAATAGTTGAAGGGTTACCAACTATTGCAGTGAAGAAGGAACAAAAAGATTCTGAGTGGGAAAAGAAGAATTTGATGAAGTATTGATGCCAATGGATAATGAAGAATTGAAGTGAAGATTGAAGAGAGCACAAGGATTTGATTGAGAAAAGATAGTTGCAAATCTACAAGTCAATTTTATTTACTATTTCTTATTAGCTTTTGTAATAGAGAAATCTCTTAATAGAGTAGACCTAACATTCTTGTTGTAAAATCCTTGAAAAATGTGACATTCTAAAGAGTGTTTGAAGCCCTCTAACAAGGCCACTCATGATAGGGTGAAGATCCTAATAGATATGAGGTAAATCCCTTGACCGGATCACACCTAATACTGTGTATTGTAATCGTTAACCAGATTGGCTCTTAACCGAGCATATTTTAGAAGAGTATTTTCTTAGTGGGTAATAATTCCCAAAGTGGTTTTTCCCAAAGATGGGTTTCCATGTTAAATATTGGTGTTACATGTGAATAATTTACTAAATATTATATTTTATTTACTATTTTTAGTAAATAGTAAACTTTGTATTACCGAGTTGCTACCGAGTTAATCACAAAAAAGTTGTTAAGGTATTTGGAATCAAGGATTATTGATTTGCCCCCCCTCTCCATAATCCAATAATTGTTATCATAGCTAAGTACTTTGAAAAGATAAGTTTATAAAACTTGAGTAAAAGATCTGAAGATGTATACGAGAGAAGTACCTAAGTTGAACAAGGAAAGTCTCTCTACGTGGAAAAGTAGAATGAGATTGTATCTATCTAGGATTGGAGAATCTGCAATGCATCTTTTGGATAATGACTACACTTCACCACCTAATAGACTTTTGATAGTTGATCAAATGAAAGAAAAAAAGGAACACAACTCAGTTATGATAGAGATTTCTTCTTCCCTCTCCGATGTTGAATTCAATGATGTTAAGGACTGTGCTAATTCAAGCGAGATGTGGGATAGGCTTACACTTACCTATGGAGGAGATCAACATGTACAAAAAGCTAAGGTTGATAGTCCGAGAGGAAAGTGTGATGAAATGAGAATGAAGGATGAAGAAAATATCACACAATATAGTAGCAGAATTAAGGAAGTTATTAGTACCATCAGAGGTGGTGGTGGATCACTGACCAATGAAGAAGTGGTAAGTAAGATCTTGAAAAATCTTTCTTCTAACTATGCTATTAGAGTATCTACAATTCAAGAATTGAGATCTATACCGAATAATGTTGTTACTCTTGAAGTCCTAATCGCTAAGCTGACTGCATTTGAGCTTAGCAATTATGATAATAGTCTACCAACCATTGAAACTGCCTTCAAGTCATCTGTGAGAATTGAACCATCAAGAAGAGAAAGAGAAAATCATAGTAATTCATATGGAAATGAGTGTGAGAGAATCCTGACCAAAGAGAAAGAACAAGAAGAATTGGAAGCACTGTTGGCTAACCGACTACCTAGAGGCAAAGGAAAGTACAAAGGCAAGTTACCAGTGAAATATTTCAATTGTAATAAGATTGGATATATTGCATCTATATGTACTACCAATGACAAGAATGATAAGAATGAAAAAAGAGACAATCGACACCAAAGATTCAAAGATTTTAAGGATAAAGGTAAGAAGTCTTTCTACCTAGCTGAGGAAGGTGTAACTGATGATGAATTTGATGATACCAAAGAAGGATATGAAGTTTTATATGTTTCTATAAAGGAATACTCAGATGAATAAAAGTATGAATATGAAAAAGCACTTGTTTCTCATGTAATTAAACCATACCCATGGATTATTCATCGTGGTTGTTCACATCATATGACTGGTGATATTGACAAGTTTGAGAACCTAGAAGAGTATGATGGAGGATTTGTTAGATTTGGAAATGATGCTCCATGCCCTGTGAAAGGTAAGGGATCCATTGTATTAATTGAAAGGATGAAATGTAATGATGCATATTGGGTTAGAGGACTAAACTATAATCTATTGAGTTTTGCACAACTGAACAATACTGGCCACTGTCTGGAATTTCAGAATAGAAAGGTTATGATTTATGGTGTTGATGGAGATCTAATTGGAACTGGTGGAAAATCAAGAGGTAATTTATTTTATCTTGATACTGATGCAAAGAGTTGCTTGTTTGTTAACACTAAATATGTATGGCTATGGCATAAGAGACTTTCATTTGAATTTTGATAACCTAATGAAAGTAAGTAAGAAAAATAGAGTTAGAGGACTACCAAGATTAAGCAAACTTGATAAAGCTATGTGCAAAGAATGTCAGATTGGTAAGATGAAAAAGTCAAAATTTTCAAGTAAATCCTACTCTACCAATGGTATTTTGGAATTGGTTCACATTGACCTTTGTGGTCCTATGAGAGTTCAAAGCTATTATGGAGATCAATACTTTATTTTGTTTGTTGATGATTATTCAAGAATGATGTTTCTTATGTTTCTAAAAGAAAAATCAGATGCATTTCAAATGTTTAAGGGGTATAAGAAAAGAGTTGAGAAGGAAATAGGTAAACAACTAAATTTTTTGAGATCTGATAGAGGAGGTTAATTTATCTCTGATGAATTTACTATCTTCTACAATGAGCATGGAATTAAGAGACAAGTATCTGCACCCAGGACTCCACAAAAAAATGGGATAGCTAAGAGAAGGAATAGATCCATTGTTGAATGTGCTATAACTTTTTTGATTGACAAAAAGGTTACACAAAAATTTTGTAGAGAATCCATAAGTATTGCGGTTTATACTCTCAACCGAGTATAGTTGAAGAAAGGTACAAACAAGACACCCTATGAACTTTGGTTTGGTCACACACCGAATGCAAGTTACTTAAAATTTTTTGGAAGTAGGTGTTACATACTAAAAGATGCTAGAAATGGAAAGTTTGGCTCTAAAGGTGATGAAGGAATATTTCTTGGTTATTCATCAAAGAGAAAAGCATATAAATCTTTGATCAAGGATACTAAAAAAATTGTTGGAAGTGCAAATGTGAGGATTGATGAATTTGTAGACATGAATGAAGAGGATAGAAAAAAGGAACCCGAGGATTAAAAAAGATTTATTTATGTTGAGGAAGGTAATTTGGTTGACACAATCGAGTAGCAACAAGAAGAAACCGATGAACAAGATGAGACTCTACCGAGAGATGAAAACACTGATGAACATTCGATTGAACCCATGTTAACAAAATATGTGAGAAGACACCACTCACTGAGCAGAATTATTGGAGATGAGAATGTAGGAGTCATGACAAGAAGTAAGTTAAAAGATAACACATGTTTGATTTCTAAATTTGAGCCAAGATTAGTGAAGGATGCACTAGAGAATGAAGATTGGATGAATGATATGAAAGAAGAAATTGATCAATTTGAAAATAATAACTCTTGGTCACTGGTATCAAGACCTAAAGACATGAATATGATTGGAAAAAAAAGGATTTTTAGAAATAAACTCAATGACAAAGGAGATGTGAACATAAATAAAGAAATATTAGTCTTCAAAAGGTATGCACAAGAATAAGGTATTGATTATGGTGAAAATTTTTCCTCTATTGCTAGATAGAAGGTGTAAGAATATTTCTTGCATATGCTACCTACAAAGATTTCAAAGTTTATCAAATGGATCATGTTAAATTTTCATTTTTGAATGGAATTCTTGAAGAAGAAATTTACATTGAACAACCCGATGGATTTGTTGACAAAAGCAATAAGGATATGGTATGCAAACTGCATAAAGCTTTATATGGATTGAATCAAGCACCCCAAACATGGTATGAAATGCTACACTCTTACTTAGTTAAGATTGGATTTGAAAGGACTAGTGATAAAAAAAATTTATTCTTGAAATGTGATAGTTCTGATGAAATTTTGATTGCTGAAATATTTGTTGATGACATTATATTTGGTGGTAATGAGATAATGTCTAAGTCATTTGCTAAGGAAATGAGAAAGGAATTTGATATATCTATGATAGGAGAGATTAAATTCTTTATTGGAATTCAAATTAATCAAGTAAAGGATGGGATCTACATAACTCAATCTAAGTATATCAAGGAGATCCTGAAAACATTCAATATGGAAGACTCAAAACCGGTTGGAACACTGATGACTACTTGTTGTAAATTGTCAAAAGAAGATGATAAAAAGGAAGTGAATGAAAAAATTTACCGATCCATGATTGGTAAATTACAATATATTGTACACAATAGACCTGATATTGCACATTCAATTGGTATTATTGCAATTTGTTCAACAAACCCAAAGGATACACATTTGTTTGCAGTTAAGAGGATATTCAGATATTTGAAAGGGACTGAAGATTTCAGTCTGTTATACACAAAAAAGGAAATTTTAATCTTAAGGTATATACTGATGTTGACTGGGTTGGAAGTATTGATGACAGAAAAAGCACTAGTGACAGAGCTTTCTTTTTAGGAGAAAGATTGGTGACATGGTTAAGAAAGAAAAAAAGTTTTATTTCATAATCGACTATTGAAGCTGAGTATGTTGTCATAGCTATGAATTGTTCTAACATTGTATACATCGAACAACTACTAGAAGTTATGCATGAAGAAATGATTGATCCTATTACAATTTATTGTGATAATACCAGTGCTATTAACATATCAAAGAATCATGTGATGCATTCAAAGAAAAATCATATATCTATTAAGTATCACTACTTGAGAAGTACAAGATACGCATGTGACATTGGAGTATGTGAATTCTAAAGAGTAGATAATTGACATATTTACTAAACCATTACCAAAGGATGCTTTTGAGTATCTCCGAGGTAAGTTAGGGGTTATCCCCTATCCAATGTTCACTAAAGAAAGATACATGCTGCATCAATTTAGGAACTCATTAGAATATCTATTTTGTGAGTTGATGCTAGTGTTCACTCTTTAGGTGAAGCCTAAATTTGTGAGAAGGAAGTTTGTGATTGCAATGAAAATCTATATACTTAAGGTATAATTTGAGAAGTTTATGTTTCTTTGGCATTATTGTCAAAGAGGGAGATGAATGACTCTAGAGGGAGAATATTAATTGATGATAGATTAACATGAGGGAGATGAATGCCATTATTGTAAAGGAGAATATATATGAAAGAGGGAGAATATCAATGATGATTGCAAAGGGAGATGAACAATGTAGATTAGTAAAAGCATTGACAAAAATAAATAGATTACAGATGGGAGATCAAGAACAAAAAATAAGAAGTTACTACTCAGAGAGAGTACAATATATGAATGACAGTGAAGTGTACCATCATCAATTGAACACATAATTTTTTGGTGTTTCCATCAATTCCAAAGAGGGAGATTGTTATGATAAATGATAGTAATGTTGAAGATTGATTATCTAATGGAGCTGATGATGAAGAGCAACCAAGATAAGAGGAATGCATGATAGCATAAAGGTTAGATCAATTATTGTCTTGTCATTGATGTCAAACAATTGAATCCTAGTTTATATTATGTTGCTATATCATTCGGTAATGATATACGATGAATGTGTTAAGGAGAAGACGAAATGAGATATTGTGAAGTTGTAGAAATTAATTGGGAAAATAATAAAGATAAAAAAATGATTAGATTATGTTGATATAATTTTTTTCTACCTAACATATGATTATGTTAAGTTGGTAAAGCATGGCGATGAAGATTTGACTATTTGGTAAGTTAAGTTATTTTCGCTACCGAGGAGGAATAACCACTCGATAAGGTAAAGGTAAAAGGAAAGGTCACTCGATAAAGTGAAAGGAACTAAAGGCACTGAGAAATATAACCAAAATTCAAATGAAGAACACCAAGCAAGGAAAAGATATTAAATAAGGATTGAATCAACATTTAATGATTAGCTATGATGAGCTAGATGATCATGATGATAAGGAGAGTTAGTTACAAGAGATCTACAAATAGGAAAATTCAAGGTGAAGATCTACGACAAGATCTAAATGCCAAAAAGAGATGGAACAATTTTCTAGAAAAGTTCAAGTTGCTAGGTGAAAAGAAAATGTATTACCGAGATCCAGATTCAACGTATAATGAATTGAATAGTTAAGATTGATTAAAGAATAACACAATAGAGGAGATTAAGAGGAAAAAGTTGTCTATATAAAGGATGATCTTGTATGGACAAATGGTTGGAAAAATAAATAGTTGAAGGGTTAACGACTATTGTAGTGAAGAAGGAACAAAGAGATTCTGAGTGGGAAAAGAAGGATTGGATAAAGTGTTGATGCCAGCGGATAATGAAGAATTGAAGTGAAGATTGAAGAGCACACAAGGATCTAATTGAGAAAAGATAGTTGCAAATCTACATGTCAATTTTATTTACTATTCCTTATTAGCATTTGTAAAATAGAAATCTCTTAACAGAGTAAACGTAACAATATTATTGTAGAATCCTTGAAAAAGGTGACATTCTAAAGAGTGTTTGAAGCCCTCTAACAAGGCCACTCTTAATAGGGTGAAGATCCTAATAGATCTAAGGTAAATCCCTTGATCGGGTCACACCTAATAGTGTGTATTATAATCTTTAACTAGATTAGCTCTTAACTAGGCGTACTTCAAAAGAGTATTTTCTTAGCGGGTGATAATTTCCATAGTGGTTTTTCCCAAAGCTGGGTTTCCACATTAAATTTTGGTGTTACATGTTGTGAATGATTTATTGAATATTATAGTTTATTTACTATTGTCAGTAAATAGTGAACTATGTATTACCGAGTATCGAGTTAATCAGAGAAATTTCTTTAAGGTATTTGGGATCAGGGATTACTGATTCACCCCCCCTCTCATTAATCCAACATAGTCATCATCTAGAAAGACACTATCATGAGATAAAATTCACTTTGTGTTATTATAGATAAAATTCACTTTGTACAATATTATAAGTGAGAGGATTGTACATGACATGAATAGGAGTAGGTAGAGTGATAGGACCTACTTTAACATGTAAGGTGATAATACCCAAAGTTTGTTTAGAAAAATTATCAAAGACATATATAGGAATAAAATCATGTTTGATTAAGGAGGTACCTGCTTCCATTTTATGTAATAAATCAATGTTACAATTATTAAGACAAGATCTATTATCAATTAAAGTTCTGAATATAAGATTATGATTGATAAGGACTGTTGGCCTTTCTAAATGGATTAATAACTAGGTAAAATTTCTATACTCATAGATTGGACATCTTCACTGAGCATGTATCTATCCTATGGAAAGGTTAATTTAATATGTCAACCTAGGGGTGTAAGCTTGAAATGGTTTTGCACAATATATATTACACTAAGTTTCCATTATAGCCATGCTAACTATTACTTGGAAAGGAAAGCTTTAGGAAAGTAAGTACATGGAAGTAAACCTAATTGAATAATATCTACCAAAGCATAAATAATCATGAAAACTAAGTAAGTTTAGGTTTACTAGGAAAGAACTACTCTGCCCACTTTGGCTGGAGGAACAAATACAAGAATTGTTTCCATGTGGTTGTAGAAATACACAAAGGATTGAAAAAAAACTATAAAAAAAAAGTAAAAATGAAAAGGATCTCTCACCAAGTGGCCCCCCTTGGGTGAGTGAATCCAAGTTCTTTTAACACACTATATACTTAGAATAACCATTTCTTTATTTATATCACTGAACTTGACTACACATAGTATTTTGAAACTGAAAACTATATTTATGAAAAAAATTACATCATTATCAACCTAGTGTTGATTGATTTCTTTCTTACTTGTGCACTCCCAAAGATAAAATTATTTATACTAAAACTTATAACTAATTAACTTAACTTACTGATCACTTCCAACAAAACAAGTGGATGAGTTATTGCATTAAAGTAGAAATGAGAAACTTTCTCAACAAGGAAGAAATAGTCTTCCTCACATTTGTGGGAGAGAATATAGGACAACTACTTCCTAGATTTGTTGTTCATTAAAATATCACTAATTGATCCAACCAAGAACTAGTCAAATCAGTTGGGTCTTCAATGCTATACTTACTTCTCTCTCCATGTTGAATGACTTGGTCCAAGAACTTGATGAGATCCACTGAATTTTGCTTGGTCATTCCTTCTTATTGACCTATACTTGCAACAAGGGGTTAGGAGCACAAAAAATGCCTATAAATTCATTTCCACATTACATTCATTCATTAAATATTATATCTCATAAATATGCATACATCACATGGCTGTAGGAAAAAAAACTAATTGGCTATAAGAACCCATTATGCTTCAATCATTCACAAAGGAATAATATAAAGATAACTATGGTTCAAAACATCAATTATTCTTCTAAAAGAAGATATAAGTGCATAGCTACATGACCATCAAATACTGTTAATATAGTTCAAATTCTTAGACCTATAATAGTAAAAGAGTCTTAAAACACCTTAAAACTTATAACAATTTAAAAAAGTAGTAGAAACATAGATAAACTTGGCCATTATTTTGGCCCACCATTCTCCCCAACTTAAGATCTTGCTAGTCCTCCAACAAATACAAATTTTATGACCTTGGTGTTCATTCTGTAGTCTATGGTTGAACTCTGTCCCACTCCTTTTTCTAAGCTCCATTAGTATCCCTTGCTCTCCCTCAACCTTTTCCACCTAATCACTTCTTCATCCATGTCATACTCATTTCCATCATCAAACATGCTCAAGAGTGGCCAAAGTAAAAGTGGAGGTTGCAACTTTAGAGGAAGCCAATGTTCTTGCCTTGTTTGGCTTGGATCAATGTACCATGATTCCCTTTGTATTGCAACTACATAGTTTTTTGGAGAATATGGCCCAGTCCTTTTTAAACTCTTAGAAAAATTGTTCCATCACTGAATAATGGATCCAAGGACTATCTATCCTTCATTTTTGTCCATTTTGTCATACTCTCGGAATGTAACTTCCCTTAAAATCTAGATTCTTTTCCTGTACTTTTTTTTGCAAATAACCTCAACCAGTCATAGTAGAGTTTCTCATTTTATATCCATTACATAAATGCTCATAATTGGATGTCTCCTATGTGAGCAAGTGGGTTCCAATTGGTATCTTGAGGAACAAAAAAATTATGCAAATATAATTCACACAAAGAGTTCTTAATGACTATAGGAGAGTTGTTATACATATCATAGAATTCTTGATCTTTTTTTGTAGATGGATTTAACCCTTGTACCACCCCCATAAATCTTAGATTCAAATACTTTTCCTTAAGGTAGAGGGTGTAAACTCTAGCTGGTGACCTACATTGTATAAGCTTGGGAACCAGGGTTGTAATAGTGGAAATCCTATCCTTCAATTTCTTAATTTCCTCATCTTTGTATTGAAGCTCAATTCTATGATTATCAATTATTCTTTGCAATATCTTCTTTTCTAGTTTCTACAAACTCTGTTGTATCAACATGTCTTTGTGAAATCTTATTCCTGCAACAAGTGTGGAAGAAAGTTAAGGAGGTATATTAGGCGCTTGGTCCTCTATAGATGGATATACTATTAGTGGTTTAAATAACTAACCCCCTATCCAAAATACTATGGTAGTTTCTATCATTTGTTGTACTACACTAGCCAATTGGGCATGGCCATCTAAATATTGAACTTGCGAAACATGTTGTTCTTCAAAAAATATTGGTACCTCCTATTCAACATCATCCTATTCTATGAAAACTTATGACTCTATTTGTGGAGAACTCTCCTCTATGAAGACATCTTGACTATTAGGTATGGTATCCTCCTCTTGGTTAACATTTAACTCCTCCACATCAATGGATTCAGAGGACTCAATTACAATAGAGGTTGATTCTTGTTGCCAAGTATTCTTTGGGGGTTTTCCCTTTAATCTATGAATCTTCCTAGTGGGTGTTTCCTTCCTAACCTCATAGGTACTTCCCTTCTCTAATTTCCTTAGAGGGCTAGTATTTTCAACAATGGATAGATGAGTGTCTCTCTTATAAGTTTTTCTTTTCTTAAGGGGAGGAGAGGATTTTACAGTGTCATATTTTTCAATATCCTCTTCTTTTTTTGGCCTAGTCTCCTTCCCCTTCCCCTTTTCCTTCCTTGTTTTTGACCTAAGTTTTATAGAGCTCTGGAGTGTGGTGTCAACATTAGGTTTTGGTGGAACAACTTTTGTGTCATCAATAGAGTTCTTTGAAGCTTGAGCCTCGATTGTATGTTTAGTTGTAGGGATTTCTACTGCATGGATTTCCTCAAATTGATCCTATAAGGGTGAATAATCTTCCCTAATTTTAAAATTCTCCTTAGGTGTGCTAAACCTACAAAACAATGGAGTCCCCCTAGGCCCTACATCATCTTTTTCAAACTTTTTAATAGACACAAACTCTTCCCAAGACATGGTAGAAATTTCCCTCAATTCCCTTTCAACTAGAAGATTAATTAAGAAATGGTGTGACACAGAATTATGCATACCTTTTTGGAGCTCAACAACACTACGAAGAAGAAAATTGTAGAGGATATTTGGAATGTTCATTTACCACTTGGTATGTTGAACATGGTTGAGAAATTCAAAATGGATAGAATACAAATATGATAACTGACCCTCATAGGTGAGGTATATCATCACATATGAAGCTATTAGAATTTATTCTAGTGGCATTGATAATCTCTTTATGCCTTGCTTGTCCACGACAAGAGCATGATCACCATGCAAAGTAAATTAGGCACAAGTCATTCTGGCATCCTTGGTTTCAAGAAATTTTTTGCCTTCAGCTGGAAAAATAGTTACTTTAGCTATTTTTTCCTCTAAAAATTATGCTCTCAAACCTTTTACAATTGATACATTATTCTTGAGAGACCTTGCAAACTTCAGAGCAATTTCATCATCAAATCTTGTGAGCTATCGGCTCATGGTAGATGGGTGGACCTCCCATGAAAAAATGTAATGCAATTCCCCTCACAAATTTCAAACTCCCCTACAAACATTTCTAGATAATTTTGCAATGAGCTCCAAGACATAGAATTTCGCTCCAATTTGTGGAATAATGACTGAAACCCAAAATATTTTTTAAAAAAACCCTTATGTCTTTACTATGTTGTGAAGTACAATTTGTATACTACATTTTAATTGATACTCTTTCCTAAATTTGAAATGTCTGCAAAAAGAATTACAAGGATTTGATGAGGAATGAGTACTTTGAAAAGATTTTATTTTCTTAAAATGTCACATCAATCAATACAAGTATAAATGACATACACCACTTTTCCAAATAATCATGATGCACTTTAAATGCTAGCATAACATAATTGATGACTAGACATGACATACAAGCATGATCCCCCCAACTTGAAGTGAATAATAGGTCCTCCTATTGCAGATGGTGCTACGTAGGACTAGGGCCATGTGACATAAAAATATAAACAAAATTGAAATGAAATAAATGAATTAAAGTGTAATAAATTATCACATACCTCATTCGTACCTACCACTTTTGTTATCATTAGTTGAACTACACGATCTTTGATAGTATTAATTGGAAGTGATAGCGAAAAGAGGTGGCGATGAGGTGATGATGTGAGAGAGAAAGAGAATGGTACAAAGGAATGGATTCATTACGAAGAAAAATTATTTCCACATAATGTGAAAATATTTATTATGCATGCATGAAAAGTCTTTTAAGAAGAAGGAAGTTGGACACTGGGTCCTATTCCTTCAACTGTAGGAACCTCAAATGATTGATCCTTTGAGAATTGTTGAATGAAATTTGATTGTCTTGTTGGTTTGTGATACAACATTAATCATTGACCATTAACTAGTAGCTTAAACTTGACTAGATCAATTTTTGTGAGCTGAATTACTCCATTTTCATACTCCTTATTGATTTCATATGGGTCCAACCAACTAGTTTGGAGCTTGCCTAGATTATCATGATATCTAAAGTCATAGAGAAGTGTCCAATCTACAGGTTGAAATTTCTTGTCCTTGATATCCTTTTCATGCCAATGCTTTCTATGATTTTGAATGATTTTTGTGTGATATAGGGAAGATGTTCTAAATTCATCCAAAGCATTAAGCTACATGATCCTCTCTCTTTGTGCAGTGGTAAGATCAATGTCAAGGTTAAGAGCTATCCTCAATGTTTTATCCTCAAATTCAATGGGCATAACAAGTATTTTTCCATACACCAATTCAAATGGTTTGAAGGCTGTTGTGGTTTTCCATGTCCTATATGCCCATATTGCTTCCTCTAGCCTATTAGCCCAGTCCTTCTTATGGATTGCAACTATTTTTGTGAGAATATAATTAATTTCTCTATTTTTTATTTTCTCCCAGCCATTAGCTTGAGGGTGGTAAGGTGAAGTTTTTATGTGTCTGATATTGTACTCATTGACCAAGGCTATAATTAATGTAGAAGAGAACTATTCTCCTTGGTCATTTACTATTTCCTTAGGGGCTCCATTTATGGTAAAGATTTCTTCATATAGGAATGCAACAACCTTATTATCTCTTGCAATTTTCATAGGTCTAGCTTCAACCCATTTTTTAATATAACTTGTGCATATCAAAATATAAGACTTTCCATTTGAGGATGGCTTAATGGGTCCTACAAAGTCTAGTCCCTATTTGTTAAATGAAGTTACAAATATTTTGTGAAATAAAGGCATCTCATCAAATCTTGTGGGTCTTCCCATCCTCTGGCACCTATCACACTTCTTTTTGATATTTTGTTGCATCTTTGTGTAATGTTGGCTAGTAATACCCCGCATTTAAAATCTTCATGGTTGTCCTTTTAGTTACAAAATGGCCACCACATGGTTCATCATGGAAAGAATGCAAGATATCATAGGTATCATCTTCTCATACACACCTTATTATGATCTAGTTTGGGCTAGTGTAGAACATGCAATCTGCCATCCATGAGAAATTGATACTCTTTTCCACAAGGAGTCTTCATTCTCTGAGTGGAAAGTGAGGAGTCTTACCAACGGATAAATTATTGGCTATGTATATACCAAGGGCTATGATAGGATATGGAAAACAAGTGATCATATGGAAAAGTATATTCAATGGCTACATGATCATCTTTAACTTGTAGAAGGGATAGAAAATCAGCCACCACATTAGCTTTCCTAGGTTTATCAATAATAGTGATGTCAAATACTTGCATTAATAACAACCATCTTGCTAGCCTCCCTGTAATAGAAGGTTTGTTCATGAGATATTTGATGGTTGCATGATCTGAGTGGATGAAAATTTCATACCCTGTGATGTAATGTCTCAACTTTTTGAGGGCATAAATTACCGCTAACATCTCTTTTTTAGTGATAGCATAGTTAATTTCAACTCCTTGGATATTTTTGCTAATATAGTAAATGACATGCTCAATTGATCCCTCCTTCTATCCCAAGACTACTCCTACATCATAATATGAAGCATCTTTATGAATATGGAATGACAATGACAAAATGGTTCCTCTTAACATAGGAGCTTGAATTAGAGTTTCTTTAAGTCTTTCAAAATATTTATCACAACATGATGTCCTTTCAAACTCAGATTCTTTCTTTAAAACATTGTATAATGGTGTTGTAATTCAACTAAAATATTTAATGAATCTCTTGTAGGAAAATGCAGTTCAACTACGGAGGAGACTTAGACTACATACTATAGGAGTGTCATCACATGAAAAAATACTTGAGTTACCCTGGAATAGTCTCTCTAGACCCCATACCCTCAAGCATTTATCAAGTTGAGTTATCGTGGACTGGTCACTCTGGACCCTAGACCCTCAACATGACCCATGTGGAGCCAGAATACCATTTGATGAAGATGGGGAACTCTAATAATACCTACTCTCTAGGTATCATCCTATTCCCATCCTTATCCTATACAAGTGTTCAAGGCATGGGAAAGGCATCATCACTAATTATCATTTTAATGTAATCTACAAATTTTAATTACTAAGTTATCACTTAATTAAAATACTTATGATAGGTTATCCTGGTACTGGCCTCTTTGGGCCCCAGACCCCTACTATAAGGCACTCCCTTAAGATGCACCTAGATAACCTCTCCTAGGCTCACAAGTCATGAATAACCACATAGGTCTCACAAAAGTATGATGATAAAATTCTAGTCCACAAAAGATATCAAGGACACACACTGGTCCTCAAACCAAAACATCATAAACACTCTCTCAAAGAGTTCACCTAAACATGAGCTTAGGTTTCAACAAGGTTGGGTAGAAATGATCAAAATGATACAACATCATAATACATGATAAATAGAAATATAAGCATCAATAGAACAAAACACCCCACCTCTAGTATACACACCATGAAAAGCCAACGTAAACCCCCATTCCACAAAAAATTACACAATAAGGTTTAAGTAATAATCCTTAAAATATAAATTCATACATAAAAGAACATCCTATATTTTTAAATTAAAGATTCTAAATTACTTGGAAAAAAAACCAATATGTATATACACGCACTCAGAATAAGTCCAATTCATATAAAAAAATTCAATCATTTTAATATATTTACATAAACCCCATGTTTTAACAAAACTAAATAAATAAATAATAAAAATGAAACAAAATAATAGATTAAATATTAACTAATTAATAAATTTAATTATTAATTATTAATATTTAATAATAACAATATTTACTATCTCTCATGTACTTCGTGAAGGTAATGCTCTTGCAGATTGCTTAGCTAATCTAGGTTGTAATAATGTTCATATTGATACTTCCTCCTCGGGTCCCTCATTGACGCAATTTCCTAATATCTTAAAGATCATTTAGCATGAATCACATCTGTCTTAATAATCTCATGCGGGCTATGCAAAGATACAATTTCTGGGATGGTGTTGCTCCTATTGGTGGATTTTTTCTTCTCCATTTGTTGTTTATGGTTCATAACATTATGCTAACATATGATTGTGTCAAAGGGGCTTTGGACATGCTATCATTTAGATTTGTTAAAAATGCCCTATTCCTAAATGGGAAATCTTTGGACAAAATTTTTATTTCTAACATTTTTTTGTAGTTTCTTCTTTTCTTGATCTTTTGAATAGGGTCTCTTTTTCTATGGCACCTCTCATTGTGGTCCATGATCCTCCTCCTTTGGCTCCTTTTGCTTTGCCAGATTTAAATGAACAAATTGTTGTTTTTGGTGCTGGTAGTTATAGCTAAAATGCTCTTCCTTCCCCCGCAGCTTTGGAAGAATGATATGCTTTCTCTAAGAAAATTTTGTACTCATGCAATGTATGGTTGGGATTAGTTTTCTTGTTTTGGGTTTTTGGGTTTTGGCCTTGCCATTCCAATTTGTAACTCATGTATATCTTTGTATATGTTATTTTGTCTGGGTGGGTATAGTTTTTATGGATTATGGGTTTTATCCTTAAGACTATGGTCTCTCTTCTCTATTTAGCTTCTTGAAATTTTGTATCATAGAAAGGATTGGGGGTTTTCTTTCTGTTTATTTCCCTCAGGAGCTCTTAAACTAGTTAAAAAATTAATAATATATATTATATTCAGTGGCTCTGTCCACCTTTTCATTAAAAAAAATAAAAATTAACATGTAATTATTAATTTTAAATAAATTAAATTTTTAATTAAAATATAATTTAAAAGTTTTAATTTTTTAAAACAAAACTTTTAATCAAATAAACAAACCCCTTAAAGGGGTGCCACGACTATTGCGCTAGTAGGCCGTGGTAGGTTTGTTGACTAACCCACGACAGTGTTGTGGCTGCCAGCATGATTGTCACTGGCCCTGCCTTCGATAGCCATCGGCTTACTGTTGGCAGTCCACACAACCAGGGTGGGGGATGGGGTCCTCCCCTTTTGTATTATTATCATTTTTTCTTTCTTTCTTTAAAAAAAAATTCTGACAAAAAAATAAATATTGTATTATTTTTCCAACAACCTTATATATATATAAATAATTCCCTAATTTTCCATGTGTTTTTAATTCAATGAAGGCTAGGGTTTACAATAAGACTAATTTTCTTAAATAAGACTTTCACATAAAATCATATTTACATATATATCTGTCTACATGCAATTATATATCAAATACATATCTATGAAAATTATTCGAGACAAAATACTATCAATTCTGGGTAAATGCCCTAACTGGGAAAACTCACACGCTTCCCTAAAACCTCTTCCTAGGTTTTTAAACAATCACTTCAAAATACCAGATATATTCTTGACACAATTTTCTATGCAAGAAAATCCTTAATCAAAACTATTCCAAAACTCTTCAAAAACAAACTTGATTAAAAACATAAAACCTTTTTTAAATTCACTCACTTTAAACAATTCTAGACACGAAGCAAACAATCTTTTCAAATGAAGGATTTTGCAAAAAAAAAAGGGATTTCACAAGAAGAATAAAATTCAACCTCCAAAATTACAAGCTTTCAATAATTTTCAAAATTCACCAAAGAGAGCTCCTCCAAAACCTGATAGACGTAATGAAATAATAACTCAAAAATCTCTAATATAGGAAACCTATTGCACCTAGGGTTTCTAAAACATGCAATTCCAAAAAAAATCAGAACTTATCTCTCCACCTTATTTTTATCAAAACCTCTTTGCATGATTAATAATATTTTAATAATAAGATATGCACTTTTTCAATTATCAACTTCTAATTCAACTTTACCTTGAATTCATATTTTAATTATTTTTTTATTAAACTAAAAGTGCAACTTTAATTATATTTTAATATTTAATTAATCAATTAATATTTTAGCACATTAATAATTATGTAATTGATAATTAAATATTAATCAATCAATTATACCTATAATTTTGATTTTGGGTCTAATAATTAATTAAATCTGTAATTCCATAATTAGACTTTTAATTAAGTCTTTTTAATAAATAAAGGTATTTAATTGACTCTTAATATTCAAAAATCCTTATATTTAATATTCTTATACTCATAGGATATAATTATTTTAATATAATAATTAACTTTAATTAATTATTTTAACTAAATAAACCACACAACAAACTCACGTGACTTACAACACGCAAAAATCAGCTAACTCAAATAACAAACAAACTCAACGGAAGGGCTCACGAATTCATGTTACCTTGACAAATTTAGATAGGTAGAAAAAGTAGATACTTGTCCATTATTCCAAGACAATCAATTGCTTGGGTTGGGATTTCACTTGTATGTTATCTCCCCTCTCTTACCATTGAGATATTGTGATAGAGCACGTTCATCCCGGCAATTCAGGAAACTCAATGCCCAGTACCTACAAACTTGCATAAAAGATGAGCATGTACATACATGTATAAATATATATCAAACAATGGTGAGGATTGGTTGATCACGTGGATCTCACAAGTAACTACGACTCCATCCCTCAACCATATTAAGCACATCAAACATAAATATAAAACATACACGCCAACCATACACATGCAAGTATGTGATCAATAAAACCATAAACATAAATAACATCAAATCTATCTGAGGATTTATACACACATGAAAAGTGAACTAAAAGAGTTTGGCCAATCAAACTTAAAAGAAAACTATAGGAGGGGTATTAAAATAAACCTATGATCATGAGTGAAATCACTACATAATATTTGAAAGGTTATGACATGGGTCAAAGGATCACCTTTACCATTATAAGTCTCTAAGTGGGGAACTTCCATGTATTAAAAAATAACAACACAGATGATATCCAAGGACAAAGGACTAGCAATGTCACACATAGGAATGTTGAGCTTGGATTGGATCATGGAAGCAATTTTTTGTTGCAAGGACATAATTTGAGTCAAGCTACTAATAGTAGAATTTGTAGAAAGAGTAGTAGAAGATATGTGTGAAATGGTTGAACCATTATGAGAAATGGAACAAATGTTAGAATATGAAAAAAGAACACTATTGTATGTGGGCATTGATGAAGGTAAAGAAACACATGGAAAAATTGAAGGAATAGTGGGAACAATAGGATTAGGAATGCTAATATTTGTAGGGTTGATATTTTGAATGGGATTTGTTATGATGGACGAAGCATAAGTGGACATACTAGGAATGGAGGTAGAAATAGGTATGGAGGTCTCAACACTAGTAGTAGGTGGAATCAAATATATCTCTTGGGAACAATCTCTAATAGGATTGACATTGTTATCAATGAGATGAGATATACTACACAAGATATTACCACCATGCTCATCATTACAAATTATCTTCCTCAAACCCTCTACAACAAATATGACCTTGGGATTATATTTTTCTTGTCCTACCCATTGCTCAAATTTTTTAAAGTCATGGGAAAGTTTTTGAAATGTCATAGGAGGGACTCTTAAGGCCTCATATTCATCATGGGAAGAATGGGAAGTGTTTTTATCAATAATATGATTGATGAGATTAATAGGCATGTTGGTCTCTTCAAGATTCCTAGGAAAAGTAGAAGGCTCAGGATCAAAGGAATCCATAAGTCTACAACTTCTCCTAACTGGAATGCTATAAATAGGACTTAAGGTAATAAAACTCATACAAAAGATAAGGAAAAAAAGATCTAGTGCAAATTTAAAAATTTAAAGAGATATACAATTCAAATTAAGTAAAATAGCAATTTTTTAATGAAAAGTGCATCTAACTATCAAATGTAGAGATCTAATATAAAGCATACAAAGTAGATCTAAATGCAAAGAAGATATAACTACAAAAAATAAGAAGTATGTAAGAAGAGTCGGGCTCACAAAAAATGTACAAGGTGAAAAGGGAAGCAATATATAAATGGGGTAAATCACTTCCCATTTTCATGAATTGCACATTTTTGAACAAAGATTCTCCACTAGGTTCAAGAGGAGACTCAAACACTAAATGGGACAATGTTCCTTCTCTATAATATGTGATTATGAAAATGGAAATGATGAAATAGAGTATTTTAAATGATTAATTAGAAAAGTTATTGAAAACTGGTAAAAATAGACTGATACAAATAGACAGTAAGCTAAAATGCACAAAAATAAAAATGAGAAAGAAAATCTAACTTGTGACTGAAATCTAGGCTCATCATGTAGGGGACATGATGGAAATGGCAACATGTACCTGAGACAAGATGAAAATAGTGACTTGTCCTTGATTTTTTGACCTAAATTTCTCAAAGATTGTCTAGTTGTTCCTGATATACCTAAAAAAGTTTTGACAGCTCCATAACTTGTTCTTGCACACAAAAAATTGGGGAAAAAGTTATCTAAAGGGGTTTTTCATGGTCAAACCCCTATTTAGGAATCAACTTTGAAAATAAAATGAAATTATATAAAGGAAAGTATGTAAAATAAAAATGATTGATTCATACTGAGCGGGCTTGTATGTATCTTTACATACATACATACATACATATTGATGCAACGGCATTCTAGGGTACTCGACAAATCTGCATGGTGGTGTGTTGATTTGGTTTTGTGTTACTCGGTTGCAACTTTAACCGACAATCTCAGTTATTGAAGGAATCTTGATTGCTAAAGGAAATCAATGAAACCTCTTGTGCTCGATGGAACTTGTACTCGACGATTCCTGTGGTGCTCGATCAACGTGCTTTCTCGGTGATGCCTATGTTACTCAGTGTTGCTTGGCATGATCGATTGTTTCATTAGTGCTTAGTTGTTTCTCTGGTGCTCAGTAGTTCTGGTTTACCAACTGGAGTTCTTGGAGCTTTGGTTGGCCGACTTGGTGCATTTATCATTGGTAGCTTTTGTTGTATTCTCCTATGTAGATCTAGAGGCCGACATGGAGAATTAAATGTTTGTAAGGCTATTTGAGAGCCTATTGTTGTTGCATTTAATATTTGTTTGTAATAAAAGTCGACTTGGCTTAGGAGTTAATTATTTCTTCCAGCCGACTTGTGGTTGAGGAAATGTATTTAAGGAGAGTTTGGGTAGTTGTTTAAAGGTAGATTTGGGGAAGTCAGTAAGGGATTAGATCTAGATCCTGTGAGATCTTGAAGATCAGATTGTTATTTGATAATTGTAGTAGTAGAGCTAGTGGTTTGCATACTTGGAGACAAGGAGATTTCTTGGAGGCTTGGGAGCTCAAGTTTAGATCTACCTTAGTGATTTCCATTAGTTGTTGATTGTTTCAGAGCTAGACTAGTTGGAAGATTGCAAAAATAATTTGATTTTATTTGGCCCTAACCTGAAAGGCCTTACAATTGGGCATGTTAATGAAAATTTAGTTGAAAACATTGTCTTGTTGTGTTATTCCACATTGTGGTGTTTGACTACTTGTTTGGACTGTCCTTAATTGGATCCTCCTTACTTGTCCTGCATCACATACATACATACATACATAAACATATATACAAACACATACTTATGATACATTGTATGTTGCATTACAGTCCTAATCCTTCCAAACCATGCAAGTTATGTTTCTATTATTGACTAACATGTTTATGTTGATGATGAAATGCAATGCTAGTTATAGTTTTGTTGAACAAATAGTATATTATGACATGTTTATGTTTTCGATTAAGGTAAAAACAATTTTTGAAGGGAACAGTAACCCTTTACAATAGGAAAAATTAGCACAACACAAAAAGAGATAGCTGGGGGAAACAACATAGAACAATTGAAACCCCCCCAACACTAGCACCCAGCAAAACCAGACTGGTACATGAAAAAAATGGGGCGTCGACCAACTAGCACAGCTTACGAAATTTTTTCCATATATTTGGCAGTGTCCTCCTTCAACATATCAAATTGTTGGATGGACTCCCATAGAGCTATGATTTCCTTTGAATTGTCTGCTTTCTTTTTCCTCGTACTAGCTCTAGTACGAGAACCAGGGCCAGAAGGGGTAGACCCTTTAATATCCTCATCTTCAACAACAATAGGGCTGTTATTTTCTTCTAGACCAGAGAGAAGGGCCCCCAGGTTTTCAGTTGTAACCTTCATGCCTTCAAAGTTTTGCTTCATGATTCTGCTAAGGGTTTCTTCAATACTCAAGATGCAGCTAGAGGTAGTCTGCACACGGTAGTTGACAATGGTATTAATTTTTTGTTCTAGCTTCTCCATCAGGCCTTGGCCAGTAGAACCATCACCCATGACAGTGTCAGTGGAAGAAGAGATTTTAGGCTTAGCCAATAACATGGCAATTTTATTAACTCTATCTTCCAGCTCAGAATACTTGATTTTGACATCTTGAATTTCATCATACAAGCAAGAGTTCATTTGCATGTCCATGCCAACATTCTCTTTGAGAACCTTCATGAACCGAAAAATACCTTTACCCTTATCAATGTGCTCATCCTGGCTGTTCACAATATTCTTCTCAGGGTTCTTCTTATCACTGCCCTCTTCTTTTTTCTCAACGGCCTCGTCAAATGAAATTTTTATGTTGCTAATGAAATGTTTATGTTATTTATGTTGATGATGAAATTCAATGATGGTTATACTATGGGTGTAGGTAAATTGAGAATCATGGCACAAGGTAGAAAGTGAATTAGATCAAGACAAAGGAAGAATGTTAGAGTCACTCGTGGGGTGCACTTCATTGACAAAGTGAATATAGTCCCCAATGAAGAAAAATTATTTTTGATTATGTTGAAGAAAAAAAAATCAAATGTGATGTTCAACATAACATGTATCTAGACCCTATTCTTGAAATAGATATTAAAAATGTTCATCAATCAAAACCAAGAGAAAAGTGGTCTATAGATGAAATAAGAAAATAAATTACCAATGTAGAAAACAAGATGTCAATTAGAGTAGAAATAATCAATTATGGTGTTCTTGATACATGTTTGAGGGGATAGTTGATGGGTGTTACAACCAAAAAGATGAGGGGATCACATATCATTTCATCTATAAAGGAGGAGGCTTAAGTTTTCCAATGGTGCAAGGACATGGGTGAAAATTGGCACAAAATGTAGATTAGTCAAATAAATTTAACTATTGCCCAGATTTGTGGGAATAGGCCCAACCCCTTCAAAATTGGTATGCTAGGGAAATCATGGTGGGCTGATTTTGGATGTAGGTACCCCAATTTGACTATGAGAATAGTTGAAGGAGTGGACACAGAAAAAGTATTTATACTATGACCTATTGTGGCATCATTCTATGAAAACCTAGAGAACATATAAAACTTGAACCACTGTAGATCCAATAGAATTTGTAAAATTGATGAGACTAGTGTACAAGCTAGCAAAAACTATGGCATGAGAGTGATTACCGGATTGGGATAGAGATGTGTACTACACTTGATATCAAAAATTAGAGAGTGAATAATAGTTTTGGCTTGTGTTAGTACAAAGGGGTATTCCTAGGTTTTACATATTTGAAGCAAAGAGATACATTAGAAATTACATAGTGAATTGTAGGGAGGTGCATGTAAAGCATGCCAAGAGCATGCCAATAAAATTCATAGATCACAAAGGAACTCTTTCTTAATTGGTTACAACATTTTGTAGCATCCATCCCTAGTGGGGTTTCACCAAGTAATAGAGCCCTTCTTATCTTTCACAGTAATGGAAGCCACATGGCCTTCAAGATGATTGAAGAAGAAAAGCACTTAGGAATTTACTTGCTAACACTACCTACTCATACCAGCCACATGATAAAACTATTGGATACCATTTTTTTCTCTTATTTCAAGAATTACTTCAAACATAACAGAACTGTAGGGAAGTCAAATAACCCCCCACATTGAAATTGGACAGAAAGAGTTAGGAACTCTTACAATTAAAGCTTTTAGGAAAACAATGACACTATGGAACATTATGAGTGGGTTTTGTAGGACTAGAATTTGGCCACAAAATCTATCTACACTAGACAAGGATACGAGGCCAAGTCAGGCCTTCGATGTTCAAGATGATGAGAAAATAATTGGAACAGAGCTAATGTAATTACAATGGAAACTCGACCAAAATACATTCTAGTTGAGGTTTTCTTGTGATTGGTTGGCTACACTAAGACTAACATTAATATTTTTGTGCAAACTTACAAACCCAACAATGATGTTGGAGAGGGTATAGTCGAGGGTCTCATTTTTCCATCACAGACCAATCAACTAGACCTCCCTATTATGAAAGCACCATGAAATAAGGGTACAAAAACTACATCAAAAGGTTTGAGTCTTTCAACACAAGTTGGAAAACCATAGTAGCTTGTGGAAGTAACCATAAATATTGGATTACAAAAAGATCTCATGACTGTTGAAGTCACCCTTTCCATGCCGACCCCACCTCAAATTGATCCAACATATGTAATCCATTATTTCACAAACACAATAGATTGGGATGAGGAGATTGTTGTAGCTTGTGAAGATGAAAATGGCTTAAGTGATGAAGAAGTTGACTATGTGTTGCACACCCAAGAGGATGGGCATCAATTGACAAGTTTGATGAGTCAATTCTTGAAACTTCCAATGCAAAAAGAGACTCGTACATCATGAGGAGGATGTATAGGAGTGCTTCTCCTGAGTAGGAAGTCATAAATATTAACATCTTATGACTACATTCAAATTCTCAATGACGAAGAGGTGAAAAGGAAGATAAATGAGGACTCGCAACAATGTAAAAAGTAGAAAATGATGGAGAGGAAGATAAAATGTAAAGAAAATCAAATACAAAGGGAACCAATGAGGGTGGAGAAAGCTACAAGAAAAAAATAAGAAGATGGGGAGAAGAGGATAAGAAAAGAGGAGAGGTTAAAGAGACAAGAGTAGTCCAAGGCTAAACAAGAACAAAAGACAATTGCAAAGAAAGAAAAATAAGTAGAGAAAGCTAAAAATAAGAGCATAAAAGAGGAACTAATACAACCAGTGTAGATGATATGATGAGCATCTACTTGCCAGTTTATGCAACTATCAGTGCCTTGTAATTTGGGATTGGCAACTTGCAAATCAGTTTTGATGCCAAGAAAGCATTTCTTTCTCACATAGAAAGTTTTCAAGAAGCCCATCTTAGCCAACAAATTATAGGTACAAGTGAGATGAATTTTGTGTTTTGATCGATGTAGTAGGTTTTTTTGGCATTTGTTGTGCAAAGAAAATCAAATACTTTGGGTTGAAATAAGTTGATTTTTTACCTCTATAGATGCAGTTCGAGTTAATATATATCTCTAATATGATTATTAAATGTGCTAATGTCATTAGTGGTATATTTGAGACCTCCCATTTATAACATAAAATGTTGATTGTGTGCTATCTGATATGATTATAAAATGTTGTTATTTTGGGAACCTAATGTGTATATGTTTCAGTCATATTTATTATTGTCTATTGGTTTCAATCATCTATATTATTGTGTATTATTTTCTCAATTTATTGCTTGAAGCCATATGGTTTAGAAGATGGAAATGTACATAAATATGCATCTATAAACATGTACAATGCATAGACATGTACATAAATATGTATCTATAAACATGTATACATATGTATGTATACACATATAATATACATGACTATACAGTTCAATACATGTACTGTTAGCTTGTTGTGACTGATCAAGAAAGTACTATCCAGGAAAGTACTGTACACTTTTCCTGCCAAATTTTTTTGAGGCTAACATACTTTCAGCTATTTTTGGGCCGACATGTTATAACTCATTCTAACCCTAAAGCAAAAAAATATTGTATAATATGGCTTAGGGTTAGGGATTTCATTATGTATGATTTTAGTACTTGCGACAGAATTGAGCTGTAAGGGATTATGAATTGTAATCAGGTTGTAATCATTGGATAATAATAATATTGGACTCGATGTTGGTGGATGTAACCCAGGGATTGGGTGAACCACGTTAAATCTTTGTGTCTCATGTTCTCTTCTGTGTGTTTTACTATTTTCTGATATTGGTTATATTTGCGCATAATTATTTTTTCTGCCTTGTTAATCCTAACAAGTGGTATTAGAGCAAGGTTATTTCATTCATTCTTTCATCTATTCTCTGAAGCAGGTCTCACAAATTAGTGGGAGAGTCTCTTGGTTAAGTGGGAGAAATGGCTGACAAGGGTAGGATGAAGGTTGATAAGTTTAATGGGTAGAACTTCCAGTTATGGAAGATGCAAATGGAGGACTATCTCTATCAGAAGGATCTATGGTGGCCATTAGAGGGAATAACCAAGAAAGAGGCAACAATGTCTTAGGAAGAATGGGATATTTTGGATAGGAAGGCACTAGGGAGTATTCATTTATGCCTGGCACAATTGGTGGCATTCAATATTACTGGAGAAACGAAAGCTAAATATTTGATGGACACCCTAGCGAAGTTGTATGAAAAGCCTTCAGCTTCAAACTAGGTATTTCTTATGAAGCGTTTATTTAATATGAAAATGGTAGAAGGTGGATCATTCACTGATTATTTGAATGAGTTTAATATAGTTACAAGTCAGTTAGCCTCAGTTAAAATTACTTTTGATGAAGAGGTTAGGGCTCTCTTGATTTTGTGCTCTTTGCCAGAAAGCTAGAATGGCTTGGTAATGGCTATTGTAATACCCCAAAAATGGGCTATAAGTTCATTAATCTCCTACATCTTCAATTCGAATGAAATCGACATCAAAGTCCTAATTTAAGGCACATCTAAACATCATCGAATCATAATTGATTATCTTAAATTCTACATCGGGGAATATTCCTAGTAATATTCCTAATCATCATAATTATCTTTAATTTTATAATTATTTGGCAATAAATCACATTTATCCTAAAATTTGATTAATTAAATATTTTGCATATTTAATTAATTAGATTTAATATTTGCCACTTAATTGTTTAATTAAATTTAATTATATCTATTATTAATTGTATTATTTAATTTTGACAATAAATCAAAATTCCTATGAATAATTGATTAAATTCTTATTTAATTAATTAAAGCATGTTGTCATTATTTAATAATATAATTTTTAATAAAAGTTTGGTAAAATAGTTAATTAACCCATAAATTAATTATTTTATTTCAAAAAGCAGTTAAGTTGAGAATAAATCACTTTATTTATTTATTAAATCATAATTATCCATGTGCACATTCAAGGACCAGTTAAACTCAAAATTGGAAAATCAATGCAAGTTGTTAGCTTTTTGAAACTCAACATCTTTTCGAGTTTTAAAGTTGATCTAAACTTCTAATTCAAGTTGAACTGTGCTTTTGCATGATTTTTGTGACTTAATTATCTTTATTTAAAAAATAACTCAAAAATCAAGTTGGGTTATTTGAGTGATTTATGGCTTTTTCTCATGCACCTCCAAAGCCTTGGATTTCTATAAAAACAAGGCTCAGCTCTTCATAATTCATCTCATATTTTGCACAATCACGCTGGAGAATTGGAATTGAAGAATCAAAGCTCTTGCGAATCGACATCTTTGTGAGATCAATCTTATTTTTGCATTCATAGCATATCAATTTTCAATAGGATTCATAACATATCAATTTCATATTAGCATAGATTCATATTAGTTTTTATCATTCTTATTGCATAGAAAATATCAAAAATATAGATCAATTGCATTCAAATCCTTCATTTAGGTGTCGTCTAGGTCACTGATCTCGATTACAATATGAGAACATCAATCTCGCACCTATTAGAAGGCAGTAAATCGCTTGGTTAGATTAGATTTCAATTTTGCACGATTTTGATTATAGCTAACCTCTAATGTTTTACTGAAGTGTTGTGTCTATAGATCAGGTACAATTTTCACACACACATTTTTGGCGCCCAACATGGGGCAACCCACCTTTGCATGCTGGTTTTGATTTTTTTGGGAGCTAAAACCCCAAAGTTTCAAAGATTTAATTTTATCTCCCAAAAAGCTTGGAATTTTGGTCTGAAATTTGTTTTGCAAGTTGGTGACATATCAGAGAAGCTATAGTAAAAAATTTAGAACTTTTTGAGATGTTTTGAATTTTTAATAATTTTTTCTTCAAATTTCAGAAAAAATTAATATCTAATGCAAATCAGCATATTTTTTGGAAATTTTTATATTTTTAGAAATTTCTTTAAATTCTACAGGGGGTCCATTCTTTTTGTTTTAAATTTGGACATGATAAAATAGCTCAAATAGTCAATTTACAAAAACTAGTCTGTTTTGATAAAATGGGTCTCTAGGGCACAAATGAAGAGATTTTTCTAAAATTTTTGCATTTTTGGAAAGCTCTCTATTTTTTAGTAGGGGTCTCTATTTTGAATTTTTATTTTTGTAGCCAAAATCATATCAAAAAAATCAGATCTTGTTGACTAGGTCAAATGCAGTGCAAAAAAATTAAAATTTTGTGATGGGTATGCACTTATTTTTCATATGATTCAATGCATGATATGAGTTGTCATTTGGATTAATTTCTAGTTATTATTTATCCTAACAATTTATTTTTAGATCTAACCCTAGGGTTTTCATAAGTTGAATATACCTTGCATATCTTGTTTGCTTGTTCGCTTGTTGGAGAGTTCGTAGCTTGCTTGCATAGTAAAGCTCAACAAAAATTGCTAAAAATCAAGTAAAATCTACTAAGCGCATTGCGAGGATCCTAGGTATTCTCCTTCATCTAATAATATTTTGATTTGGGACTTAAAATAAATCTCTTATGTGTCAAGCTTGTGTGCATCTTTTCATGCTTTTGATCTATTTCTACACACTTGCATAATTGATACTAGGTTGTGACCCCTTAAGGATTCATTAAGTAGTCTTAGATACTTGTGATTGATCTTGATTTCTATCTTGGGTTATTGGACTCACTCATCTATCGACCCCTCATTTTCACCCCGTGGTTGCAATCTCAGCACCACAAAGGGGAGGGGTCAACAGGACAAAAGCGTTAAGTGTTCCACTTGGCAACCCTTTTGTGCTTTTAGGAACTCACTTGTTTTCTAAGTTGGGGACTCATTTTCAGCTTGTGTGAGGTGTTAAATGTTCCACCTTGTGGACTCATCTCATATTTTTTTTAAGCGTTAAGTGTTCCTCTTTCTACTTTTTGGGTACTTTTGGTAGATTTGCTTTCGGGAATATATCTGTGCTCACATAGTAATTAGACCCTATGAACACTATTCATGATTCTTGAGAGATTGGATTCCTAGAGAAATCTTTCTTGACTACAAAATCCTTGTAGGTAGGGAGGATACTTAGTGTGTTTCACATTCAGCTTGGTTAGTGCGTCTTCTCTTATTGATCGACACATTCTCTCTCCGGAGAGGTTGATAGATCATGTGGGGTTGATATCATGAGCTTTGGTGAATCAAAATTGGTTAGTGTGTCTTCTCTTATTGATTGATACATTCTCTCCCTGGAGAGGTTGATAGATCACGTGGAGTTGATATCACAGACCTTGGTGGAACAAAACTTTGTCTTAGCATGTTGGATTAATCTGCTTGCTTTATTTGGGTTAAAAGTGAAGAGGTGTCAAAACCTTGAATCTGGAGCCAAGTCCCCTTGTGGTATAAATCTGTGAGTCACCTTTAGAGAGGGTTAACCATAGCGGACAATCCCTTCACAGGGCAAACTGCGTTGACGGAACCTCAAGCGGTAATAGCCATTTTTGCCATGGTAGTGACAGCCGCTATATAAATGTCCTTGTGGAAGAAATCTCCATGGGTATGGTTCATTGTTGGGTTGTCAGATCTCCCTAGCAGCTCTTGAAGATTAAGTTCTCGGACTGTGTCAAAACCCTGGTGCACCGGGATTGGAGTTCACCCCTTTGAATCATAAAAGTTACAGAGTCAAACCATTACTAAAAACCCTAGAGAGGCCAATTTTTCATTCTCAGGTATATGTGTGTTATTGCAAAACTTTTCAGAACATACATGATTAGTACTCTCAGGGATTAGCACAATTTGGTCACTTGATTGTTCATGTGCAAGGTTGCTTTTGCCCTTGCTCATTGTTTTTAGACGTGCTTGGAATCACTTGCTAGCTATTCTACATGCTTGTTTATCTACTTGGCTATTAAAAATGATCAAATCTGGTATAACCTTCAAAATCTGGATGGTACAAATTTGCAAACAATTCAAATCTGAAAACTCAAAATTTGCAAAATCTGAAGTAAAATTCTTTTCTGGAGTCAAAAGTCATCTCAGGAGGTCAGAAAGTCATACGAGTTTTGTCAACTATCGTTTCATTGCTACCCAACTGTCGTATGAGTTTAGCAACTATCATTTCATAGACTACCCAGTGTCGTACGAGTCTGCAGAGTGTCATTTGGAAAAATTTGAGAGAGTTGTCAGAAATTGTCAAATTGCAAGATATTCAATGTTTCCAGCCTAGTTCCAGAATCTGTCAAAAATATCATTGTGTCAGGAACAGAGCAGTAGCTATTGAGCATTCTACCATTTTCTGAGATTAATCTTTTGAATCCGATCTAGCCTTCTGTTTGATCAATTTGAGTCCTTTTTATCTCGTGTCAAAACCTTGTCATAACTATCAATCTTCAATCAATCTTCAAAAATAGACTAAGTGTTGAGAACTCATGTCCGCTATCTTTTGGGCGATCTATCCCATACATCCAGGGCACAGTATCCTTCACCCACGTCTCATCAAATCTTCAAAACTATCATAAGCTTGACAAGGTTGCGTCATCCGATTTTCTTGAATCAAATTGTTCTTCAGTTGTCTTCATCCTTTTCTTCTGTTTCATTCAAAGTTAATGGTGGAGACCAGAGCTTCTTCACACAAGAAATCAGAAGAAACATCTCAGAACTTACTTTTGACCAATACCCCAGGTCCAACTCTTGAACAACTCATCAAGTCAGGTATCTACGAAGACGACGGTCTCGGTAACTTTCGATTGAAAACTGGTTACATACCTCCTCTATCAACTCACAGAGGTAATCAACAAACTCCTCCTCAATCTATTCCAGGAAGCCCAAAAACTCCTACCATGTCTCAAGTAGGGACAAACCACAATTCTCTAGGAGGAGGATCCCAAGGACACCATTCTCAACATAATACCGACCAAGAACCTACACCCTCTGAAATCCATCGATGTCAGAATGACGATGAATTCAAGAGAATGATGAGGCATTTCTTGAAAGTGGATAGAGAGGCATACTTTTTGTAATTAGCCCAGGAAGGAGCTAAACTTCCTCCTCACTTCAATGTCAAAGATATCATCATGCATGAGGAAGAAACTCCGATGACGGCCATAATGAACCAGCTACATGCTATGCAGGTCAAAATGAATAAAATTGAGAAAGAGAAGGAACCCAAGGAATTCTCCATGGAGGCCCTTTGTCCTTTCCCTTTTGACAAAGACTTGTATATGCCTCCATTCCCAAAAAGAGTGGAGATGCCAAAGTATGACAAATATGATAGACACTCTGATCCTCAAGATCATGTCAGAGAGTTCTGTACGCACTCCATGGAATTCATGCATGAACTGACCTATCTGATGCATCTTTTTCCTAGATCCTTGGGAGGAGCATCCATTCAATGGTTTTCGAGATTACCTTCTACGATCAAAACTTTTGAGGAATTGATTAAATTGTTTTATCAACAATATTCCTACAATATTCAACATCTGATTACCATGATCGATATCTGTAACCTCAAGCAATATCCAGGGGAATCATTCCTAACTTTTCTCAAGAGGTGGCGAAAGAAGTTTTCTCTATATGCTAGACCAATTCCCGAAATGGAGAAACTTGAAATCTTTATCAATAACCTTGTTTCAGAGCTCAACTATCCATTACAAATGCAAGATCATGTATCTTTTGATAAAATGGTGGATAATGCAATCAAGATTGAGAAAGTACTTGTCAAGAAAGGAGAAATCACACTTCAAAAGGACAAGTTTGAATCTGGATCTAGTTCAAAAGATAAAAACAAGAGCTGGAATAGAAACAAAGGTATCATCTCTGATGGTGTTGTTGACACTATCCGCACCCCATCAAAGGCACCGGCCTACAATCTCACCCTTGCCACTAAAGCCATTGAAGCTTCAAAGCAAAAATCTGCTGAACCATCTCCAAAGAAGCCATTCAAATGATGGGATAATAAATGAAAGTTTACTCCCCTGGGAGAATCTTTGGAATCTACCCTGAGAACCTTGATAGCTGATAACATGATCTCTTTACCACCAATCTGAAACCCTGATCCGGATCCAAAACCATATTGGTGGAAAGATAATAAATTTTGTGCTTTCCATCGGACTAAAGGCCATAAGACTAATGGATGCTTCCACTTGAGGCATACCATTCAAGACTTGATAGATCAAGGGGACATCACGATTGATAATCCTACTAGCAATAATGATCACACAACATTTACAGAACTGTTTCCACAACATGGCAAGGGAATTTCCACTTCTCAGCCTAACATGGGGGCAAAAGTCAACTATGCCTACCCTGGAAACAATGTTGTCATCAATATGGTTGAACCATGTCTCTCTGAGAGCTGCAATGTCATCACGATTGTATGAAGAGACAAAAATCATTCCTCAGCTAATGTGGTTACCAGATCACAAGCTCAGGCTCATCTGAAAGGACAAACACCAAGTTCATCTAATGTCCCTAAGATACCTTTCAATCTCACATCTGCTTCTAAACAGAAGGTTGCCTCAAAATCTTCCAATCTAAAGGATACAAGACCTACATCTTACAGCATCGTCCAAAAACTCCAGCATACCAATGCCAAAATATCTATGTTTGAGTTACTTCGAATATCTCCAGCTCATAGAGATATCCTAGACAAAGCTTTGCTCGGCTCTAATGTTCCTGATGATCTAGATCTAGACAGGTTCCAGACTATGGTTGGTCATCTAACGTCTCCGCAATATATCTCCTTTTTAGAGGAAGATGACAACTCTTTGAGTCACCCACATAATCAGCCCTTACACATAGAAGTCTTGATCTAGAATCATCGAGTCAAACGTGTGTTGATAGATGGGGGCGCAGGCCTCAACATTTGTTCTTACAACTTAATCACACAGTTGGGATTCTTAGAGATGGCTATTGATCCTTGAAAGAAGATCACCATAAAAGCCTATGATGAACAAGAAAGAGCTTCTAAAGGCACCATTGTCTTACCTATCCGAGTGGGTCCGGTCATCAAAGATACCACATGTCAGGTGCTTTATCTACCATTGGCTTACAATATCCTTCTAGGGAGACCCTGGATACATGAAATGCAAGCTATTCCTTCTACGTACCATCAATGCTTGAAATTTCCCTATGAAGGAGTGGAGGTTACTATCCCAGCAGATCTGAGTACAACTTGCAATACATTGAAGGAAAGTGCCGATAAGCTTGTTCCCAATAATAGAGAATCTCCCATCAAGCAGCTAAATGTTGCTTCCACATCTAAGATGGATGACATTGCTAAAGAGATCAATATCAAAGATAATGGGATGGGAGAATACACTATAGAGCTAGTCTTGTCTCTGACATCTCTCCCAATCTCACCTAAGTCATATGGACAATCCTTGAAGCAGTCTAAATCAGAACCTAAGGAACCTATGGAAGCATACAAAAGAAATTTTGTGGCAGAGCAAGTATCCAAACAAGAATTTGAAGAGTATGAAGCTGTGCTAGCATGGCTATATAAAGAGGATTCTGAATCCAAAATTGCTCAACCTAGTGAATCTATAGCACCTACAAACTCTTCTAATTCATATGGTCCAGGAAACAAATTGATAGACAAGATGGGATATTCTAGTCAAGGACCTCTAGGAATCAGTGGAAAGGGTCTTCTGACACCCATTTCACATATTGGTAGAGCCAACAAAGATACTGGTGGCCTAGGGTTTAAGAAGAAACCCTATCATCTCAAAGGTGGTTGTTCTCATGTCATAGAACAAATTACACCAGGAGAACCCCTTCTTAAGAAAGAAGAAACAGAACCCTCTGATGATGATTCAGATAGCTCTGAGCTTATCCCCTATGAAAAATTGCCTAAAGAGATCAAAGATCTTCTTGATGATACAGATGATCCTATCAAAAGAATTAATGTAGTAGAAACACAAGAACCTACTGTAGCACAAGAGATGGTTGCACCACAAGAACCATCTAATCTCGAAGGCAATCAAACTGATCAAGAAGAAGGGGGTAGTTATTCTGACACTGATTCCCATGAATATGAATTCAAGTCAGAGACTGAGGGTAATCCTTCTTCGGGTATTCATCCTGATTTCACACATTTTCTAAGATTTCCTAGAGATCCTGAATCAGAAGCTGAGTCAAATGACTATGAATGGGGTGCCATTCCAGAAGAAGATGAGCTTATAACAGAGAAATATATTGATGTTATTCACCAATATGTGTCTCAACCCAATGTAGGTCTAGAGCGAAACAATGAACTTAACATGTCTGATCCACCTATGGCTGAAGAGGACTCCCATGATGATGTTGAGCCTATTCATGAATTGAACATTTTGAGCTGTAATATCACCTTTGAACTTGAGCATCAGGTTAGGACCAATGATGACATATCCATGTTTGTGAACACCATATCCCAAGCCTTTCCCACTTTGACTATCCAACGCCCTGATCTTATCAACCAAACTTCCACAAACCCAAACCATGGTATTTATACCTTCCCGAATGACTATGCCCTTGCCTGCTACCTCAATGCAGTTGAGCCTATGAGTACTTCCATCAGTGAACTGAGTGTTAGCATGACCGAGTCGGACATCAAATATCTTAGTCAGAAAAACAAGAGTAAAAAGAAAAAGAAAAAGAGTTCTGAGGGTGAAAACCACTTTGTGGCAGTCTCAGAACCGACAAAAGTAAAAAGAAAAGACGTATTTGAAGGTGAAAATCTCTTTGAGGCACCTAAGGATGAGATATTTGATGTCCTTCCGAGTCATTTACAGGATAGATCTCCAGTTCTGATTGAGCCAACTCAATCCATCAATTTGGGTACAACAGAGGAACCACAATTGGTACATATAGCACAATCTTTATCAGAAGAAGAGAAACAGAAATTCACTACATTCTTATAAAAAAAAAAGATCAATTTTGCATGGAAATATTCAGATATGCCAGGATTGGATCCTAATCTCATTATGCACCATCTATCCATTGCTCCTGGAGTAAAACCAATCAAGCAAAAATTGAGAAAGATTCATCCTCATGTTGCGCTCTTAGTCAAAGCAGAACTAGAAAAAATCCTAAAAGCTGGATTCATCCGTGTCATAGACTATGCTGAGTGGATCTCTAACATTGTACCTATTTCAAAACCAGATGGTTCAATCAGAGTGTGCACAGACTTTAGAGATGTAAACAAAGCATGCCCGAAGGATGATTTTCCACTGCCTAACATTGATATGATAGTGGACATGACTGCAGGCTATGAAATGTATTCCTTAATGGATGGCTTTTCTGGGTACAACCAAATCAAAATTGCTCCAGAAGATCAAGAGAAAACAACTTTCACATGTGCGTGGGGAACCTTCTGTTGGAATGTTATGCCATTCGGACTCAAAAATGCTGGAGCTACATATCAAAGAGAAATGACATCTATTTTTCATGATATGATGCATAAAACAATGGAGGATTATGTGGATGATACCTTGGCAAAATCCATGATTAGAACTGAACATCTAACAGACCTGAGCATGATCCTAGACAGAATGGAACAGTTTAGTCTCTGACTAAATCCTAAGAAGTGTGCTTTTGGTGTCACTTCTGGAAAGCTCTTAGGATACATAGTTTCAAAGAAAGACATTGAAGTTGATCCGGCTAAAGTCAAGGCTATAATAGAGATGCAACCTCCCACAAATATCAGTCAAATGAAGATGTTGCAAGGCAGAGTACAGTCCATCAAAAGATTCATATCACAATTATCTGACATATCACAACCTTTTACAAAAAAATTACATAAAGGTGTGACCTTTGCATGGAATGAAGAATGCGAGAACAACTTTAACCATATCAAGAAGTATCTATGAAATCCGCCTATCTTGATGCCTCCTATTCATGGGAAGCCATTGATCTTGTATGTCTCTGCCACAACCACATCATTGGGGGCATTGCTAGCACAACATGATGAAGACAAAAAGGAAAGAGCCATCTACTATATAAGCAGAACATTGGTGGCATATGAAAAGAACTATTCTATGATTGAGAAAGCTTGTCTCACCATGATATTTGCATCACAAAAATTGAGACACTACATGTTAGCTCATACTACTCATTTGGTAGCTAAAATTGATCTACTGAAATATCTCCTAAGCAAAGCTACCCTCACAGGTAGACTAGCTAAATGGGTCATGCTCTTGAGCGAATTTGACATTGAATATGTTGAAAGAAAAGCTATAAAAGGTCAAGTTATTGCTGATCACCTAGCAGATGCACCCATGTTTGATGATACACCCATGCAAATGGAATTTCCTGATTCCTCTATCATGCACCTCTCTTCTAGAGCATGGCGGTTATTCTTTGATGGCTCCTACACACAGAATGGATTTGGAGCAGGCATATTGCTCATCACTCCTCAAGGATACTCGATACCCAAAGCATTTAGACTAAAATTTCCTTGCACAAACAATATTGCTAAATATGAGGCACTTCTTAATGGTATGAAAATGGCAATACAGTGGAGAGTTACAGAGATGAACATCCATGGAGACTCACAACTGGTTATCCACCAAGTCAATGATGTGTACCAAACCAAAGATGAAAAGCTCATTCCTTACAAGAGAATGGTAGATGATTTAAAGAAATACTTCATCTCTATCACATTTGAGCAAATACCCAGAATGGAGAATAAGGCTGCCGATGCAATGGCGACACTATCTACTCTCTTATAGTAGCTCGAACATGAGCTACGCTACGAGTTCTTGGTGGAAGCCCTATGCTATCCTACATATGACACCCCTGAAACCCGCATGATCTGCACTGTTGTAGGTTATGACTCATCTCGCTACAAAAATCTGTTCTCCTATCTCCATGACCAAATCATCCCTGAGTCCTTTAACTATTTTGAGAAATGAAACCTTATCCGATCTACATCCCGATATGTCATCATTGGTAATGATCTGTACAAACGAGGTTTAGATGGTACACTGCTTAGATGTTTAGAATGGGAAGAGTCTCAACGTGCATTAGAGGAAGTCCATGAGGGTATATGTGGGTCACACTTGAATGGTTTAACGTTATCTCAAAAACTTATTAGGGCTGGGTACTATTGGCCTGAAATGGAGTAAGAGGCTATTAAATTTGCTAAAAACTGTCAACAGTGTCAAGTACATGGCAACTTGATTCATGCTCCAGGGAGAGATCTGATTCCCTTTACTACACAATGGCCTTTTCAACAATGGGCATTTGATCTCATAGGTGCTATCCATCCGCACTCTTCCAATGGACATACCCATATAATCATAGCTACAGATTATTTTACAAAATGGGTAGAAGCAGTTCCTCTAACACAAGCAACAGGGAAATAAATCTCTATGTTCATCCTAAACTACATCATTTGTAGATATGGGATCCCTCATTCCATAGTCACAGACAATGGGGGACAATTCAAAAACAAGGACCTAGATGACTTATGTGTCAAATTCAAGATTACTCAACATTGGTCATCTATCTACTATCCTCAAGGGAATGGACAAGCTGAAGCTTCAAACAAAAATCTCTTGAAAATCTTGCATAGAACAGTGAATAAAATAGGAAGAGACTGGCATCTCATGATCAATCTAGCTCTCTGGGCCTATAGAACTAGTATCAGAATGCCTACTAGGGCTACACCATTCGCTTTAGTTTATGGGTCTGAAGCAGTACTACCTATTGAGGTTGAAATCCCATCACTTAGAATCAGAATGCATGGACTTGTCACCGATGATGACTACAAAGTGTCTAGGTTACAAGAACTGGAACTACTAGATGAGTGCAGACAAGCAGCGTATGATCATCTCAGAGTGTATCAGAAAAGAATGTCTAGAGGCTACAACAAGAAAGTTAGACACAGAGAATTTCAGGTTGGTGATCTAGTCTTGAGAGAAAATCCTAAAAATCAATCCCATCAAGAACGCAAGGGGAAGTTCAAACCCAACTGACTGGGTCCCTTTGTCATCACTGCTACTTTTGGCTCTGGTGCCTATCAACTCTCAACAACTGAAGGAGAACAGCTCCGAGAACCAATCAATGTTCTCCATCTGAAGAAATTCTATGCCTAAGGCATTCAGTGCTTGGTAAATGTCCTGAAAAAATCTTAAAAATCAGAAAAAGTCCTGAAAAAATGAACATCTTGGTGAAAACCTAGCAATAGGTGCCTTGATGATTCACAAAAAAAATCAAAATATATCAAAAATTCAAAAAAAATTGAAAAAAATGAAAAATACAAAAAAAAAAAAGAAAAAGAAAAAGTGCCTTGGTGAAAACTTGGAAACAGGCGCCTTGGTAGCAAAAATAGAATCTCTGCCAAGATGGTGAAAACCTGGCAAACGGGTGCCACTTGTTCCAAAATGCTCCATCTATCAGCACAATCTTGGTCTTTCCCAGCTTTCAGTCTTTCTTTAGTTTGTACATATCTCCCGGTTTGTTTCTGCATATCCTAGTTTCAATAAGTCGGTCTGTACACCAATCAGCTCAAGCGTCTGTATCCTATCAATGTTCAAATTTGGGGGCAATCAATGTCATATCCTATGGTCTCCCATGTATCTTAGACATTTCCTATCTAGTCAGAGTCCTTTGAAGCTTCCAGTTGAGTCAGTCAGTCAGTCTCGTCTCCAGAAAGGATTTTGCATCTACAACAATCAAACATCAAAACTCAACTGAAAACAATTTGTGCTTTTCATGCTTTTATCTCCTTGTATGCTTGTTGATCCGCATTGAGATTTTTGCATATTGCATCCCTTCGAGCTCTTCGATGATGTCCTTTACAGGATTTAGAGGGTGATGACTGGGGGCATAATCTTTTCTTTGTCTTCTGCTTGTATGTGAAAATCTAACAACTTTGGAAATTCTGGATTGAAATGGTGTTCGACTGTAAGAGCCTCTATCTTGAATTGGATGGCCATGCGTACCTCGACCATTGATACCCAAAAAATTCAAGGACGTTTGATCTAACTATTATCTTTTTAAAGTAAATTCTTTCTCCTACTGTGAAACACGATCTTGCCTAAGGAGGTGAACAATAAAGGGTCACTACGGGTAATTCACACTAGATTTAGAATGATCTTTTGATTGTTTGATGTGTATGTTAAACGCAAGGCGTACTCAGGTCATCATGACATTTATGTTTTGATGCTTGTACAAATTGCTATATCAAAATGGACATGATATTCAGGTCATCCTAGCATTTGTGCCTTGGTGCTTATATCTAATCCAACATTCTGAATACAAATCAATATTCATATGTCCATGGTTGTATAACCAGTGGGTGTTGTATTGATTCTTGCGCATACAAATCGATATTCATATGTCTATGGTTTCATGGCTAGTGGGCATTGTATTGATTTATCCGATTACCTAAAAGTTCAATGATGATAACAAATTGACACATGATTAGTGACTAGGTCCTAGGTCTTAGGTTGCATTTCATCTTGCATGTCTCTTTGCATTTTGCCTGTTTGCATGATCTCACAATGGCTAAATAAACTTTAAAGCTTAAATGATTCTCCACTCACATCTTCCAATCTAACAAGAGCTGAATCCCACACGAAGGTTCCTCCAATGAAATAGCAAGTAGAATCCTTTTTCGGGATCAAAATCAAAATCTGAGATCATTCATATTGTCAACTACTTGCATAATCAACCTTCAATCATAGTAGAAATCCATTTTTCAACTTAACTTATTATCTTACATCAAACTATCAAAATTTCAACTTGGTCAACTATGGTCAACTCATGATCAAACCTAGTCAACCTTGGTCTCCAGGACCTCTAAACGATGTAGAATGCATTCACCGGACGTGTTTTACCACTTCTCAAATCAATTAACATGCTTCTAAACTCTCAACACTGACTTTTCTTGTCAGATTTCAATTTTAATCCTGAAGGGGGCATGGTATTGCATATCATTCAAAGTCTGTAATCAAATTGGAAATCAATATCTTTCATCAGTAATCAAGACAATAATCATGTCTAGTTACTGATTCATCAAAAAGACCTCATCACTCGGGGCAAATCTACCATCACTTGGGGCATATCAAATTCATCAAGATCCATATCAATCTGGTATTCTCCTAATCTTGTAAACTATATCAGTTTTTGCACCCATCGGTTCATCAGTGTTCTTCCCTTGGTTCTTTGGCAACTGAAGGATTCAGATGTGATACCTGCTAGTTCTGCTAAGACAATCGAGTCTAGAATGGGTCACTCACTTCTTTGCAATCCTAAGGTTTGGAATCAGGTGTTTTGACACTTTTTCGCAATCAGCTGTTCATCGCTGCTATAGTGAACATTATCTTTGGTCATTCAGGACCTATTATCTTCATATCAAATCAATATCAATCAGCTATTGTCTCATATCAATTATCAATTTCGCATCAGTTTGATATCTCTATCAAACACAGACTTTCTTTGAACCACTGCGCTTCGCACAATAACTCAAAGAGGGGCAAAATGTAATACCCCAAAAATGGGCTATAAGTTCATTAATCTCCTCCATCTTCAATTCGAATGAAATCGACATCAAAGTCCTAATCTAAGGCACATCTAAACATCATCGAATCATAATTGATTATCTTAAATTCTACATCGGGGAATATTCCTAGTAATATTCCTAATCATCATAATTATCTTTAATTTTATAATTATTTGGCAATAAATCACATTTATCCTAAAATTTGATTAATTAAATATTTTGCATATTTAATTAATTAGATTTAATATTTGCCACTTAATTGTTTAATTAAATTTAATTATATCTATTATTAATTGTATTATTTAATTTTGACAATAAATCAAAATTCCTATGAATAATTGATTAAATTCTTATTTAATTAATTAAAGCATGTTGTCATTATTTAATAATATAATTTTTAATAAAAGTTTGGTAAAATAGTTAATTAACCCATAAATTAATTATTTTATTTCAAAAAGCAGTTAAGTTGAGAATAAATCACTTTATTTATTTATTAAATCATAACTATCCATGTGCACATTCAAGGACCAGTTAAACTCAAAATTGGAAAATCAATGCAAGTTGTTAGCTTTTTGAAACTCAACATCTTTTCGAGTTTTAAAGTTGATCTAAACTTCTAATTCAAGTTGAACTGTGCTTTTGCATGATTTTTGTGACTTAATTATCTTTATTTAAAAAATAACTCAAAAATCAAGTTGGGTTATTTGAGTGATTTATGGCTTTTTCTCATGCACCTCCAAAGCCTTGGATTTCTATAAAAACAAGGCTCAGCTCTTCATAATTCATCTCATATTTTGCACAATCACGCTGGAGAATTGGAATTGAAGAATCAAAGCTCTTGCGAATCGACATCTTTGTGAGATCAATCTTATTTTTGCATTCATAGCATATCAATTTTCAATAGCATTCATAGCATATCAATTTCATATTAGCATAGATTCATATCAGTTTTTATCATTCTTATTGCATAGAAAATATAAAAAATATAGATCAATTGCATTCAAATCCTTCATTTAGGTGTCGTCTAGGTCACTGATCTTGATTACAATCTGAGAACATCAATCTCGCACCTATTAGAAGGTAGTAAATTGCTTGGTTAGATTAGATTTCAATTTTGTACGATTTTGATTATAGCTAACCTCTACTGTTTTACTGAAGTGTTGTGTCTATAGATCAGGTACAATTTTCACACACACAGCTGTTAGTAATTCTATTTCTGATTCTAATACCCTAAAGTTTGATGATGTTATTGGTGTTATATTGAGTGAATAAATTCATAGGAAAAGCTCAGGGGCATCCACATTGGGTAGTGTATTAAACGTAGAAAGCAGAGGCAGAACAAGAGATAGAGGAAACAACTTTGGAAATCATGGAAAATCATGAGGGAAGTCAAAGGGAAAGAGGTCTCAGTCAAGAGGACCTAACAACTGTTGGTACTGTAGAAAACCAGGACATAAGAAGAAAGATTGTTGGTCTCTGAAGAAAGATCAAGGAGACAAACATGATGGAAACAAGGAGGCAAATGTGGAAAGTAACAAATCCAAAGAGGATGCTTTGCTCTTGTCTTTAGAAAATGTTGATGATTCATGGGTGTTAGATTCAGGGGCTTCATTTCATGCTACACCCCATAGAGGTTATTTTGTTGATTATGTCCAAGGGGATTTTGGGCTAGTTTATTTGGGAGATAATGAAACCTATCAAATTGTTGGAAAAGGAAGAATCAAGATTAAGTTTCACAATGGGAATCATTGGCTACTACAAGAGGTAAGACATGTTCCAAGGCTGAGTAGAAATTTAATTTTAGAAGGGCAACTCACTGATGAGGGTTGCACAGTTACTTTTAATGATAGAAATTGGAAGGTTTCAAAAGGTTCCTTAGTAGTAGAAAAAGGTGTGAAAGTATGAACCGTATATCTTTGTATAGGTCATATTGTTCCTTCTACTTTAATTGTTTCAGAAGATAATGAATGTTCAAGAACAGTGGCTACAGTTGAGCAGGAAGAATATCAAACCATTGTTGTAGATTCTAACACAACACTGTGGCACAATAGACTTGGGCACATGAGTTAAAAAGGTACGAAATTACTTCATTCAAAGAAAGTTTTACCTAGTCTAAAATGTGTTAATATGGATTTTTGTGAAAGTTGTGTGTATGGAAAGCAAAAGAGATTTAGTTTTATAAAGAGTGGGATGGAAAAGAAAGATGAAAAATTAGAGCTTGTGCATACAGATGTATGGGGTCCAGCTCAAGTATCTTCCCTTGGTGGCTCTCAGTATTATGTTACATTCATTGATGATGCAACTAGGAAAGTATGGATATATTTCATTAGACAGAAATATGATGTATTTGAAACTTTTAAGAAATGGAAAATTTTGGTTGAAAATGAGACTGGAAAAAGATTAAAATGTCTCACATTTGATAATGGTGGTGAGTATTGCAGAAAATAATTTGAAGATTATTGTGCCTCTACTTGTATTCATAGACATAAAATAGTTCCAAGGACTCCACAGGAAAATGGAGTGGCTGAACGCATGAACATGACAATAATGGAATGTGCTAGGAGCATGAGGTTGCATGCTGGGCTCCCCCTAAACATGTGGGTAGAGGCTGTAAATACTACTATATATTTGATAAATAAAGGCCCCTCTACTCCCTTAGGTTGTGGTATTCCAGAGGAAGCATGGGCAGGTAAGAAGGTGAGTTATTCTTTTCTTAGAACCTTCGGTTGTGAAGCGTTTGCACATATAGATTCTGAAAATAGAACCAAGTTGGAAGCTAAATTTAAGAAATGTATATTTGTTGGATATGGCATTGATGAATTTGGTTATAGGCTTTGGGATTTTGAAAATCATAAAATTGTAAGTAGGGATGTCATATTCAATGAGAAAGTGTTGTACAAAGATCTATTACAATAGCATGAGAAGAAAGAAAATGATTATATAGTGTTGGATGATATTCCAAATGATAATGTTCTAAAAATTCCTTATGCTCCGCAACAACAGCAACAACAAATACCACACACTCCAGTGAATGTTAGACGATCAACAAGGTTAAGTAGACCTCCAGATAGATTTTCACCTTCTTTGTATTCTATCTTATTAACTAATGCTGGTGAACCTGAATGTTATAATGAAGCTATGTAGATGGATACAAAAATTTATTGGGAGTCTGGAATGACAGATGAAATGGACTCCTTGCTGAAAAATCAAACTGGGGATTAATGTAAGTTACCTGCAAGTAAACGGGCTTTGCAAAATAAACGGGTTTACAAGTTGAAAGAATAAGATGGAGGTAAGAAAAGATTTAAAGGTAGATTAGTCGTAAAAGGATTTGCACAGAAACATGGTATTGATTTTGATGAGATTTTTTCTCCAGTTGTTAAAATGACTTCTATTCGTACTGTTTTAAGTATTGTGGCTATTGAAGATTTGCATTTAGAGTAGCTTGATGTTAAAACAACTTTTCTTCATGGTGATTTGGATGAAGAAATATATATGGTCCAGCCACAAGGATTTGAGGTCAAGGGTAAGGAGAATTTGGTGTGCAGATTGCAGAAAAGTTTATATGGCTTGAAGCAAGCACCTCGGCAATGGTATATTAAATTTGATACTTTTATGAATGAGAATGGATACACACAATGTAATTCTGACCATTGTGTTTATTTCAAGAGGTTAAATAATGATAGCTATATTATTCTATGTTTATATGTTGATGATATTCTTGTAGCTGGATCTAACATGGATCATATTAAGGGGTTGAAACAACAGTTAGCAAAATCTTTTTCTATGAAGGATTTGGGGGCAGCAAAAAAAATCCTTGGTATGAAAATTTGCAGAGATAGGAAACATAAGAATCTGACTTTATCTCAGGCTGATTATATTGAGAAGGTGTTGCAACGTTTCTCTATGAAGAATGCCAAAGCTTTCAGTACACCTTTGCTTGGTCATTTGAAATTGACTAAGGATATGTGCCCAAAGACACCAAAAGAAGAGACTAAAATAACTAAGGTACCTTATGCTTCAGTTGTAGGGAGCTTAATGTATGCTATGGTATGTACTAGGCTAGATATTGCACACGTAGTGGGAGTCATTAGCCGATATATGAGTAACCCTGGTATTGAGCATTGGAATGCAATCAAATAGATTCTCAGATATTTGAGAGGTACATCCAGTAAGTTTTTACACTTTGGGGGTTCTACTACTAATGTACAAGGCTATGTTGACTCACCTTTGGCAGGAGATATAGATAGCAGGTGGAGTACTACAGGTTATGTATTTATTATTGGTGGGACAATAATGAGTTGGATTTCTCAACTACAAAAGGTGGTTGCTTTATCCACTACAGAGGCAAAGTATGTTGCTGCTATAGAGGCAACCAAGGAGATGATATGGCTTCAATTCTTCATGGAAGAAATGGGACATCCACAAATGGATAATTTTTTGCATACAGATAGCCAAAGTGCCATCCATCTTGCGAAGAATTCTCCTTTGCACTCAAAGACAAAACACATATAGTTGCGGTACCATTTCATTTGGTCAGTTTTGGATGATGGGAAGTTAAAGTTGGAAAAGATTCATACAGATGATAATCCAGTAGATATGTTTACAAAGGTAGTAACAAGGGAGAAGTTAAACTCATGTTCAGCTTTAGTTGGTCTTCTAGACTGAACAGAATAAAGGTATAGCTGAGTCCAAGGTGGTTTGATCTAGAGGGAGCCTCATATGGTAGCGGTATTTCTACAGGATCAGTCTCCATGTGGGAGGTTTTTTTTAGTGTGGATATTGATCAGTCACCAAGTGGGAGATTGTTAGCTTGTGGTGACTGATCAAGAAAGTACTATCTAGGAAAGTACTGTACACTTTTCCTCTCAAATTTTTTTGAGGCCAACATACTTTTACTCATTCTAACCCTAAAGTGGAAAAATATTGTATAATATGGCTTAGGGTTAGGGATTTCATTATGTATGATTTTAGTAATTGTGGCAAAATTGAGCTGTAAGGGATTACAGATTTTAATCATTGGATAATAATAATATTAGACTCACTGTTGGTGGACGTAGCCTAGGAATTGGGTGAACCACATTAAATCTTTGTGTCTCGTGTTCTCTTCTGTGTGGTTTACTATTTTCTGATATTGATTATATTTGCACATAATTATTTTTTCTGCCTTGTTAATCCTAACATGTACATGTGTATACATATGTAAATATGTAAACATATGACAAAACAAATACAAAAAATATGTATGTCTATTTATATGTAAAGATATGTATACATATATACATACACACACATTATGCATTTGAGTAAAGTAATAAATTAACTAAAAAAAACCTTAACATGAACATTTGAGTCAAGTAATGAAAAGTCATATATAAAGTAAAGTCATAAATTGACATGAGAAAAAACATAACGCAGATTTGAGTAAAGTCAAAGAGAAAAAAAGCTCAAACTATCTACTAGGTCATTGCTAGAGTAAAGTCACAAAGACTTTACCTATGATGCATGCTTGTTGTCTTCTATTTGATCTAGAGAAGTCCCTACATGCCCACCAAAACAATGTGATGCATACATGTAATCAACCAAATATATAAGAATAACAAATTGTATAGTGGAAAATGTTGAGCAATACTACGATGTATATCAGTCACCAAATTATAGGGGGCCTATACATTAGAATACAAACCCACTCTTAAATGAATTTTATAAGCACAAATAAAAGAGGAAGGGTGCTAATGCAAGATCTGTGTCAAGGGGGATTCAATATTCCTAAAGAGAGATGAAATGATAATATGAAAAGAAGGTTGATCTCTTGAAAGGAAAGAAGTGAATGTATCTTGAAATAAGATGAGGACATTTGACCTTTGAATCTAAATTTGACTATTTCTAGGATGTTGGAATCAACTGTAACTCTAAATCTGGGAAACTGAGATCTGTAACTATTTGCATTGCAAATTTTAGCCAAAAAGTGTAGGCATAATTAGAGAAGTCAACATGTTCCTAGTAGTGCCAAAATTGATTAAACTTTTCAAGATTCTGTGTATGCACCTATTCTTCTTAGATATAGGACCACAACTCCACAACCTTTTCCTACACATAAAAATAGGTAAGAAGGTTGAAGAAATGGGTTTTCCTCAGTCAAAACCCTATTTAGGAATCAACCTTGAGATGAAATGAAATAAAGGGGAAGTGTGCTATCATGTAGCAGAGATTAGATTTAAACAATGAAGTATATCATTCCATATAGATGCAATTACCTCTTTGAATGTGATCAAGTATGTTAATGAAATAGATTTTGACTAAACACAAAAATCCAAAAGGAAATTATGTAAGACAAAACCTCATGTAGTAAATGTTTTAATTCACCATAATGTTTGATTAGGAAAGGAAGAGAAGAATGAAGCTTGATGGATGAATGTGAGTCTCTTGATAGAAAATTCCTTTTTCTTGGCCTCCAATGGGGGAAATAAGCTAGATCTATAGAAGAGAACACCTTGATTGCATGAAAATATTGAAGACTTGGATTTATTGATGGCTCTTGATGGTTTCCTCACACTTGAATGCTTAATTACTTGAATATTTGGTTACTTGATAGCTTACACTTGATTATACCTTGCATATGATTGATGGGTACAAAGGGGAGAGGTCATTTTATTCTCATTTCAGAGTCCAAATTAAATCTAGGTTGAGCATAAATCTAAACCTTTGAGGGAGACCCTGGCATCGGGCTCTAGGCCAATTCTAGGCTCAAAATCTTAGGGACAAGTCGGCTCTCTAGAGGACAAGTTCAGAACTCAACTTGTGTCCTAGGACAAGTTGAAGGGACAAGTCGACTTGTTGTAGGTAGAACCATCTCAGAATCCCAAGAGATGTCGGGAAAGGTGAAGAGTAGGGGAAGGAAATGAAAGTTACCATGGGGTCAGGAAAATCTTGAAATTTGAAAATAAATGGATGGCTCATACATGAGGAAATGAATTATAGGATTGGATGAAAAAATGCGAAATCATGCTTAGAAAAGAGAGCCAACCATGAGTTAAAGAAATATTGAAGGAGAATGAGGACTCATTTGAATTGAGTATGTAGACTCATATTTGAATTGAGTATGCATTTAAGTGCAATATGAAGTCCTACTATAGAAAATACACTAAAGCAGACACATAATGGTCTCAAATTGAGCACAAATTAAGTGCTTAATTTTTAGGATGATACACAAATACATGAGCATAATAAACCACACATTAGAAAAATGCTAGAAACATAAATAATAAAATTTACCAATATCAATTAATGTGTTCACAAACACAATTACATTGATATGTCCAACAACTAGATAACTAGTTCAACTCTCAACGCTCTTGCATGCCTACAAAAAAATTGTAATAACCAGGGGTAGTAACGTTCTCACATCAAATCATCCTTACAATATTGCATGCATAACAACAAATGTGTATACAAGAAGAACAATGCACACAGTCATACATACATATCGATATGGAAAAATACATACATATACATATTGTATATGTGGAAAAATGACCTGTGTGGAGAAATCATAAGCACTCAAATGTTAGTTATACATGTGCATATTAAAGATCTTAAACTAACAAGAAAACTATACTTAAACTCATTCCTACACTATTCTCCACATAACCTCAGATGAGAATGAAGAAAGTGCACCCAAGACTTACTTGATTTAAGCTCTTAGAGAGGTTGTGGGTGTGCTCTCCCAACACAAGTATAAACCACACTATTGAATAAAAAATAGATTGAAATACTCAAGGAGGAGCTATGGAAGCAACCCTTAAGCATTCAATATAAGAAGCAAAAGAGGCTGAAGGAGGAGCTATAGAAGAAACCTTCAAGCTCATATGGCATGCAAACTAACAAATGAATGAAGCTAAAGCATTAACCATTAATGAAATCAAATTCTAAATCTACTATGAAAGCTAGCAACTACAGAATGGTTTGTAAATAACTCTAAATGTGAGAAAAAAATTCTAAGCATAAACTAGCATTATAATTATACATGCAAATGATGAATGATTTTCTTGAGGAAAGGGTCCTATTTATAGGATTTTGGAGGGCTGGGGTGAGGTGACATCTATGTGGAATCCACATAGGTTCCACCAAGGAGACACATAAGTCATGCAAAGTTCAAGACTTTCTCACACATGTGTGAGAAACTTGAGATGTGAAGGGTCAATGTGTACTCAAAGTACACGTGTAAGTGTGTGCAAGAGATGTGTAAGAGAAAGTCAATTTTCACATTTTTGGAAGGTGTAAGAGGTGTCATAAAAAAATTGTAAAAAGCCTTGTTTAGGCAATTTTTAGCAATTTTTGAAAGAGTGAATTTTAAATTATTTGCTCGCACATGTGTGAGAAAATAATTATGACTAATTTGTGTAAGAAGATGAATATTAGCTTAATTAACCTTAGTTAATTAATAAATAGGCTTATTAGATAGAAAGTGATGTGTGTAGGATAACATCTAGTTAGGTTTAAGATTAAGTTAAATAAAATTTAATTTAATCATGGTTTAGTAGAAATAAAGCATGTGGAGGAATAAATAAATTAAAAATTTATTTAAAATGGGAATATGGAGAAACATGTAATAAATTAAATTTAATACATTAGGAGGGGTAGTATTTAAATTAAATTTAAATACTATAATTAGTGAATTTATTTAATTAAATAGATAGATGAAAATAACAAATATAATTAATTAGTGCTAAATTTGCTAAGGAGATGCAAAGAGAATTTGAAATGAGCATGATTGGACCTATCAAGTACTTTTTGGGACTGAATGTGCAGCAAACAGACAAAGGTATTTTCATTAATCAATCTAAGTATGTGAAAGAGATATTGAAGAAGTTCAAGATGGATGATTGCAAGCCAGTGAGTACTCTTATGATAACAGGATGCAAGCTTTCAAAAGAAGATGATTCAACAGCAGTAGACATGACCTTGTATAAGTCTATGATTGGTAAACTAATCTATTTTACTCAATCTAGACTTGATATTTCCAATGTAGTTGGTATTGTTGAAAGATTTGAAGCAGAACCTAAGCAAAGTCATCTCATGGCAGTAAAGAGAATATTCAGATACTTGAAAGGAACTATAGACTATGCTTTTAGGTATCCTAATTCAAAGAATGTAGAGCTTCATATGTATACAGATGCAAATTGGGTAGGTTGCGTGGATGATAGAAAGAGTACCTCAAGAGGAGCAATATTTCTTGGAGATAGACTTGTCACTTGGACAAGTAAGAATCAAAATTGTATTTCTCAGTCCATAGCAGAAGCAAAGTATGTTGCAACAACATTAAATTGCTCTACAATTGTGTGGATTGTAGTACCCCGCCCCTAGTCTGATTTTATATATGTTATGATTATTTTAGGATGATGAATTATATGCTAGAAAATCATTTATTTTTATGATTTTACTAACCCCATACTTGCATGTGTATGGATGATGTGTTTGTTTTATATTTCCATTTGATGTGCTTGATGTGGTTGAGGGACTGAGTCGTAGTTACTTGCTTGCAAGATCCACATGACTGGCCGATCCCCACCATTGTCTATAATATAGTTATATGTATGTACATGAGGGTTTTGTATGCAGGTTTGTAGGTACCAGACATCGACTTCCCTGAATTTTCAGGATGAGCATGCCCTATCGCAATATCTCAAATGGTAAGATAGGGGAGATAACATAATTCCAAATCCTAACCTAAGCCATTTTATTGTCCTCAAAGAGTGGACAAGATTCTGTTAATCCTACCCTTTCTAAACTCATCTAGTTCACGTGAGTTTACATCCCTATCTTGTGTATGAATGTGGGTCCTTAGGTCTTTGTGATGCTTCTAGTTTTGGTTGATGGCGTGTTTTCTATAATTAGATTATTTAATTTGATTAAATAGTGCAATTTTTAATAAATTGAATCTTTGCTATTTTTAGCCATGTGAGATTATTTAATTAATTTGAAATTAATTAAATGCAAATTGGTAAGTTAGTTTAGTTTGTGGTTGAAATATTTAATTAATAAGGATTAATTAAATATCTTCACCCTAGAACTATTTGATTTTAAGTTTAACCTATGTACAGTTGAAAGGTATTTATTAATTTGAGATTAATTGAGCATGTGGGAATTACTTTAGACTAAATATTTTTATTTATTGAAATGCATTAAAGTTGCACAATCGAAATTGAGTAAATTTTATTAAAGGTATTAGTTAATTTTGGTTAAAGTGTTCTCAATAAAAGCAAAGTGAAAATAGACTTGAGTTCAACTGAAATTGAACTGCAAAGAAAAGTCTAAATTCATGCAAGCTTTTTGAAGAGTGGAGTTTTCAAACCCTAGCAGATGGAATGGGAATTCCTACATGTTGGGGATTTGGCCATAATTTGGAGGAAGTTTTTGGAGGAAAATTTGGGCAGGCATGTTGAAAGATTTTGGTAGAGAATTTGAGTTTGGAAGCTTGGAGGATTTTGGTCTTCAGATCTGGTCTTCGTTTGAGTGCTTCCTTTGGTTTTGAGGTAGGGTTTGAATTTCCTTATGAGTATGATGTTTTGAGATTTTCAAAAAGACTGTTCTCTTCACGCCTGTTTAAAATTTCCTGTCTGGATCTTTGATCTATTCTGTGTATATTTCTCTCTCTCTCTCTCTCTCTCTGGATTGATTTTTTTTTATTTTAAAAATAATAAAGATACACACTGTGTGCATTCACTGCTTTCGAATTTGTTAGATGCGGTGAGGGTTTCAATTTCATTAGAAGATTGAAATAAATCAAATCGAGGGAATATGTGGGATTGTGAACATAGTCAATTTAGATATGTTATTCAAGGAAATGTATATTTTATATACACATTTTCTATTAGTTAAAAAAGTGATTTGTGAGTGTTTTTCTTATATATATATATATATATATATATATATATATATATATATATATATATATATATATATATGGAAATTTAAATAAAGTTTATTTAAATTAAAATGGAATTTAAATAAAATTTAAATTATAAATAATAATAATAATAAAATACTATTATAAAGTTTTGGGAGAGGCGGGGCCTACTCCCCTACTCGCTCTCCAAGCCCTACGATAGACTGGGCATTCGCATGACACCCCAGAAGGACTGTCGGCGGTCTTCTTAGGTTGCTGCACGGTGTCCTAGTGGGATGACCGACGATAGTCCTTAGCTACCGCATGAAAGCCTTTGGGCTATCATCGGTGGCAGACGTGGGGCCCGTGCACGGGGTAAGTGCACAAAGATGGGGGACCAAAAGGGGGGTATAAGTTGCCACTTTTTTCCTGAAATCAACAAACTTTGAACTTCAACAAGAAATTGAAGATAGTTAGACTCAAAATTTTGAGGTGTGACAAAAAAAAGAGTTGTAATACTTTGAATCTAGTTCCTAAACTACTAACTTATTTTGAAAATGGTGCAGATTAAGGCCCTCAAAAAGGGGAGCACAAAAAGTGGTCTTATTTTTTGTCCAAAAACATAACATAGCATTTGGTGTGCTCCCCCTAAAATGTTAACTTTTTTTTTTGAATTTTTTTAATCACTCCAGTGAGAAGTTAGCTAACACCATGTAGTTTATCCTAAATTTTTTTGGTAATTTTTTTATAAACGTATAATTTTTTATGAATTTACGAAGTGCACACATCCTGAAAACATGAAATTTCTATGTGCTCCCCCTAAAAATCATTTAAAACTAATCAAAAATTAAATTTTCTTTTTTTTAAAGTGTGTAGAATGGAGTCTAGTTTCTAAAAATGTAATTTATTGCAAAATTCGATGAACGAGCCAAAATCTATGCCCAAAATACTGCATATTGTTTTTTACAAAAAATAGACATACACACAAAAGAAATTAGAGTTGAAAAACATAACATAATCAAAATTCAAAATAAATTATACACTTAGATAGCTAATAAAGAGATCTACAATATCACGTTGTCTGATTTTTGCATTCTTGAGCTACGAGTAAACCTGACAAGGAGCACAGAAAAAAAGATGTCATTTTTTTGTATGTCTGCTGCAAAACACGTCTCAGGCCTATTTCAATCATCCAAGCCTTTGGGTTGGATCTCCAAGTCAAATCCAAGCCTTAGGATTGGTAAATTCAAATCCTTTAAAAAGCGCACACACCCTAAAGCATGCACGCCCTATGTAAATTTATGAGATTTACATAGTGATGAGAAATATTCAAAGTGGGAGGAAGAGAGAGAGAGATAGAGGGAGAGAGAGGGAGAGAGAGAGAGAGTGCTCTCTCTATCTCTCTCCCTCCCCCATACTCTCTCTCTCTCCCTTTCTCCCCCTTATCACTCTCTCTCTCCTACTTATCATGCTCACTTTGACCTTCTATATCTCTCTCTCTCCCTTCTCTCCTCTCTCTCCCTCTCTCCCCCATACTCTCTCTCTCCCCCCTCATCCTTCTCTCCCTCTCTCTCTCTCCCCTTCTCTATCTCTCCTTCCCCTTCTCTCCTACTCTCTTGCTCTCTCTCTCTCTCTCTCTCTCTCTCTCTCTCTCACACACACACACACACACACACACACCTTCTCACTCTCACCTTCTCTCTATCTCTATCTCTCCCTCTCTTCCTCTCCCATTATCTCTCTCTCTCACTCTCTTTCTCTCTCATCACCCTCTCTCTCTCTCTCTCTCTCTCTCTCTCTCTCTCTCTCTCTCTCTCTCTCTCTCTCTCTCTCTCTCTCTCTCTCTCTCCCTTTTCCCTCCTCTCTCTCTCTCTCTCTCTCTCTCTCTCTCTCTCTCATTAGTAGGCAAAGAATTTGGTCATGCATCAGGCCCTAGTCTGAATTTGTGAGAGGATTCAGTCTAGCTAATAGGAGAAAGTTGTAAATGAGTGCATAGAATTGTTAAGTGAATGAAGTAAGAGTGTTTTTGAGTTATTTGGGGTTAGAGAAGAACATCTGGAGCACTGTACTAGTTCCAAGAACCCTACACCTTACACCTCCTTTGTAAACCAAGCCTAATTAGGCCAATTAGGTCTCTGTACCAGTTGGAAGTTAGGTGGTGCTAGATTGGATTTGGAAGACAAGGATTTGGAAGCTTACATAACTTCCAAATGGGTGTCTGAAAATGCCCTGATTTTATCAAGATACGTAGTGGTTTAAAAGTTAGAGTAGAAAACCTCTATTAGGAAGGCTACAAGGAAAAGTGCGTGCAGGTCTAGTTCACTATGGTACGGTCTTGATGGGAATGAACCAGTTGTTATTTCAGAGGCCTTAGGTCAAATGAGGACCATTTACATGCTTGGGAGTGGTCAGGAAGTCCACTGGTGAAGAGTTTCAGCAATAAGTCACTTTTAGGCCTAGTTTCCCTAAAGCCAAAAAGACATTGAACTTTGATTAAGTGTCTAACTTTGCAAAGGGAGTTTATTGGGATAGAAACTCACTTAATTGATTGTGTTACACCATCCTAAGAGATTGGGAATACTCTTAAGTCATTACAGGTGATTGGTGAATTGTGGGAGTCAAGTGAAGGGCACACTACTTTTTGGCTGTCACCTCTGCATTAAATTAGGTCTGTGTCCAAGGTGAGTGTTAGGTAGTGCTAGAGTGGAGTTGGAAAACAAGGCCTTGGGATCTTAAATAAATTCCAAATGGGTGTCTAAAAATATCCTGATTGTGTCAAGATACTAAGTTGTGAAGAAGTTAGAGTGGAAAATCGAGGTTGGGAAGGCTACAAGGAAATTGGTGTGCAGGTCTAGTTTGCTATGGTATGGTTGTAAAGGGAAAAAAAAAAGAGTTGTTTCAGAGTCCTTAAGTCATATGAGGACCATCTACATGCTTGGGAGTGGTCAGGAAGTCCACTAGTAAAGAGTTATAACTAAAGGCTAGGTTTAGGCCTAGTGTCCCTAAAGCCAAAAGAGCATTGAAGTTTGATTGAGTGTATAAACTTGCAACTAGAGTTTGTTGGGATAGAAATCCATTTTATTGGTTGTGTTACACCATTTTAAGAGCTTGGGAACACCCTTAAGCCTTTGTAGTTGGTTGGTGAGTTGTGGGAGCTAAAAGAAGGGAACTCCACTTTCTTGTTGTAACCTCTGCATTAGTTCTTGTTTAGGTGACCAACTCCTTTGAAGTCCAAAAATAGACCCATTAATTTCCCAAATTGGTTCATTAGCAGGCAAAGAATTTGGTCATGCACTTCATTCATGCATCAGGCCCTAGTCTGAATTTGTGAGAGGATTCAGTCTAGCTAATAGGAGAAAGTTATAAATGAGTGCATAGAATTGTTAAGTGAATGAAGTAAGAGTGGTTTTGAGTTATTTGGGGTTAGAGAAGAACATCTGGAGCATTGTACCAGTTCCAAGAACCCTACACCTTACACCTCCTTTGTAAACCAAGCCTAATTAGGCCAATTACGTTTGTGTACCAGGTGGAAGTTAGGTGGTGTTGGATTGGATTTGGAAGACAAGGCTTTGGAAGCTTACATAACTTCCAAATGGGTGTTTGAAAATGCCCTGATTTTATCAAGATATGTACTGGTTCAAAGTTAGAGTAGAAAACCTCTATTAGGAAGGCTACAAGGAAAAGTGCGTGCAGGTCTAGTTCACTATGGTACGGTCTTGATGGGAACGAACCAATTGTTATTTCAGAGGCCTTAGGTCAAATGAGGACCATTTACATGCTTGGGAGCGGTCAGGAAGTCCACTGGTGAAGAGTTTCAGCAATAAGTCACTTTTAGGCCTAGCTTCCCTAAAGCCAAAAAGCCATTGAACTTTGATTAAGTGTCTAACTTTGTAAAGGGAGTTTATTGGGATATAAACTCACTTAATTGATTGTGTTACACCATCCTAAGAGATTTGGAATACCCTTAAGTCATTACAGGTGATTGGTGAATTGTGGGAGTCAAGTGAAGGGCACACTACTTTCCGGCTGTCACCTCTGCATTAAATTAGGTCTGTGTCCAAGGTGAGTGTTAGGTGGTGCTGGAGTGGAGTTGGAAAACAAGGCTTTGGGATCTTAAATAACTTCCAAATGGGTGTCTAAAAATATCCTGATTGTGTCAAGATACTAAGTTGTGAAGAAGTTAGAGTGGAAAATCGAGGTTGAGAAGGCGACAAGGAAATTGGCGTGCGGGTTTAGTTTGCTATGGTATGGTTGTAAAGAGAAAAAACCAAGAGTTGTTTCAGAGTCCTTAGGTCATATGAGGACCATCTACATGTTTGTGAGTGGTCAGGAAGTCCACTGGTGAAGAGTTCTAACTAAAGGCTAGGTTTAGGCCTAGTGTCCCTAAAGCCAAAAGGGCATTGAAGTTTGATTGAGTGTATAAACTTGAAAAGGGAGTTTGTTGGGATAGAAATCCATTTTATTGGTTGTTTTACACCATTGTAAGAGCTTGGGAACACCCTTAAGCGTTTGTAGTTGGTTGGTGAGTTGTGGGAGCTAAAAGAAGGGAACTCCACTTTCTTGTTGTAACCTTTGCATTAGTTCTCGTTTAGGTGACCAACTCCTTCGAGGTCCAAAAATAGACCCATTAATTTCCCAAATTGGTTCGTTAGCAGGCAAAGAATTTGGTCATGCACTTCATTCATGCATCAGGCCCTAGTCTGAATTTGTGAGAGGATTCAGTCTAGCTAATAGGAGAAAGTTGTAAATGAGTGCATAGAATTGTTAAGTGAATGAAGTAAGAGTGGTTTTGAGTTATTTGGGGTTAGAGAAGAACATCTAGAGCATTGTACCAGTTCCAAGAACCCTACACCTTACACCTCCTTTGTAAACCAAGCCTAATTAAGCCAATTAGGTCTGTGTACCAGGTGGAAGTTAGGTGGTGCTGGATTGGATGTGGAAGACAAGGCTTTGGAAGCTTACATAACTTCGAAATGGGTGTCTGAAAATGCCTTGATTTTATCAAGATACTTAGTGGTTCAAAATTTAGAGTAGAAAACCTCTATTAGGAAGGCTACAAGGAAAAGTGCGTGCAGGTCTAGTTCACTATGGTACGGTCTTGATGGGAATGAAATAGTTGTTATTTTAGAGGCCTTAGGTCAAATGAGGACCATTTACATGCTTGGGAGTGGTCAAGAAGTCCACTGGTGAAGAGTTTCAGCAATAAGTCACTTTTAGGCCTAGTTTCCCTAAAGCCAAAAAGACATTGAACTTTGATTAAGTGTCTAACTTTGCAAAGGGAGTTTATTGGGATAGAAACTCACTTAATTTATTGTGTTACACCATCCTAAGAGATTGGGAATACCCTTAAGTCATTACAGGTGATTGGTGAATTGTGGGAGTCAAGTGAAGGGCACACTACTTTCCGGCTGTCACCACTGCATACTAGACAAGAGGATATCCAAAAAAACAAGAAGATCAAGCTACTATGAGTACTTAGTTAAGTGGAAAGATCATCCAAATGAAGATGCAACATGGCTCACACCTGCAGATATCAAGAAACTTGGATTCAACCTCAAGGATACCCAAACTCAAGGGACTTGAGTTAATTTTGTCTTTGGGAGTACGGTGCAAGGCACCCTCCACTAGTAGAAATTTGTGTTTCTTTTTTAGTGTTTTTAATAAATAGGATGGATCCATATAGATCATCCTAATTTTGGTTTGGAATCTTGATGTGTGATCAAGGATCTTTTGGCAAAGTTATAAGCCTAAGATACCTTAGGTCACAGGGTTCACCTAGATAGTGACAAATTGCTAGGTTAGATTTGTGAGGTTTTAAAGGTTAATTTTAGAGTCATTTGATTTTAAATAACTTTTTGATAGGTTTTGATCTCAAAAATTAATCATAAACTCTATCAGATTCTTAAAGTTTCAAAAATGCAATAAAAAAGTTGTTGCAACTTTCTAAAAGTTGCTTGAGAGATTGAAATTGGAAACCCAAGAGTCAAATGGGTTTTCCAAATGTTATACCTTCATTTTTAAGGTTATATATTCCTAACAGTTCAAACCAAAATGGTAAGAAAGTGATTTTGTATAACTGATGCTATAAATGAAGAATTTCAACCAGTTTTGAGCCATTTTCTCAGACTTGTACGGGCATGTACGACTTTACAGAGCCATGATTTGCATGTGAGAATACTGTGTTGCATGTTAGTAGACATTGATGTTGGTTTGAATAAGTTTTAAGTTCTTTTGTTAAAGTTATTTCATTTTTTCTTCTAACAGTTTAGGAAACAAGGGTTTTAAGAGCCCTGAACACAAATGAGGGCCTAGGAATTTGGAAGATGAAAGTTAGGTCCATGTATGAATGGATTCTAAAAGATTTTCTTATGGCTCGAAGGGAAAGGCCTTCATGCATCAGGCCCTAGTCTGAATTTGTGAGAGGATTCAGTCTAGCTAATAGGAGAAAGTTGTAAATGAGTGCATAGAATTGTTAAGTGAATGAAGTAAGAATGTTTTTGAGTTATTTAGGGTTAGAGAAGAACATCTGGAGCACTGTACCAGTTCCAAGAACCCTACACCTTACACCTCCTTTGTAAACCAAGCCTAATTAGGCTAATTAGGTCTGTGTACCAGGTGGAAGTTAGGTGGTGCTGGATTGGATTTGGAAGACAAGGCTTTGGAAGCTTATATAACTTCCAAATGGGTGTCTGAAAATGCCCTAATTTTATCAAGATACTTAGTGGTTCAAAAGTTAGAGTAGAAAACCTCTATTAGGAAGGCTACAAGGAAAAGTGCGTGCAGGTCTAGTTCACTATGGTACGGTCTTGATGGGAACAAACCAGTTGTTATTTCAGAGTCCTTAGGTCAAATGAGGACCATTTACATGCTTGGGAGTGGTCAGGAAGTCCACTGGTAAAGAGTTTCAGCAATAAGTCACTTTTAGGCCTAGTTTCCCTAAAGCCAAAAAGACATTGAACTTTGATTAAGTGTCTAACTTTGCAAAGGGAGTTTATTGGGATATAAACTCACTTAATTGATTGTGTTACACCATCCTAAGAGATTGGGAATACCCTTAGTCATTATAGGTGATTGGTGAATTGTGGGAGTCAAGTGAAGGGCACACTACTTTCCGGCTGTCACCTCTGCATTAAATTAGGTCTGTGTCCAAGGTGAGTGTTAGGTGGTGCTAGAGTGGAGTTGGAAAACAAGGCTTTGGGACATTAAATACATTCCAAATGGGTGTCTAAAAATATCTTGATTGTTTTAAGATACCAAGTTGTGAAGAAGTTAGAGTGGAAAATCAAGGTTGAGAAGGCTACAAGGAAATTGGCGTGCAGGTCTAGTTTGCTATGGTATGGTTGTAAAGGGAACAAACCAAGAGTTTTTTTAGAGTCCTTAGGTCATATGAGGACCATCTACATGCTTGGGAGTGGTCAAGAAGTCCACTGGTGAAGAGTTCTAACTAAAGGCTAGGTTTAGGCCTAGTGTCCCTAAAGCCAAAAGGGCATTGAAGTTTGATTGAGTGTATAAACTTGAAAAGAGAGTTTGTTGGGATAGAAATCCATTTTATTGGTTTTGTTACACCATTGTAAGAGCTTGGGAACACCCTTAAGCCTTTGTAGTTGGTTGGTGAGTTGTGGGAGCTAAAAGAAGGGAACTCCACTTTCTTGCTGTAACCTCTGCATTAGTTCTCGTTTAGGTGACCAACTCCATCGAGGTCCACAAATAGACCCATTAATTTCCCAAATTGGTTCGTTAGCAGGCAAATAATTTATCGAATGTCTTGAAATTTAAATGAAGAATTTTGGTGCAGGAGCACCTCTCCAAACACCTAAGTCCACCTTGGAACCAAATGGAGGCAGTGGATCTAAAGAATTCCTAAAAGTGAATTGGGATATATTAAGGCCAATAATGGCAATATCTAATAAACAATTTAATTTAAATATTATAAGTCCTAGAAGTGGCAAAGGACTTAGTTTTTCCTTGCAAAATTTTGTTTTTTTGATGTTTGGTTGATTGTTTTGGGTTTGGAACAGAATTGTGGGTGATATAATAACATCATAACATCATTTTTCATCTGTATTGAATGATTATATAATCTATTTTGCTTCAGATTTGGAAAGTTGTTGTAGGTGGTCATTTTGGTGCATTGAAATAACTCCATTTTGGTCTTTTTGATGATATAATGGGCCATTCAATGAATTTAATTGTTTTTTCTCATTAAATGGACCCTATGTAACATGTGTATGATGTTACTAACCATTTGGATGTAGGAGAAGTTGTTTTAGTGGGTGTACACCATGAGGAAGAGTGGGAAAAGGGCACAAAATTGATGCCACAAGTGTAGCAGCAAAGGATCCGCCTTAACAAGGGTATAATTTTATTTAAAAAAGTAGAAGTATATGTCAAATGAAAGGTGAATCCACAAGGAGGAGTTCTGGAAATGAGTTTTGAGTTGTTTTTAAGAAGGCCCTAGTTTTGAAGGCCTAGAGGGAGCAATTTGGGGCTTTTGGGTATAGAAAGCCTATAGGATCCAATTGACTTCAAATTTCTCTAATTGGGACCATATTAACACTCTGTGAAAAGTGGAAAGGTTGGGTGTTAAGTCTGTAATAGGGTTCCTTTGTAAAAGTGACCTATTAGGTCTAGGAAGGAAAGTGGAGCAGCAGTTTTTGGGGGTTGTGTTCCAAATTAACCCTACCTAATTTTGAGATATGTTTTGTAAAACCATAAAAGGTATCTGAATATGTTATTTATTTTGGAAGTGTTTTGGGAAAACTAAGAGTTATTTGGGAAAAACTCGCTGGTTAAGGCTACAAGGATAGAGAGCCTAGAGTGTGGATTGAGGGTAAGATCTTGGAGTAGGACTTCAAGAACCACTTGAACATTTCTGGAGTCATATATTAAGCCATATTGAATCCCTATAATAGTAAGGGAGTTGGGAGAAGTCAGATTGATAGGTTAGTGGCATATTGGCACTTGGGGCCACTTGGGGCCACTTGGGTAAGGAACACCTTTGAGGAAACCAAGAACACTTTATTTATAAAATAACCCCAATCTAACCTACCTATTTGCATCAAATTTTCAACCAAGCTATAAATAAATTGTTGAAGCATTAGTATCCGAATTTGTCAGAATTTCTTTAAAAAATTATCATTGCAAGAACAAGAGCCACTTAGGCTTCTTACATATTATATTTATACATTTATGCATTCATTTCATTATTTTTATTATTATTACTGTTAAGGAATTGACTTTTATTGAGGACAGTGACTGGCATTTGTAGCACAGTCAGCAAGTTAAACATACAAGCATAACTATAAGGCATGGGAAATTTACAAATTAAAGACATGAACATAAACATAATTTAGTATACATCAATACACCAAACACATGAATTGCATACCTAAAACATAAAAAATATATATTCGTAGGGCATGAAGTCAAATATATATGTCCAATAATGTCATACATCGAATATATTCAATACAGTAAAACTGGCTTCCTCAAAGCCAAATGGATGTACAACGTATCACTGATACAATATACAAAAAATATGTCCACTAATGCCATATAGGCATACAATCTATATCCCTAATCTAGTCCTTTCCCGCTAGGGGAAGAAAACAAATCCCGAGCTGTCTTCAATCATCGCGACGATGGAGATGCAGTGGATGCCGTAGTATTCCAAGTGCGCTCAATCGTCCTCCTGTCTAGACTCTTCTGTAGCTCGACCTGATAAAAAAAAAATTAGATAGAGATAACTAATATACATCAAAATTGAATTATATAATGACATAAAATTGAATATTGGCTTACCGCTAGCAAATAGTCACTATGTTCATCCACCGAAGGTGCATGCTGGCGATCTGGAGTCATAAGTCCCTACAACAATGATCAAAATAATAATTAAAATACATACATGGATATCATTATAAAATTCAATACAAACTATTAAAATAACAATTAAAGTTAAGTGATCTCTTTCATACCTCAGTTAGTGCTTCAGAACTAGCTACTGTTGATCATAATTTGTCTAGTAATTTAGTCATTCATTCATTAATTAAATATGATCAAGTAAATCCAATTAATATGCAAATAAAGATACCTCAAGGAAAGTTGCACGACGTCCTTCCCTGTCTTTTGTGAATGTCGATGGTCCACTAGTGCACATCTAATGCACATGCACAATAAGTTAGGATATAATTATTTATATAATTACATAGTAATCAAATATGTTAATTAAATATTTTATTTGATACATACTTCTGCAATTGACGATGATGTGTAAAAGGGGACATTAGGATCATTGCCACTTCCACTGCCACCGCCACCATTGACACTCTTGCCCTGAATTTTCATCATAAACAATAGATACTAAATTAAATAGTTATTCTTTTATAAATGAAATATGATCAAAGCAATTTAATGAACTTGGAAATATTTACCTGTGTGTCAATGCCAAATGTCGTATTTAGAAAGTTATCAGTCATCAATCCAGAATCCTCTTTCTCTCTCTCACTAGTACCAAATGTGCACAAGCATCCACATGATCGAAAAATATGCCCCCTTGAGGATTGACCATAGTCACCCTCAACTAAAGGAGTGGCACACTAAATGAGAGTCTGTGTTAGAGCACTAATCGTGCCTAGTGTGTCTGCCTCTACATGTTCCTTCACAACGGAAGGAATACTAACATGATCCAATGGTGGCTTGCCACTATCAACCCTAGGTGCGTTAGGGTCATGATGTGCCCCTGCTTGATCAAATGATGAACCCCCTCCTCTACCCTGAGAATCCAGCATGTCAAAATAATTTGGCACCTCCTCGAGTACAAACTCGCAATAGAGTTTCCTCAATAAATATATAGGAACCTCATGATTGTTACAAGGAGGTGAATCAAAGACCATCCACCATCTCTCCCAAAAATTGTTTTTAATGTCTTCATTTATGCACCAATGAATTGAGAACCTCCTTGTTGTAGTTCTAAGAGTATTTGCGTCCCCTGGTTTTTTAAATAGCTAGCAAATGTCATCTTTTGTGATTTTTTTCTTTTTTATGTCCGTGTAAGATAATTTATTTGCATAATATTGTTTTTGTTCTTCTCTTTTATCCCGCCATATATTAATTTGCCCACTAACTGCGCTTACATGGATCAAGATTGCTTCCAATGATTTTGCAAGTCTTTCCCTTCCGAGATTTGTACCACTAGAATCTTTTAACCTATTAATTAAAGATTCTAATTCTTTTTGCCCTCTTTCAATTTGGTTCAACAAATTTTGTTGTGTTCTAGGAGGAGGTTTCTCAATTGGTGGAGGCAATTGAGGTTCATTTTCTTCATTTCTTTCTTCATTCGGTTCTTCATTTGGCTCTTCATGAGGAGACGGAGGGTTTGGTGGAGGGAGATTACTTCTTCCTGACAATTAAAAAAACTACATTTTAAAATATTGATTACACAAAAAATTTAAACAAAAACAAATTTGAACAAAATAAATTTAAACAAAAACAAATTGCAACAAAACTAAAATTTTAAAACAAATAAGAGGCATTAGAAGTTGTAAAAACACTTACCTCTTCTCCCGGATCGAACTTGACGACGCCGTGGAGCCATTTGATTGATGGATGAACAAAAAAAATCGACTCACAAGCAACTATGATAGGGCGTGCGCACTTTCAAATCCTCTCTAAGCTGAAAACGCAGGTTTGAGAAAAAAAAATGAGCTCAAACCCACGTGCAGCAAAAATATACCACTTTTTACAAAGGGCGTATGCCCTATAGGGCGTATGCCCTTTGTCTTGGATTGCCTAAGCCTAAGGCTTGGGCAACCCAAGCCATAGGGTGCACGCCCTTTAGCATGTGCGCACTATGCGCTATGGGGGGCCAAAAAGGAAAGTGGCAACTTTTTGGTCCCCCATCTTTGTTCACTTACCCCGCGGTCCCTTTTGACCTTTTTGGTATTTTTTAAAAAAATTGTTTTATTATTTCTATTAAATAGTAAATGAATTAATTATTATTTTCTTTAAAAGTTATTTCATATTTTAAATTTTGGGAAGGTTATGTTTATTTTAAAGTTAGATAAAATTTATATGTTATGATTACTGGAAAAAAATAGGTTTTGAAGGGACCCGAAACCCTTTACAATAGATCTGAAGGAAAGATCAGCACATCAAAAAAGAGGCACACAACAATGGACTGCCCAAAAAGGGACTACAAAGAAAGCGACAAAAGGGATAGAACACTAGTCAAAATGACAACAAACAACACAAAAAGCTAGCAAAGAAACCCACCTAAGCATCCACGTACATAACCTCTACTTTTTCATCCAGAGTCTTCTCCATTTTGGCTTGGATATTGTCCATTCGGCCAATGATACTCTTCATCTCTTCGATATTCTTCTTCATAGGTGGAGACTTTTTCTTGTTTCTCCCACGGGTTTTGGAACTTGGGCCTCCATTATCAGTTAGGGGAACAATCTTTTGATCATTGTCCTCCTCCGGAGCTTTATCTAGCAAATTGACCAGAGCTTTGAGGTTGGTGCTGGAGGGCTTCATGCTATCCATGCTATGCAAGAGGATATTAGTAAGAGTTTTGTCCATTTTATCCATTCTTTCATTAATATCCACAACAGGAGTGTTAGAAGTACCATCCTTGAAAAAGGAGTCAACTTTTTCTTGGAGAATGGTGTTATTAGCTTCAAGTTTCCTACATTTCAGGTGGAGCCTTTTAATCTCCTGGAAGAACCATGTGTTGAATATGAAGGAGTAGAGAGCCTCGGCTTTAGTAGTTTGATGAACCCCAGTCGTAACTTCCTCTCTGTCATCAAAGTCTTCACAAATTAGCTTGATAGAACATTCTCTGGCTCTCTGTTCACTAGACTCCTCGCTACCCTCTTGATCTTTGTCCTGAGAATTAGGGGAAACAGACACATCATGCCTCATGCCAGCAACAAAATCATCCAGGATGGGGACCTCCTCTTTGTGAAAATCCCTCTCCATATTGTGCTTAAAATTTATATAAAATTAGATAAAATTTATATGTTTAGATTGTGTTTAAATAAACTTTTTATAGATGTAATTTAATAGGTATTTTAAAAACTAAATTTTGTTTTATTATAAATAGCACATTTATAAGATGATATTTTTAATTTAATTCTTTTGTATAGAATTATTTAATATCAATTAGGAAATTTTTATGATAAAGTTGTTTTATTATTAAATTTGGGTTAATTTATTTGATAATTTTGTGTGTGCATTTTAGTAGACCTATATTTTATGAGATGATGCATTTTGGTTACGAACTAGCTATTTCTCAATCTAATTGCCTTGCATGTAGTAATTAGATGATTAATGACTTTTGCATAACTATATGTTAGAAAGTAAGGGACTTGTTTGTATTAAGGTATTTAGCCTTGTGTTAAGTTTTTATGTTAGTGATTAGCCATGCGAGTGATTGTTAAGTTAATCTAATCATGTGGTAGTAAAGTTTTTCTACATAATGGTGTTATTATGATTTGAATCAATTATGGATGAATTAGTCTATTTTAATTAGATTATGATTGGACTTTATTACTCTTTGGTGGTTTTGAGGGGTTTATATGTCAGCCAGTGGGAATGTGAGTCCAGAGGCGGGTTTTGTATATTTTATCTATCATGTTTGTTTGCCTTGCATACTATATTGTATTCGATTATTTTAGCCCAACCTTATGTGAAGTTTTTCTATGATCTTATTTTGTGTGTGTTTTGTATGTTTGAGTTTCGCTTCATATTCTATAGAGGGGAATATGGTGTTGACTTCTATGTCCTATCCATGGGATTAGGAGTTTATTCTTTTGTGAACACTTGGAGAGTGTTATGTGATATTATGGTTATGTGAGAACCAGTATGTTCCTGTTGCTTTATGGAACAGTCCCGAGGGACATTATCATTATCTTGTGATGTTATATCGCATCTTTGAGCCTAGGGTAGTTTACCTAGATGTGTAGTAGGGGGTGGCTTGCAATAAGCGTAGGGGCCCAAAAGCGGCTACTAGGATCACTTATTGTAAGTGTTTGTAATCAAGTGATAACCTAATATAATTGGGGGGTATTAAAATGAACTTAATAAGATATGTTTCCTCGCCCATTCTTGAGTGCTAGTACAGACTAAGATGGGAATGGAGATGCTGCTTGCTACCTTGAGAGGTGTGTCTAGCATAGTTAATGGCTTTGTATGTACGAGAAGTCATTGATCGGTGTATGGTCACTTGAGTGTCAGGATCTAGAGTGATTACCAAGATGAGACTCAATGGTTAGACATACATGATGACACCTTCTTATGCACAGTCTAGTTATTCTACATGTGTGGGTTGCCTCTGGATTAGTAAGTGTTGCCTATTGTTATCTTTTGTACACCTAATGTTAGAGAGCTTTCAGGATCATTTTCGTAGCTTGTTCTATTTGATGTTTGTTATCTGAGTGGGATCTGTTGTTATCTCCTCAGCATAGTGGGAGTGGACCATTTAGGTTCACAAGGTCGGGTGGTAGTGATTCTTTTACCATTTGAGATTCAGAAGTTCATGTACCAATGCTAGATGATCCTTGTAGCAGTTGATTCTTCTTCTTCTTCTATGTGATCTTCTATCAATTATTCAGAGATATCATGTTGTACTTCATTTTGGTTATTGTATTTACATACCTTGCAACATGTGCAGTGGATGTAGGTTATTATGGATACCTTATGGTATTAATTGTATCTATGTTATCTTATATGTGATGTTATATTTATCTTCTATTTGTTTATATGAGTTATGTAATTATATCTAACCTAAATTAATTAATTTATATTCATGTAATCTTTGTCATGGAATCCTTGAGGGTTGTAACCTAAGTGAGTTGTTCATTTCATTGTATTGCTTCCACATTGTAAAACTTTGATGTTGTTGAATGTTAACACTTTTTTTTAAAAAAAAAATTACTCTGCAAACTTAGTAGCATGTTTAGGTTAAGTTCTCTTGGGTTCGTTGGTAGGGCATTACACTTAGAACCAGTGTGTTCATGTTGCTTTATGGAACAGTCCTAAGGGACATTATCATTATCTTGTGATGTTATGTGGCATCTTTGAGCCTAGGGTAGTTTACCTAGATGTGTAGTAAGGGGTGGCTTGCAATAAGCGTCGGGGCCCACAAGTGGCTGCCAGGATCACTTATTGTAAGTGTTTGTAATCAAGTGATAACCTAATATAATTGGGGGGTATTAAAATGAACTTAATAAGATATGTTTCCTCGCCCATGCTTGAGTGCTAGTATAGACTAAGATGGGAATGGAGATGATGCCTGTCACCTTGAGAGGTGTGTCTAGCATAGTTAATGGCTTTGTCTGTATGAGAAGCCATTGATCCATGTATGGTCACTTGAGTGCGGGGATCCAGAGTGATTACCAAGATGAGACTCAAGGGTTAGACGTACATGATGACACCTTCCTATGAATAGTCTAGTTATTCCACATGTGTGGGTTGCCTCTGGATTAGTAAGTGTTTCCTATTGTTATATTTTGTACATCTAATGTTAGAGAGCTTTCAGGATCATTTCTGTAGCTTGTTCTATTTGATTTTTGTTATACGAGCGGGATCTATTGTTATCTCCTCAGCACAGTGGGAGTGGACCATTTAGGTTCACGAGGTCTAGTGGTAGTGATTATTTTACCATTTGAGATTCTGACTTTCATGCACCAGTGATGGATGATCCCTATAGTAGTTGATTCTTATTCTTCTTCTATGTGATCTTGTATCAGTTATTTAGAGATATCATGTTGTACTTCATCTTGGTTATCATATTTACATACCCTATGACATGTGCAGTGGATGTAGGTTATTATGGATACCTTATGGTATCAGTTGTATCTATGTTATCTTATATGTGATGTTGCATTTATCTTTCATTTGTTTATATGAGTTATGTAGTTATATCTAACCTAAATTAATTAATTAATATTCACGTAATCTTCTTCATGGAATCCTTGAGGGTTGTAACCTAAGTGAGTTGTTCATTTCATTGTATTGCTTCTGCATTGTAAAACTTTGATGTTGTTGATTGTTAACAAAAAAAAATTTTAAAAATTATTCTGCAAACTTAGTAGCATGTTTAGGTTAAGTTCTCTTGGGTTCCCTGGTGGGGCATTAGACTTGGTATCAGAGCACTGAGTTCTACACTGGGAACTCTGGAAAGTTTTGTGCCCATTAGATGTTGTTTTTGATTGTCTTTTGTGTTAGGTACCCTCTCTAATGCATCTAGGGTGAAGTACCTTTGGATGTCATGAAGCGATTACTCCCTTGAGAGTGGCTACCACTAGTCACCTTGCTATGTGAATGTTGTATGATTGATAATTTATTTTGGTTGATTTATGAATTATTCATGATGTGTGGGGGCTAGCATTGAATTTTTTTTTTGAACTTTCTTATGATTAGATTAGTCACCTAACTTCCTTTTCAATATCTATTTTGTGACACTAGTCACACTTAATTTATTGTTGAAACTGAGCTCTTATGATTTAATGTTGGACTTGTAATTCCCCCACTTGGGTTTGTCCTTTTTGAACTTTATGGTGGGTATTCCAAATGTTTGGTATCGTTGGCCCTGTTATGTGATAAGTTTTGTTTCTATCATGTTCATCATGGACCCCTGATAGTATGTATAAGGGAGGACATCGCAGAGATGGTACTATATTTGTGGTGTGAAAATAGAACCATTGTGTATCATATATGTTTGCATAAGTGTTGCATTAACTAGATTAACATGAACTTCTCAACTTATTATTTGATATAGATATGCATGTGTTCTTTATGCAATTGATTCTAGATGTTTTCTATAATGATGAATGAATAAAAGTTTAGATCTATTTGAATTGTTAATGACTGTATATCATGTTCTTATTTTATAGTTTATTTTCGGATGTTGTGTTTTATTTTTAGTAAATGCTTCGTGCTTGAGGGATATATATCCTTACCTATTTGTAGGCTTCCAGGAGTAAGCCTAATCCCAGGAGGGTGGATGTAGTTCCCCGCCCCTAGTCTGATTTTATATATGTTATGATTATTTTAGGATAATGAATTATATGCTAGAAAATCATTTATGTTTATGATTTTACTGACCCCATACTTGCATGTGTATGGATGATGTGTTTGTTTTATATTTCTATTTGATTTTCTTGATGTGGTTGAGGGACGGAGTCGTAGTTACTTGCTTACAAGATCCACACGACCAGATGATCCCCTCCATTGTTTGTTATATAGTTATATGTATGTACACACAGGTTTTGTATGCAGGTTTGCAGGTACCAGGCATCGACTTCCCTGAATTGTCAGGATGAGCGCGCCCTATCACAATATCTCAAATGGTAAGAGAGGGGAGATAACATAGTTCCAAATCCTAACCTAAGCCATTTCATTGTCCTGAAATAGTGGATAAGATTATATTAATCCTACCGTTTCTAAACTCATCTAGTTCACGTGAGTTTACATCCCTATCTTGCATATGAATGTGGGTCCTTATGTCTTTGTGATGCTTTTGATTTTGGTTGATGGCGTGTTTTCTATAATTAGATTATTTAATTTGATTAAATAGTGCAATTTTTAATAAATTGAATCTTTGCTATTTTTAGCCATGTGAGATTATTTAATTTATTGGAAATTAATTAAATGCAAATTGGTAAGTTAGTTTAGTTTGTGGTTGAAATATTTAATTAATAAGGATTAATTAAATATCTTCACCCTAGAACTATTTGATTTTAAGTTTAACCTATGTTCAGTTGAAAGGTATTTATTAATTTGAGATTAATTGAGCATGTGGGAATTACTTTAGACTAAATATTTTTATTTATTGAAATGCATTAAAGTTGCACAATCGAAATTGAGTAAATTTTATTAAAGGTATTAGTTAATTTTGGTTAAAGTGTTCTCAACAAAAGCAAAGTGAAAATAGACTTGAGTTCAATTGAAATTGAACTGCAAAGCAAAGTCTAAATTTATGCAAGCTTTTTGGAGAGTGGAGTTTTCAAACCCTAGCAGGTGGAATGAGAATTCCTACATGTTGGGGATTTGGCCATAATTTGGAGGAGGTTTTTGGAGGAAAATTTGGGCGGGCATGTTGAAAGATTTTGGTAGAGAATTCGATTTTGGAAGCTTGGAGGATTTTGGTCTTCAGATTTGGTCCTCGTTCGAGTTCTTCCTTCGGTTTTGAGGTAGGATTTGAATTTCCTTATGATTATGATGTTTTGAGATTTTTGAAAAGACTGTTCTCTTCGCGCTTGTTTAAAATTGGTTGTTTGGATCTCTGATCTATTATGTGTGTGTGTGTGTGTGTGTGTGTGTGTGTGTGTGTGTATATATATATCTCTCTCTCTCTCTCTTCATTTTCTGGATTGATTTTTTTTTTTAAAAATAATAAAGATCCATGTTGCGTGCATTCATTGCTTTCGAATTCTAAATTAGATGCGGCGAGGGTTTCAATTTCATTAGAAGATTAAAATGCATTTAAATCAGATCGAGGGAATATGTGGGATTGTGAACATAGTCAATTTAGATATGTTATTCCAGGAAATGCATATTTTATATACACGTTTTCTATAAATTAAAATTGTGATTTGCGAGTGTTTTTCTTATATATATATATATATATATATATATATATATATATATGGAATTTAAATAAAATTTAAATTAAAAATAAAATTAAAAAAAATACTTTTATAAAGTTTTGGGAGAGGCGGGGCCTACTCTCCTACCCCCTCTCCAAGCCCTACGACAGACTGGACAACCGCACGACACCCCAGTAGGACTCTTGGTGGTCTACTTAGGCTGTCGTACGGTGTCCCAGTGGGATGGCCGACGATAGTCCTTAGCTGTCGCACTGCAGCCTTTGGGTTGTTGCCGGTGGTAGATGTGGGGCCTGCGGTCCCTTTTGACCTTTTTGGTATTTTAAAAAAAAAATGTTTTATTATTTCTATTAAATAGTAAATGAATTAATTATTATTTTCTTTAAAAGTTATTTTCTATTTTAAATTTTGGGAAGGTTATGTTTATTTTAAAGTTAGATAAAATTTATATGTTTAGATTATGTTTAAATAAACTTTTTATAGATGTAATTTAATAGGTATTTTAAAAACTAAAATTTGTTTTATTGTAAATAGCACATTTATAAGATGATATTTTTAATTTAATTCTTTTGTATAGAATTATTTAATATCAATTAGGTGAATGATGAAAAAATTAAACACCTCGACAATCTTGGTGTATTTTAAATATAGAGTATATATTAGCTAGTAGCAGTGGCAATGCACGTAACACATTAAATAAATTAATAAATAATTATATAACATTTTTTATTAAATAGAATTTAATCTAATATTATTATAATATAATTACTTTTTCTAACCCTAATTGTATTACGCACTGATTAGTAACCCTAAGATATATTTGGGTTATAGTTAGGGTTATACTTTACATCTTGGTTAAGGTTAGGGTTTAGGTTATGAATAGAGTTAGAGTTACGATTATTGTTAGGGTTAGAATTTAGATTTAAGGTTAGGATTATAGGATAAGATCAAGGTTTACCTCATAATTAGGGCTAGAGGTGGGTTTGTGTTGGGTTAGGGTTTGGGTTTGGATTATGGTTAGAGTTAGGGTTTAGTATTAGTTTTGGGATTATGTTTTAGGGTTGGGGTTTGCATCATGGTTAGGGTTAGGGTTAGGGTTTTACGTATGGTTAAGGAGATGGTTATAATTATGGTTAGGTTAGGGTTTAGATTAGAAGTAGAATTAAGGTTGGGGTTATAATTATGATTAAGGTGAGTGTTTACATTGAGTTTTAGATTACATCATGGCTAGGGTAGGGATAGGATGTGGGTTAATGATATACTTAGGTTTTGTGGTTGGGTTATGGCTAGGGTTAGAGTTAGGGTTTACACAATGGTTAGGATTTGGATTAGTTACATAGTTAGGTTTAGCATCATTCTTAGGCTAGAGAAATAGTTGGGGTTAGGATTAAAATTTGTGTTAGGGTTAGAGTTTAGGTTATGGTTATGGTTATGGTTATGGTTAGAGTTAGGATTATTGTTAGGGTTAGGATTTATATTATGTTTAGAGTTAGGGTTATGGTTAGTATTTAGATTACATTTTAGTTAGGGTCCTTATTAGGGTTTAGTTAGGGTTAAGGTTACAGTGAGGGTTAGGATAAATATTACAGTCAGGGTTTCCACTTGAGATTATGTTTTGTTTCATGATTAGGGTCAGGATTAGGTTTTGGGTTGATGATATAATTAGATATAGAGTCATTCTTAGGTTAGATATATAGTCATAGTTAGGGTTAGGGTGAGGATTTAGGATATGGTTAAAATTAAAGTTAGGATTAGGGTTATAATTTAGTGTTATCGTTAGAATTATGGTGAGCACTAGAAGTTGCATGGTATTTAGGTTTAGGGTTAGGGTTTTCATTATGCTTTTGATTAAGGTTAGGATTAAAATTATAGTTTTGGTTAGGATTATGGTTAGGGTTTTGAGTTTGGGGTTATAGTTTAAATAATGGTTAGGGTTTGCATTATGATTTTGATTAAGGTTACGATTAAAATTATAGTTTTAGTTAGGAGTGTGGTTAGGGTTTGGGTTAGTTATATAGTTAGGTTTAGCTTCAATCTTAGGCTAAAAAATATTTAGGATTAGGTTAACTTAATTATAGTTAGAGTTTGATTATAGATATATTTTGATGATTGTGAGGGTTTAGTTATAGTTAGGGTTAGGACTATAGTTCAATTAGGGATATAATTAGGCTTATGAATTAATTATATGAGGATTAGCATTTCATTACTTATTAACCTTTAATTAGGGTTATATTTTTACCTAGGATTCAAACAGGGTTATGGTTTAATTAGGGTAAGCATTAAGTGTGGGGTTATGTTTAATTATAATTAGATTAGGTTTTGACTTTGAGGTAGGGTTCAATTAGGGCTAAGGTTAAGTTTAGGGTTAGATTTCAAGTTAGGTTAGATTAGGGTTAGGATTATAATTCATATACATACATACATACTAAATTTGACAATATCATTTAGGCTAAGGTACATATATATCATTTATCAAGTGATGCTAATTTTTTATCCTAGATAGGAGTATATTTTTGAAGGTGTTGAAAATTCAATTATTGTTAGGATTTCGTTTCAACATTATTATTAGGGTTAGAAATATAGGATTAGCATTAGAGTTAGGGTTGGGTTTTGAACTCTAATTGTAATTATAAATATCCTTTTGGTTTTGGTTTTAAGATTGGGGTTAGAGTTACTATTTAAGGTTAGAAATATATTTACAGGCTTTGGATTAGGCATTGGTTATAGTTAGTGTTAGGGTTTGGGTCATGATTACTATTTAGAAGATAATTCTTAAATAAAATAAATTAATATCTCTAAAAATAAAAATTAACATTATTGTCATTTAATATTTTTTAATATATATGTTTTTACTAAGAATTATTTTTAAAACATTTTAAAACAAAGAACTTAAATATTCAAACAACCAACATTTAATTCATGTAAATGTTTAGCAGAGTACTCATGTAGTTCACCTCATAAATAGCCTATAAAATTACCTAATCTAATGTCCCATCATACAAATTTTTTTCACAATTTCAAAGCTTAAAAAAGATTATTTACACTAGAAAAAAACAAATGTATAACAAATCTCAATCCTTACTATAATTATAAGTAAAGTTTGATTCTAACCCTAACTCTAATCAATTACCCTAACTCAAACTCTAATTTTAACCTTAATTATAATTTAACACTAACTCTCAATATATCATATACCTAAAAACCTTAAAAAAATTGTAACTTAAACTAATTTAAACCTAAATTGAACTACTATCATTTGTCCCTAACCCTAATTTTATTTGAACCCTAATTATATTTTATCCCTTTAACCTTAAGATTAACCCCAATTTTATTGTAATTTCTATTTTCTTCAATAATATTAGAAAAACACTCTTTTCTTTGATATTCAACTTTTCTTTCCTTAAATAATATATTTTATTTTAAATTATTTTTATTTGAATATGCATAAACATAAATATTAATATGTTATTTATTTACAATTTGTAAAATTCAAATTATTTATTTATTTATTTTTATTAAATAAAAATTGTTCTATTTATTTTCTTAATATATGATTGTATTTGAATCTTATTATACAATTTAAAATTCTCATTTATTTATTTATTTTTATTAAATAAAAACTGTTCTATTTATTTTCTTAATATATGATTGTATTTGAATCTTATTATACAATTTAAGATTCTCACTTTGTAGTAATCCTCTCTCATTTAAAATGAAATCTAAAACCATATCCTTTGATTTAATATCAGTATGTCCAACTTGTACACAACAGAAGGCACAAATACAGTCATCGTCTTTATGCCATATAAATATATATAATACCGATTTTAGTTTGCTAAAATGTAACATAGAAAAAAAATCATTTTAATCTTCCCATCATCCAAATAGCATGCTAAACCCTAACATGTCATGGCGAACTTAAATTTGTTATTCTTATTTACAGAAAAACATTGCCTAGTTCCATTTGCACATAAATGTGATTATCTAGGAGACTATCTCTCGTGAATGCCAGGTGAAGGTTGTTCATAGTAGAAAGGATAAATGTGACATCACCACCACTAAAATGCCTCAAATCTGGCACACAAAAAATCAGAACCGTGCAAGCGTACATCAACCTAAACAACTACTTTTCTCCTGGTCTTTTTAGGAAGGTACAAATTTAGGAAAATTTGAAATAATAATATGTAAAAGTGACCTGCAAAAGTGAGAAACATATTAGGAAGGAACAAATTTAGGAAAGTTTGAAATAAAAATTTGTAAACGTACAAGAAAGTTTCATACTATCCAAAACCCAGAAGTTAGTGAACGTACTGGGAAGTCAGAGTCATTATTCTGGAAGAAGCCCTTTCATCGCTTGATATCCATAGGATTTAGAGTAGCTACGTGGACTTTAACCAAAATCTGACGAGGCCCTACCTTTGGCACAGGGAAATCCCCAAACTGCAAAACATCGAGATGGCATTATTTATGCTTTGGTGCTTGAGAATATGTTGTGATTGTTTAAAAATGTAAGAGCACATGTCATTGAAAATCAATTCAATAATGATCAGCGACAAAACCAAGATGCTAGATTTTTAAATTGTTTTGTCAATGCGGCATTTGCCCTAAAATTCAATCAAGCACATAATTTTAGATCATAAAATATAATCGTGCATGTTAAGGAAGAATGGAAATAGATTGTGAAGAAGAATCATTGGCATCTTCATTGTAGATTATCAAAATGCATCGATGCTCTAGCTACAAAAATATGAATTCCACAATGAAGAATATATGGGCAAATTTGTAATGAAATACTCTGCACTCTCGTACATTTTATATTCCACTTCCCATTGATGCATGCTCCACCCATACTACAGTGTCTCAAATTCTCCCATTAAAAAAAGCCAAGTTATACATGACCATTCCAATTCCATATTAAGTGCTTGATTTTTGTATGTAATTGACACCATTTAGTGGTCCCATTAATTTTGGCTTTTTAATCTGCAAATTTTAGAGCTGTTGCCCATTTGCGCTATTATGTGAGAAAGATTTAATATAGGTGTATATTAAATGGGAGAAAAATGAGTGCTGGGAATGTATATTAATGTTCAGGTCCATATTCTTTACTGCCACGACTTGTCATTACTACCACAACCTGACGTTGTTGTTTCCATCTTGATGCAGTCAAGGCCGATGGATCTAATTAAGGATAGTCCAAACCTTGCAGCCAACATAATTACACAATGGCTTACTCAACAATGCAACACAAAGTAATTGTTTAACACTGATTTTCATTAACATGCCTGGCTATAAGGCCTTCCAGGTTAGGGCCAATTACAATCAGAATTTTTTTTTGCAAGATCTAACAAGATCCAATACAATCTCAGCTAGTTCAAATCTGAAGACAATTAGAAGCTGATGGAAACCCTAAGGTAGATCTAAACTTGAGTTCGCAAGCCTCCAAGAAATCTCCTTGTTCCCAAGTATGCAAACCCCTAGCTCTGCTACAAACAACTATCAGATTATAATTTGATCTGCAAGAACATCAAGAAATTTTCCACAACTTCACCAACTTTAGCTCTCAGGCTTCGTATCTGACATCCAAATCTGCTAAGTTGTCAAGTCCTAATCTCCTAAATTTTTTCCCTAAACATCTACCCAAGCACTCCTTAAATACTAATCATCAGCCACAAGTCGGCAAGATGAAACCCTTAACTCCCCAAAACAAATAATTAAATACCATACAAGTCGGCTTACAAATGTATACAAACATTTAATTTAGCATGCTGGCCCATAACAATGGCTACCAACAATAAATTCACCAAGTCGGCTCAACAAATCACACAGAACTCCAATCAGTAAACCAGAACTACTGAGCGACAGTGAATTAACCGAGCAAGCTAGGCATCACCAAGCACCAGTGTCGACCAAGCACCGCATGCATGACCGAGTAACAATGTCACCGAGCACCAGAGACTACCAAGTTCCTTCAATGACCGAGCTTCCTTCAATGACCGAGACCATCGGTCAAGGCTGAAACCGAGTAACATCGGCCAAAATACTAACACTCCATGCAGTTTCACCGAGGACACAGAATGCCCTGCCTTAACCTTGGATTCCCCTGCATCAGACACCCTAGGTTACAAAAGATGTTCATATGTGAGAAGAACATATTTCAAGATTCAACACATAAATCTTGAACTGGTTCTTCACATACAATTCCTCCACCTTTTCTGCTTGCAAATTCTTCCACTTCAGTTTCCTTTGTCTCTTCAAGTCTTTTCTTGACAATGTACAGGTTAGTTCTCCACACTAATTGTTCATTTTCTCTGGATCCACAATCTCAACTCGGCTACCAATACTCAGGCTTCTCCTACCGAGCGTTGTATCCATCAAAGGCATTAGTGAAAACTTCATGTCATCCTTCTCAACCATAAATACATTCCGTACATAGTCATAAATAGCTCTGCAATCATATTGCCAAGGTCTACTAAACAATATATCACAACTATTCATCTTCACAATGTCACAAGGCACAAGATCCTTGTACTAGCCAATCTAAACATCAATGAAGCATTGTTCTCTAACTTCCAAAACATGAACATCTTGTAACTAGCCAAGCCTATAAGGACAAGGATGATTCATTCTATTCAAACCAAGTTTATGAACTAGTTCCTTAGCAACAAGGTTATCAGTACTTCCACTATCAACAATAACATCAAATAGTTTACCTTCAGTCTTGCATCGGGTCCTAAACAAGTTACTCCTTTGACAAGGTTCATCCTTTGTACCGAGCAATGTTCATCGAAGCAGCAAGTTTTCTGATTTAGGTTCATTTTGAATGTTCTCATTCATCACAACAGTTCATCGATCAATCTTCTTCTATTTACACTCAAAGGAATGGTGTCCTTCCTCTCCATAGTTATAGAAAGTACCCTTCAAGATAAATCTACCTATCTTCTTCTTTGGTTCCACAGTTTTTTGTTCATCTTCTGCATCAGTCAGTTTATCCTTCACCGAGTGATCAATCTTTTCCTTCCCTCAGGATTTACTAGGTTGTTTCCTCTTCAACTTATCTTCTGCCTTCAGAGCATACTGATAAGCATCTTCAACAAAATCAATCTTCAACATACCAAGCTCATCTTGAATATTGAATCTCAGACCATTCACATACCAAAATACCTTTTCCTTGCCAAGCTCTTGGTGTCCAGACCAGATAGTAAGTTTGTAGAACTCCTTGATATAATCTTCAATAGACAAATCCTTATGTTTCAAATTCTGCAACTTCTTAAACAAGTCAAGCTCATAGTCAGCCGGTATGAACTTAGCTTTCAACTTAGTCACCATGAACCTCCACCGATTGATCTTTGTTTCACCTTCATCTTCTCGGTCTCTTTGTAGTTCCTTCCACCAAAGAGTAGCATGTCCTTTCAACTTTGTCTGTGATAATCTCACCGGAAGAGGATCTTCAATTTCTTCTAGCTCAAAGAAATCTTCAAGTTCACCAATCCAATCAATCAGATTGTCGAGCTTCAAAGTACCAGAGAAAGTAAAAACTTCCATTTGGGAATTACTAAACTGAGCAACAGATCTAGGTAATCGAGCAGTTCTATCTTCACCAGATCTATTCCTTCAGTCATCACCACTAGATCTAGCAGTTTCAAATTCTTCAGCAACTTCTTCATAGCCATCCTCAGTACCAACATTCTGAGGTATACTAGCAACAGTTCTCATGATCTCGGTGACCATATCATTCTTCATCAATTCCATCTCAGATCTGAAATCTGATTTCACCTTCTCTGTGATCCAAGATTCAATAGTATCACAAAGATAAAAAATAACTCCAGGGTCTAATATTCTTGGAGGCATCCTTAAAGATAAGAGAAACCCTCTACAAAAAACCCTCACTGACCACCTTGTGACAATTTCCAAGTTGTAAACAAGTCAGATCTCAACATGCAATCTTTCAAACAACTAGGGCACAATTCCACAAGTTTAGTGCTTCGGATCTGCAATCTAGATTGTGCATAATCTCTTCGCCAACAAGATCAACTTCGCAATATAAGGCTTGCTAGTCAACCTTCTACTTCAACAAGATCAAACTCTCGCTCTGATACCACCTGATGCAGTCAAGGCCGGTGGATCCAATTAAGGACAGTCCAAACCTTGCAGCCAATAGAATTACACAGTGAATTACTCAACAATGTAACATAAAGTAATTTTTTAACACTAATTTTCATTAACATGCCCAGTTGTAAGGCCTTCCGGGTTAGGGCCAATTACAATCAGAAAAAAATTATGCAAGATTCGACAAGATCCAATATAATCTCAGCTAGTTCAGCTCTGAAGACAATTAGAAGCTAATGGAAACCCTAAGGTAGATCTAAACTTGAGCTCGCAAGCCTCCAAGCAATCTCCTTATTCCCAAGTATGAAAACCCCTAGCTCTACTAAAAACAACTATTAGATTACAATCTGATATGCAAGAACATTAAGAACTTTTCCACAACTTTGCCAACTTCAGCTCTCAGGCTTCGCATCTGACATCCAGATCTACTAAGTTGTCAAGTCCCGATCTCCTAAATTTTTTCTCTAAACATCTACCCAAGTACTCCTTAAATACTAATCATCAGCCACAAGTCGGCAAGATGAAACCCTTAACTCCCCAAAATAAATAATTAAATGCCATACAAGTCAACTTACAAATATATACAAACATTTAATTCAGCATGTTGGCCCATAACAATGGCTACCAACAATAAATTCACCAAGTCAGCTCAACAAATCACACAAAACTCCAGTTGGTAAACCAGAACTACCGAGCAACAGTGAATTAACCGAGCAAGCCAGACATCACCGAGCACCAATGTTGACCGAGCACCATAGGCATGACCAAGTAACAATGTCATCGAGTGCCAGAGACTACCATTTTCCTTCAATGACTGAGACCATTGGTCAAGGCTGCAACCGAGTAACATTGGCCAAAATACTAACACTCCATGCAGTTTCACCGAGGACACAAAATGCCCTGCCTTAACCTTGGATGCCCCTGCATCACATCTTCTTGATGGAATATGGATGAAGTGACTGAGAGGGGGGGGGTGAATTAGTCAACCATAAAACACTTCACTATTATTTCTTTCCAGATCCCTTAAGGATATCTTAATGAATATTATCTGTTTAACACTCAGTAAATAGATTGCAGTAACTTGGTAGATGCAAAGAGTATTAGTAAAATTATTTTTTAGATATTCATCACCACTTGTATATGATTAAGATAACTATTAAGAACACAAGAGACATAGGATTTAACGTGGAAACCCAATATGGGAAAAACCACCAATGTATCTAGATACTGATTTTCACTTTTCTGAAGTGATGCCCGGTTAGAAGCCAACCCAGTAAAAGGTTACAAAACACACTGTTAGGTGTGACCTTGTTAGAGGATTTAATCACCCTGCTAGGAGTGGCCTGGTAAGAGGTCTTAAGAACAATTCAATGGAATTGTCACCTTGTTAGAGGATTTACAATATGGTTGTTAAACCAACTCGGTTAAGAGATTTAGAATTCACTGTTACAATGATAAAAAGGTAACAATGAAAATGACCTATATAATAATGCAACTGCCTTGCTGATTACAGATCTCTGTTCTGTATAAGTGAGATCCTTCCTGATTGAATATATCTCTACTGCTCCTCAAGGATATCTGGTCATCCTTCACAATTTCGCACACACCTTTCCTGTCTTTTTTCTATATATCTTCTTCTATATCTCTTTCTTTATTTTTCACACTTGACCTTTTATTTATATGATTTTAGATTTGTCAAATCGGCATTACTTAGTATAACAGTCGGCTGAATTAAGCAAATTTTATTTGCAAAGATCCTTCAAGGGCCGACAGTGCTCAGTGACCATAATGAAATTTTCTACAATCTTTTGGAGACTGAGAGAACTCGGTAAACACTGATAATCTTTTTTCTTTGATAACCGAGTGAACTCGGTAAATGCTAACTTTTCTTTGACAACCAAGTGAACTCGGTAAATGCTGATTTTTCTTTGATAACCGAGTGAACTTGGTAAATGCTGATTTTTCTTTGATAACCGAGTGAACTCGGTAAATGCTAATTTTAATGCCAGGCAGATCGACTGAGCTCGGTAGGTACTAATTGTTGCGGACTATGACATTGTGTGACATCAAAGACAATACATAATTTGAGTAGCAATTTTCTTCAGACAATTGTTTCCAACACTTCTATTGCCCGTTTGCACTATTTGCCTGTTGCGTTTCATATTATTTATTAATTATTAATTTATTATTATATTGTATAGCGACTTTTGTTTTCCATTTCATATTATTTCTTATTAACACATTGGCAATGGTTATTATGAGCTGGCAGTGGAATACCAACTGTTTCTTTAAAATTACACCATTTTTTATAGATGACCTTTATAAGGGGGTTTGATGCCACTGTAGGGTTACGCCTCTCGGCGTAAAAATCAGCAGAGAAAAATCTCATAGATGACTTCACTAATTCTGAATACATACACACCCCCAAAAATGTCAGTGTTTTTTCAATATTTTGTCAAGACACACTAATGCCAAAGAAAACTTCACCCAGATTGAACGATCTTCTCATGGAATGCAATAAGATAGCTGTTACCAACACTAAGTGACAAACAACATATTTTCCACTTTTGAATTCTTTTTTTTCTATTTTTTGGATTCGTTTTCACTATTCTAGTGTTTTTCATACCCTGGGAAAAATCAGAAAGAAAGAAATGATTTTGGAAATGAATATTTGAAAACAATTTTTTGGTAAAGCAAAATATTTTTACGAGGTAGAAGAAATACGTAAAGTAAAACCTATCTATCTCCATCCAATTATCATTATGTTCACTCTTTATTTTTTCTACATATGATAAGAACGTATCTGATGAAAAATTTAGCATACTTGATGAAGTTGGGATCCTTGAAATGCCTGCAAAAATTGATAAAATTAAAATAAATGCTCAGCCACATTTCTCATCTTGTAGAAATCAAGAATTAAAATATGACTTTTAAAATACAACTTTTATTTTATGTTCCTGGACAAAAACTATAAATTTTCTCAAAACTGAAAACAACTTTGAATAAATGGTAGAACATATTTTTTGGTTAGAACATAGAAAATTGGAAAGAGGAAGTCTTGTTACCCTGTCAAAAACTCCAGCCACAAGGAAAGAAAATCTAGAGCAAAATCTGAATGAAATGCAATCAATCTACACACGCAGGGTACACAAATATATCTCCTACCAAAATGTCTTTACCACTACCGTGTGTTTCCACCTTCTTCATTTCCACTTCCACTTGTTATGCGTCTAAGAATGGTGGTGAAGCATTTTGTAATTGCTAAATATTATATGATTTAATAATTTAATACTTTTAACACCTTCCAAATTCTATAATTTAATAATCACTTTACCTTCCAGATATCGCTTTACATTCCAGATTCTAATATACGCAGAGATAATACATTAAAAAATTAGTCATCGTTACTAGCTGTTAAAAAAATAGTCACCGTTAACAATTGTTACCAAGTACGTGATGAGAGAGCGCTGGATGTGCTTGAGGAGGATGAAAGGCTATAGTTAAATGATTGCATGTACTTGCTTTACCTTCCACATTCGATTAATTAATGATGCATTAATTTGTGAGTCACATTTTTTTTTTTTTTTGACTCCCATTATTTTTGGTTTTTTCTATGTATGGATAGAGAATTATGAGTTGGTAGTGGAATATCAAGTGTTTCTTTAAAATTACACCATTTTTTATAGATGACCGCTATAAGGGGGTTTGATGACACTATAGGGTTACGCCTCTTAGCGTAATTAGGAAATTTTTATGATAAAGTTGTTTTATTATTAAATTTGGGTTAATTTATTTGATAATTTTGTGTGTGCATTTTAGTA